>OY992876.1:14119407-14587110 GCA_963921405.1 Cepaea hortensis
CCCCTCCGCCGCCCCTTCTTCTTCTTCTTCTTCTTCTTCTTCTTCTTCTTCTTCTTCTTCTTCTTCTTCTTCTTCTTCTTCTTCTTCTTCTTCTTCTTCTTCTTCTTCTTCTGCTAGTGCTGCTGCCACTGCTGCTGCTACTGCTGCTGCTCCTCCTCCTTCTCCTCCTCCCATTCATCCTCCTCTTTCTTTTGTCCTACTATTTAGCCGTAAAGCGTCGCAGAGAGGAGGTAGATGCATTTTTCTGCGTTTCGCCTGTCTCGTTGTTTGTACTAACGTAATATCTAATTTCTTCAGTGTCCCCTTTACTCTATCTAGCCAACTCTTCCCGGGTCGTCCTCTCACATTGTATCCCGATGTTCTCACGTAGATCGCCCTACTGCTGGTTGATCTTGTTCCATTCTAGCTGAATGTCCGAACCATTTAATTCTTTGGTGTTGTTAAAATAATCAAGGAGGAAATAGGGAAAGGGTCACTTGACTTACTTTTCCTTCTTTTATAGCAGTCTAAATTATTACAATTCCTACAGTTCGGCAACGAACACTATTTGCTTTGAACCCTATTTGTGTTTTCTGTTTCATTTCTGATGATATTGTTTGGTTGTATTTGCAATTAATTTGAGGTTTTGCCCTTTGACTGGATCGTGGACAAAAAATGAAACTCTTATTTCCCGTTCATTATAGTGTCCTAACTTATTACAACTTTCTGCAGTTCGGTAATGACCACCTTTTAGCTTTGAGCCCTACTTGTGTATTCTTGTACCTTGTTGAAGATATTGTTTGGCTGTATTTGCCATTAATTTGAGGTTTTGCTCCGTACCCCGATCGTGGACAAAAACAGTAAAACGTATTTTATTCGCGTTAACAAATCTGATTGGCTGGTGGCGTTTTTAACCCAGAAATGAGATTTCTCATTAAATACAAATATAACTACCCAATCAAGTCCCCGCAGATAAGATTCTTTTTGTGGTTTCAGATTCAATTAAATGCTTTTGACATTCCAGGGTTCAACGCAGTCAATGTTCTGAATATTTTCATGTAATTGACATCTATTTTTAGGTGTCACGTGAATCCCTGTGTATCAGCTGACACTTGGTTATTTTCCGTGATGCCTAAGAAACTACACGTCTGTTCCAGACAGTTATTACTTTAGCCCATTCTTTCAATCAATCAATCATGTGCCATGCCGGAAAGCGTGAGCGGTCATGACTCGCCATTTCACTCGATCACCAGAGTCGTGGATCAGGTCAGTGTTCCTGTGTCGACCATGCCATGTTGCCAAGACATCCAGGTATTTACTTCTCGGTCTTCCCCTTGGTCTGTTCCCTTCGATCTTGCCAGTTGTTACTAAGTTCTCTAATCTATTTCTTCTCATAACATGCCCAAAAAATTTTGACTGTCTACGTCTAATTTCTCTAATCAATTTACGATTTTAATTTGTCTCCTGTAATACTTGGTCATTGGTTTTTCTGTCTGTCCATGGTATTCTTTGCATTTTCCTCAGAAACCACATATTTGCAGCCATCAGATGTTTTTCAGCTTGACTGCACATTGTCCAAGTGGGAGAAATTAAGACGAGAAATGTAGAAGACATTCGGTGGGTGGGGGGTATGAAGAACAATTAGGAGACATTAGGACGATAATTTTAGAAGAGACCTTGGGGATAAAGGACTGTTGGAAAAAATGCAGACGAGAACTGTAGAAGAGACTTGTCAGTGGAAACTATGAACGAGAAATGTACAAGAGACTTTTCAGTGGATGCTATGCATGGGAACTGAGGATAACTATCCGAATGAACTGCGAGTGAAGATGTGTGGATACAAAGATAACGGATGCGATACAGGAATGAAGTTACCCGTAGCATCAAGTATTTCCAGGAGCATCACTCGTTTAGGATAGTCTTAAACCTTCCTAACAAGTAATTACAGGCCACTAGTCAAGCAAAATCATTGTACCGGAAATAAAGACAGGTGAAAGAAAAAACGAATACCCGAAGAAGACACGATAACACGTTAATGCAAAAAATAAATGTATCTTTCAATTTCAGTAATGAAAATGCAGGCTCCATTTATGGGATTATGTGCATATTTCTTTGTTGTTTTTGTCGCTCGCTTTGACCTCAAGAGTAGTCCATACACGTGCTGTCACTTTTAGTGTACTGGACTGATGGCGAGGGACACTGGTAATAGGGAAAGCTAATTGGACTAATCCACACGCATCAGTCAGTCCAGTGCTACTAGAAGTAACGTGTTTAGATTACGCTTGAATTCAAAGCGAGGGAGCGTCACAAAATTATTGATGATAATACTGATGATGATGGTAATGATGAAAATACTGATGATGATAATGATGAAAATACTGATGATGATAATGATGAAAATACTGATGATGATAATGATGAAAATACTGATGATGATAATGATGATAATACTGATGATGATAATGATGAAAATACTGATGATGATAATGATGAAGATACTGATGATGATAATGATGAAAATACTGATGATGATAATGATGAAAATACTGATGATGATAATGATGATAATACTGATGATGATAATGATGAAAATACTGATGATGATAATGATGAAAATACTGATGATGATAATGATGAAAATACTGATGATGATAATGATGAAAATACTGATGATGATAAGGATCCTGCTGAAGATGATTATAATGATGGTGATGATAGTTTTAATTGTGGTTATCGTAACAATGTTATTAGCGATAGTGTTAAAAACGGTTGCTATTTTTGTTTTCCCCCCGTCTGTAAAAGAAGAAAAAGTTCTTAATAACGAGTCCAGGTTCTGGAAACTTTAAGTCATTAAAGTCAGAGACCGACCTGGCACATTGGTCTGCTGAATGAGTATTTGCATAATGATCTCTGGCTCACGAAATTGTTGCTAACTTAATTACTCAGACACTACCGGCAGAGCTGGTCATATGATCCAATCTCGCCCAGATGAGTCAGCCGCTAAAATTATGTTTCATAGACCAGTCGGCACCTGGTGGCTGATGTGGTCAGCATCTCGCCGCCCGCCTTGGCCTCCCAGGAAATGTCTTAGTATACTTTAAGGCTGCGTCGATCTGAGATTTCAGGACAATTTGGATGATAGCTCAGGACAATTTGTATGAGAGCTCAGGACAATTTGGATGAGAGCTCAGGACAATTTGGATGAGAGCTCAGGACAATTTGGATGAGAGCTCAGGACAATTTGAAAAAAAAACAATATCCGTCTCGATAGAGTTTCGAATACATGGTCACCGGACAGAGAGCAAGCCTGCTAGCCACTACGCTACCACGGCCCCCAATGGTACTATGTCACCATGGGCTGACACCATTAGTCAAAGATGACACGATGAAGTGTCACCACTAAAAAAAAAGTGCTCACGCGGTTTCACCAGTAACAACAGAAATTACTACGCGATGAGGCCAGTAATTTTGTGTTTGCGTTGGCTTACTTTGAAATCAAGCGTAGTCCATACGAGAAAAATAAACATTTTAGTCCAACTGACCGGTGTAGAGGTTGAGCTCGTTGCCTCGGCATCAGCACAGGAAGTTTATAGCGACTGTTCGGTTCGGTTCTGTTCAGCTGAGACGAATAGCCCCGTTCAACCATCGACTATATCGATTTGGTTGTATTTGGGGCCTTTATGGTGTATCTAAGACTTCTTCTTTCGAAAATATAGTTGCGTATATCTGCTTCCTTGAAAAAGTTGAATTGCTGCAAGTGTGTTCGTTTCATCGTTGTGGTTTTTACATGTCTGGACAGAGTCGCACACTTGTTAAGGCCTGGCATGATTGTGTACTCGCCCGTCATATGGTGTTGTTTCCTTCAGGGAGGTTTACCCCTCGTTCTCCACGATCCAGTAATGTCGTGTGTTTTCGCGTCTTCTCGGTCTTCTTTGGTATCTTGTGTTGTGGCCGGCTGGATGGTTCGATCTTGGTGGGGAGGGATCACGAGTAATCCCACGCCAACAATGTATACAGTGGAGTAAAACCGCCTCATGACCTCCCATACACTCGGTCTTGATCAGGGTAGTCTTCTTCATGCGGTTCTATTTCTTCTTCTGTAGCTTCTTCTTCTGTCTGGGTCTTTGCGTTTTCTGGTTCGGATCTTTCTTTCTGTGACTTGAGCAGTTCTGTTTGTTCTCTTTCTTCTTGGATCTATTTAAGCGTTTCTTCTGTCGTTTCTCGTTCTTCTTGAATTTTTGATAGAGTTTCTTCTGTCTCGGCTTTTATAACAGTCATTCGAGCGACATCCTGCGCAATATTCTGCTGGACTTGCTTCAGTTCGTCAAGGATACGCTGAACGGCTGTTGTCTCTGTTTCTTGCGTTTTGTCTTTTTCTTCTTCCATGCTGTTGAACTTTGATCTCACGTCCTTCAGTTGGCCTTCCAATTGCGCTTTGTCGCTTTTTGTGAGTCGATTGGTCGCCTCGTACTGCCTCCTAGCCTCTTTATATGGTATGTTAGATTTGATGGCGATCTTCATGGCTTCCTTCCCAAATTACCTTTGGCCATTGTTTACATATAATGCTAGACACAGTAAACGATTAAATATATTACACATTCCGAAGCCTAGGATAGACATATACAAAACAAGCTTAACGTACTCTTCAGCGCAGCTGTGGAACAATCTTCCCGGTGTAATTGACGTGGCGAATGACATGTTGCAGCATAATGGCCTAGAGTTGGAATATGACGGCAGTTGGCTATCCAATGGCTGGTAACGGATCCAAAACAATAACATTAGAGCTGACTCGGTGTAAATCTATAACAGCAACGTATCCAAAGAGGCGTACTGGCAAACTTTAAAATTCCATGCTTCTGTAAGTAGATCCCCCATCTTGCTGAGATGTGTCCTGCATAACTTCAACAGAATAAGCTCAAGTAAAAAGGGTCCAGGGTTTGCAGAAACAATCCAGCAATGTCAACGAAGCATCAACTGAACATCAATGAAAGGACTCCAAGGCCGGCAATCTAATTGATGAGGCCAAGTTTGTTTGCCCATATTCTCGTGCTGCATGATCAATCAGAAAATTCATGAAATCATAATTGGTTTCGATCGTGTCTGTTATTTCCAGACGGGACGGTCATAATAACATTTAATTATAAATAATCAACTGTTGACCAGACTAGCTACTAAGAACTATCAAGTCCGTATCGCAGCCCTTCTGTCCTTTGCAAGGTTGCCAAAGTGTCCTTCTGCTGTGACATTCTAAGTTTCATTCTAATATTCCGCATCTGTCAAAGACATTTCGTTTGCCATGTAAGATGCCATACTATTCTGGTTCTCCTTTCTAATATATGTTAGCCATGAGTACGATTGTCCTGCCAGTAAATATCTTTCTAAGTTCCAGACAACTTCAACGTGCTGCTTCTCTGATGGAGCTCTGTGATCCGAATGTTTGTTGTTGTTGACAATTCTCCTGACGTGTACTCCGTTCTACGTCAGCCCATTCGATACTCCTAGACATTGGTTTCGCGATTTCGTCGCGAATTTACTTTTGCGTCATATTCTCTGTCCTGCTACTTGGCAATTATCTTCCCCCTTAATATTACAAATAATAATAATAACAAAACCCTAGTTAGTATATAACAGAGCTAATAACAAGTGTCACACTATTATCTAATATTACTGAGTCGTGTAGTTTTGATGTTCGCATTTTGCCCATGCCTTTACAATGCATATCTTTTATATTGTTGCTGTTTTATGTTAGCCTTGAATGATGTGTGAATGAAATAATGTATGAAAGAGAGTGATAGAAGGGAAGAATGTTAGAGGGCCTGCATGCCCAATTCTTAACCGTTTGAAAATAAAGTTTGTTCGTTCGGTCGTTCTTGGTGGCAGCGTCAGCCGAGGTACCTGGCGCCGTGGTTGCCGTGGCAGTTGGCGCACTTTCTGTTAGGGTTAGGCCTCCTGAAGTCCTTGTCGGTCTTTGCTTGCTGGCACTGGCTGCATGGATGGGGTCCGGTGCAGTATCTACATACCTCCACCTCTCGCGAGCGTTCTTTTCCATTCGGCCATGCCGACCCCCGAGACCAGAAATACAAGAGGTCACCACTGAGTAGCACCATGAAATACCACGTCTGGTGACACAAACTGTAGTGATTCATGGTGATAGACAAACATGATGTGTAGAATATATAACTCGAGTATTTCACTTCATCTTTTTTTTTTTAATCTCCCGAAACACCTGCCGCCCAAGAATATTGCGTTGTTAATGACGGTCTCACCTCACGGGAGGGGTTTTTGAGGTGTTGCGAAGCACCACCTTTATTGTACTCGAATACCGTCACAAGTGCTCAAGTTCTGTTCTGTTTACTACACAGTGATAGTCTAATCAGTGACTAATCACAGCGAATTATCCTTGTATGGTCGTCGATCTCTCTCTCTCTCTCTCTCTCTCTCTCTCTCTCTCTCTCTCTCTCTCTCTCTCTCTCTCTCTCTCGCGCACACACACACACACACACACACACACACACACACACACACACACCTGGGTCTGAGGTAGACCCAGGTTGAAACGTGTACTAGAAAGTGTACTGGGATGTGAAGAGGCCCATCATCGAGCATCGATTGGTCTATTACATGTGACGACACACCGTATGCCAAATGCGCCTCGTGGTGTGAAAACAGGTCCTTTTTTAGCATAGGAATTCAGAAACACGAGCTGCAAATAACATTTACACGAAGGTCAAAGATAGAGTTAGACAGAACAACAGACAGACAGACAGATGGGTGGGTGGGTGGGGTGGACGGACGGACGGACGGACAGACATATCCTCTATTCCATCCTCCAACAACAGGTGTGGCAGCGATCAATAGTATTGTGTTCCCTCCCCGAGACAGAAATAGAAAGACATACATGACCAGGGCTCCATCTGTATACATTGGTGGCGTGGGATTACTCGCTGATCCACATGGGGTCACGCCTGGTGTGACACAACCAGCCCATATTGACAATCAACCCCTTGTATTTCTGTACATTGTCAGAATTAGCCCAGTCCACAAAACCAGTAGACATTTGCTGCCTGCGCATCTGTTCATTAATTAATGAGATTACGTTATCATGTTCATCGGGCAAGGGAACTAACACACTGGGCGCGATTGGTGGTATTGATCTAGGGCGTGTGGATTCTCGACCGAATGCCAACTTGTAGCATATGCGATGATGTTTTTATCTTCATCATCATTATGCACCGTGCCGATAAGCGTAGGCGGTCATGTTTCGCCATCTCACACTATCACCAGAATCTTGGATCAGTTCTGTGTTTTTTACTCGATTATGCCATGTTGTCAAGCCATCCAGATATTTTACCTTTCTACCATCCCTAATTATTTCCCAATCAGTGTTGCCTGTTGTCACCAAGTTCTCCTATTTATTTCTTCTCATAACGTGCCCAAAAGATTGAGACTGCCTGCGTCTAATTTGTCTAATTGGTTTACGGTTTTCATTTATTTCTTGTATGACTTGCTCATTGATTTTTCTACCTGTCCAAGGTGTTTTTTTTTTTACTTTTCCATCAGAAACCTCATCTCCACTGCCATTGGAAAGTTATGTTGTTGTTGTTGTTGTTGTTGCTGTTGTTGTTGTTGGATGTTGTGGGGTGGTAAATATAATAAATTAGAATAAGGACAAGTTTCGCTAGGGGTATTCAGTATGAATGGGGTCTAAATCCCAAACACGCCCTCTATAGGAAATAATATATTGGCTCCTTAAACCCCCAAGCGTTGAACAAGGCAGAAAAGGGTGCAAGTTCAACACTAACATAGAAGAAATGTTTCCCTATAGAAGGCTGGGAGATCCGGGAAGTTCTACCACAGACACCCGAGTACAAATCACTCTACCCAGAAGGTGTGTCTATGTGTAAGTGCCCCACCCCACATTTAATCTCCCACATATATATAAACAATGACAAGTATCCACTGCCATGCACATCCACAGTATTATACAACAGAGGGACAACAACCACTGTTAGACGCAACAACCGGATTACATGACCGAGGAAAACAGCCACTATTAGACAAAAACAGTACAATGACTCACTGTATCACATAACAGTAACCATAACTGGACTATAAACATCAATTTTGGAACAACAAGTTAACAATGAAGTAACTTCAAGGCTTGGTTAAACCAAACAAACAAACAACTGTATTGTGAAAACATTTGGGTCTTGGACAAACCCTGTTGGCTACAATATAGTGACATATACATGAAAGAAATTATTCATATTCAGGCAATGCACACAAAGTATACAACCACAACAGAAGTCCCCAAAAATCCCCAAAAAAGGTTCACATCAAATACCTGTGTCAAACACAAAACAAAGTAAATAATTCATACAAAGAAATAGATAAAGAAAATCTATCTAATCTGTCTCTAGAAATATCCTATGGGTCTGATGATGACTCCCTCTCCTTCAATATCCACTAGAAAAAAAGTCTGGCCATAATCACACTCTCTATAATCCAGGGAAACAGCTGCGTTGCATATATCCACCTATTCAGAAAATTGGGGATTGCACACACACACACACACGGAACTTCCACCGCTGGATCATATATCCAAAACGAATAACATGTCGGAGTAATCCATATGAATCCAAAGTGGATATACTGTAATCTCCCAAGTCACAGTTGCTAAGTCACTAGGCTAAGAGCATTCCGGGGTGGTATAACAGACAGATATGAGTCGGAAACGTTCTGGCGTGGCGTGACACACAGGAGTCCATGTGATTGATTCGATCAGGATCAGGCACAAACACTTTCAGTATATCTTTGGATGAGGAGTGACATCGCATAATCCATTAGAATTTCCTGACAGAACTAACTTGAATTGGACATGAATATTCCAGCCCTTTTCTGGGTTAAGATGTAGGTTATTCTTTCTTCAGCTGAATATACGACTTGATTGACGGGAGTTGGTATAGTGCTTGATTGTCCCTGTCTTGGATATGATGGATGAGAAGATTCAAAGGAAGCTGGGAGTCCACAAAATCAGTTGGTAAATCCATACTGGTAAATGATGGTGAATTCCAGACTATACATGAGCCTCTGGAATATGACAGTTGAACGTGGAATCAGGCGGTGACTTTTAGAAGAGGGTATACGCTGAAAACCATCTAGGCCAGGCATGCCTCATGTCTTTGCAGACATTGAAAAGATTAACACCATCTGTAAGTTCCCAGAGGTAGGGAATCCACTTCAGCATATTCAAAATCCATTAATTATCCAGGCATTTACATTCAAGTTCAGGGTGTGTAGCAGTAACCAGCACTCTCTGTAGAATATTAGGGGTAGGCTTTTAACCCAGTTTCCTGCCTCTAAATCCAAATAAGTTGACCATAACTTTAGTTCCAATACTCCAGCCGGCATCTCTAGCGCCTAAAACGCAGAGAATAAGTGGCTATTAATTAACCCATTAACAATGGGTCACCCGCTGACTTGAAGAAAACATGGCGATTGACGAGACCGCTTTGTCTACCAAGCCTTTGTCTCGCTTAAGCCTTTGTTTCCGGGGCGCGGCCAATCACTGGCCTTAATTCAAACGAAAGTTCGTTTCGTTAAGTATCCCGTCCTAAGTTTTAATAGCGCGTGAAGCCGTCTGCTGGAAAAGACTGAGGGATGATGACATACATGTCACAGATGTTTTAAATCCATACATAAGTTCTATTTTATGTTATGGTGGATGTGAATTGGATGGTTTGGTTTGTAAAAGAACTCTTCCATTGCACATGAGTATATCTATATGTGTTCCAGTCTCCACCCATTTATTACTCAAGGAGAATCTCAGCTCACAACACTAACTCCAAAGCATCAATGAGGATCCATATGTTGGTATATGTGAATAGTTGTTGTGTTTCCCGTGGAAGACTGAGTGTTAATACTAAAGTCCGATGCGTTGAAATTCAAGTCGTCAGAGCTGACATCAATCGGAGTGAGGTTCGTGTAGAAACTACGCTTCGCTCCGCTGAAGGCCGCTGAAGTAATCGCCATTAAACGGCAGAAGCCAGTCTTGTGCTAACAGAAAGACTTGCTAGTCAATTTAAAATTACCGTGGTAGACAATTGACATTACTGTGTGAATATGTATATATTTCAGCTTGAATGATTTATCTAATAACTTTAGCTATATGTTTTGTGATGTCTGCAGTATGTACTTGACCGGATGCAGCGAAATATGCCAGGCAATAAATCGTGCAGTCTGTTTTTTTATGGCTTCGTTATTCAAATTCACTACGGGAAAACATTGTTTTGAATCTTCTTATAGTCCATGTTTTGTGGCGTTGGTATTCACATTCTTCTGTCTCGTGTGATGTCAATCATTTCTTAAACTGATGGTCCTCCATGCTATCATGTCAAAATGTTCACCATTTCTTAATTTTCCTCTTCCCTCAATTAGCAATAACATACTCCAGCTTTCCCCTTCTCATTACATGCCTACATAATGTGGACTGTCTTCCTCTGATGCGAGTAACCAGTTTTTTGTGAGTTTACTTCCTTCAAGATATCTCCATTCCTATTTCTATCCATCGGCAGTTTTCTCATCATTCTTCTGCAACATCCCCATCTCCACAATCTCCACACGATTCCTTACTTGTCTGCTAATTTTCCTTCATCCTTAATTTTTTTTTTTTTTTTTTTTTTTTTAAACGAAAAACAAAATAAAAATTCGGCCTCGTTTAACCTGTTTCTTCAACTTTGGTTATAATTGAGATCCGTTATTTGTGTGTGTGAGTTTTGATCTTCCTTCTAATTTTGCTCAATTGTCCATGATTCTCCCCCAGTATATAACAATACTTCCAAATATTTTCCCATTATTACAATCAACCGGCCGCATTACACAGAAATATTCTCAGCCTGCGCGTGTAACGATATTTTCTGCTAACAGCAAAAAACTACGGGGAAGTACCAAAATAGTTCTCAGCAAAAATAACCATATATCGACCGCCATAATTCCCGAAGTCCTTTGTTAATCTGTGACGTTTTCGGGACGGCAAAGTAAAGATGTAGATGCTGCGTTTACGAACCCCGTTTGTGATATGTAATAGATGCCATTGTTCCTTGATACCGCTTGAGTGATGCGTTTGCACCGCTAGCCACTTGGTAAGCCTCCGCGACAGAAAATGAGTTTCGCGGAGAGATCAAATTGAGTTTCTCGTGGATAGATCAATTTGAGCTTCTCGTGTAGAGATCAATTTGAATTGGGTTGTTTGGGTTCGGGTATGGTAATTTATGTACTGACGGTTCTAAATATATTGTGGGTGGAGATTAACGACGGTTACGCTGGTACCCGCGAGAGGAAGGGGCAAGTGTGACGGTATGACGTTTACAGATTTAATGCCAAACAAAAATATAAAAGTAAGCTTGGACCAAAAATAAATGGATGGCGGGAAATGGGAAGTAGTGATGTGTCACAGTGATAACTTAAACGTTGTTAATATGGTAAATTATAGGGGGGTTGAATAATTCCAATTCCAATTCCAATTTTCAAAACAAAAATCCCAAATTCGGCCTCGTTCAACCTGCTTCCTCAGCGTCGGTTATTGTTGAGGTCCGTGGTTTTTATGGGTTTATTCACCCTAATTCTTGTCTTGTGAGTCCTATCTCGGACTGATTATGTTGGTTTGTGTCTGTGACGTCAGCGGGGGGATCGGTCGGCGGCTATCCTTTGTGCTGGTCTCTTCTTGTGGTTTTCTTTGTTGGTGCAGGCTCCTGGCTCGTCTGGCTTGGCTGGGTGCAGTCCTTATAAGGACTTTTTATTTGGTCTTTTTGTCTCCTTTTCTGTGTATTTTCTGAAGGAGCTTTTCGACATTTTCATTTTCCTCCTTGCGCCTGTTTTCACTGTCGCGTTTGAGTATCTTCTGCCTTAAGTTTTCTTCCTCCGTGGTCAGCCATGGGACGATTTTACCGTCATCTATATATTACTCGAAGTCGGTCTCACAGTCGTAGTGTAAGACTGGGTATTCCATTGGTTTCCCCCTTAGTTTCTTAGGCTTCTTCTGTTCTTTTTCTTCCCAGCGCCTTCTGAATTCCTCGCGCTTGAGTTCCTCCTTGTTAACTGGGTATTCTATGTCTCCATCAGAGATCCGACGGTATAGTGGTTCCCTCTTGGGCGTTGTGGTTGGGCTGCTGGCTTTAGCTTGTGGTTCAGGCTCGGTCTCTTGGTTTTCTTCTTGCGGTTTCTCTGTGAGTTCTTGTATGGCTTCTGTTGGTTTGTTTTGAAAGAGTTCCTTTTCAGCTCTATGCAATTCTCTTTCGGTCTTGATCATTTGTAGAATTTCTTCGTTCTCCTTCTTCATCTCGGCCATGCGCTCCATCTCTTGTTTGATGTTTTTCTGTATCTCCTTCAATTCAACAAGCAGTTTTTCATTGTCGCTGGTTTGTGGCGGTGCTAGGAGTAGCTTGATTTGCTTCTTTAGCTCGTCTATTTGGCTTTGCAGTTGGGCTCTTTCTGCTTGTGAGCAACCCATGGCTGTCTCGCACCTCCGCATTGCTTCGTTGTATGGTGTCCTTGTGTTGATGGCTATCTTCAAGACGTCTCTGTGTCGTTGCAGGTACGGACAGCCTAAGTATCTTGCTCCATGCTTGCCCAGGCAGTTGGCGCACTTTCTTCTGTTGTTAGGAGCTCGGAAGTCCGTGTCCAACTTGGCCAGCGGACACTCCTTGAAGGCGTGGTGATCGGCGCAGTAACGGCAGATTTCTGTCTTACTGCGACATATTGCTCTGCTGTGGCCGGCCCTCTGAGATCTGGAACATTGAGTGATTCTTGGGATGAATCTCTCTGGCTGCTGCATTCTCTTGTTGAATGATGCTGTGGTCGGCATTTCGCTGCCCTCCGATGTCACCACCGCCAAGGTTGTGGTTATCTTGGAGTAGGTGAGGAACCGCTCCGCCTTCAAGAATCGGATGTGAAGATTCTCTTCTCGTAGCTGCTTCAGGATTTCTTCATCTTTCAGCTCCACTTGGATCCGCTTGAAACCCATCGGACTGTTTTTGAGTCGGTGTTTCCGGCTCTGGTGTCTTTCTCCTCCTTCTTCTCTGCTGTCTTGGTTCTTGATTGTGTTGGGCTGTCTATCTTCTCCCTCGTGGTATCTTCAGTAATAGCTGTAGAATCAGGCTCTTTGATGCGGCTAGCAGGTAGGCTCTCCACATTCTTCTTCTTGTTGTCGGCTCCCACGCTGCACATCTTGGTTACCGCGTGTTTCTTGTTGTTGGACATTCCACGTGACATTTTCCCGCGTATCAGGCTTCTTGACAGGACAAGGCGACTTGACTTGTTAGCGAACGCAGTGCGAAATGACACGACGCACAGGAGGTTGAATAGGGAGAACTTGTCTATTTATATTAAAACTATAGTTTGTTTTATAAGCCCACGGCAGTTATGAGAATTTAAAAAAAAAACTATTTATCAACCTATGTCAATTAATCGGTTAAATAAGACAAGAATATTGAGATGTCAACAAACAAAAAAGGTACGTTTCAAAATCAAACTGACGGGTGACACATGGATGTGGCAATAGAAGGCGATTTGTGAGGCAGAATAATTTGGAAAGTAAACGAGAGTTTAGACATATTTGTCATGAATAAACAGATTAATAAATTGATTTGACTCATTCATTCATTCATTTGATAGAGTTTATTGATTTATTGGATTGATGTGTTTAGTTGATACAGTGAATTGAATTGGGTAATAGACAGAGAGACGGACAGTGAGACAGACGGACAGAGAGACAGACAGACTGATGTAGGGGCGAACCGCAAGGTGGACTGACGGAGAGACAGATAGATAGATAGACAGACAGATAGACAGACTGACTGACTGATTGACCGAGAGGCCGATAAGTAGGTAGCTATTTATGCAGGTAGGTGGGTGAATAGGTAGACAGACAAAAGGATGGGCGGTGTCACAAAATAAAACCTTGCGTTTACCCAGTTGATTATTATAGAGGCTTTCTGATAAAACGGACTATCTGCCAGCGACAACTGTTTTAACTAACAGTTTGTCAACAATTGAATACAGATGGAACCCGTGGGATCATGGTGGCAATCGGATGTCGACCATCACATGTCGGGCAAAATTAACAGTTGCAGATGTGTAGGGGAAGTGAATGAGCTGAATCATACATCGCTTTGACAGATTATAAACAAGTCGGATTGGAAGCGGAAGTACTCAGCTCGGAAGAAAACAGTCCGTCTGTCAATTCATAGTTTCCGGACGGAAAGAAGATTGGCAGCTTGTTGGGGAAAACTGTTGTTGGGATCATACAGTAACTCGTTAGTTTGTTGGGGGAGTCAAAACAACTGATGACAACTTTGACATTGATGGAGCCAGGGAAAATCGATTCTTGACAATGAATGATATGCCCAAATAACACCTGCAGGACATCAACCATGTCACGTGACCAATTTTAGGTTTTTGCCGAAAACCAGGATTGGAGAGGACAGTTGAACTCAAACCTTGGATTTTAGCAGACGTGCTTCGGCACTGCGGTTCTGATGGGAAAATGTCTACCGTGTGCGAATTGAGTTAATTTAATTTTACACGTGCCTGTCATGGCAAGAGTGGATGTAATTTGATCTAACTGCAGTGTTGCCTAAGGTAGAACCTATTATAATTAGTTTTAATTAATATAGGCTGTAGCCTTGTTAAACTAGAGAGTGATACTTAACTCTGTAGTTGAAAATAGATTAGTGAAGTGTTGATAAGCTTTACTAGTTGAGAATTGAGTAAGGAGGGATAATTGGGATATTCCCGTAGATGTCCCTGGTGGGCGGGGTTCCGCATTCTGTTTGTTGATTTTTTTTTCTTGTCTTGGCCTGATGATAACCTATGTGTTCAGTCATCTGTCCATGACAGAGTAGGTTCATTATATTTTCTGAGCAAGGCCGATGGCCCACGATCATCTAATAGAGATCAGTGACGGGGAGGCTATCACCGGTTATATGATTTATGTTACAGGTTTCCTCTGGTTGGAATGAAGAACACGGAACCCAGGAAAAATCCGATCCCGGATAAAGTTTGGCACAGGAAGATTGGCCAGCAACTTTACAACAGAGCTTATGCTAGAGGAAGATGATCAACATTGCTCAGTGGAGCTGAATGGTATATGTATCCTACAGGATAAATACCGAATGAGTTTAGGTCATACCAGTTTTAACACACCAGTAGTGATGGATAATTCAGTTTACTTATGACTAGAACAAAAATAAAGGACTCTATTGGAGTATAGACAATAACTGTTTAATAGTGAGAACTAGAGAACATTTAGCAAGAGACAAAAAGTCCTGTTCATAGGACAGTGTACCATGTTTGTTTCACCGCGCCGGAATTATGAAGCCGGAGTTTCTATAAACTGTTAGGAACAGTTGTGTTAGGAACAATAATAGTTTTTTCCACGGATTATATATTTACATGGGATTCAGATCTCATGGTCATCAGAGTTCCTGGAGGAGGACAAGTCTGGAGAGAAGGATACGACTTCGGTGAGGTCTAATGTACTGACTCGTGTGATGTCGTGTAATCCTTGCCATGATGTGTACACTATGATCATGAACTTTGAAGGCTGACACATACATTTATGTTATAATACACGACACACATTGTCTTTGCATACACGACTCATATACGTTACACTTTTCTTTTAATAAATTAATCTTTATTAATTTTTAGAAGCAAGAGTTGTTGAGTATGTTGCGTTGGGGAGGTAGGAGAGGGGGCATAGTACGACAGTGAGAGAGTGATAGGAAAAGGTGTCCACGGGCTGATGGAGTGTGTTGGACGGAAGCTGGTGGATTCTCCAGGATATTGATAGGGAAAAAAATATTATAATGTGGGTGTTGATTCTCTTCACTCCAGGGACGACACTTTAAAGGAGGACACGACAGGCGGACAGACAGACGGACAGATATACAGACATAGATAGATGTACGGATGGATGGTTGGATAGACGGATGTACGGATAGACAGACACGTAGACAGACAGACAAGCAACAAGCAGACAGACAGACAACTAGACAAATAGACAGATAAAACGAAATGATTGGTTGTTTTGTTAATAGAACATCACAACCTTAGCCACAAATTGTCTGTTGATTGTGTGTGATTGTGTGTGATTGTGTGTGATTGTGTGTGATTGTGTGAAGAGCTGTACTGCCCTAGTGCGCCATGACTTATGTTTCCGTATGTTTCCGTATGTTTCCGTATGTCAGGACGCTGGACACAATGCATCCACATTCCCTACAGCACATTGTCTTTGACAAAATGAGTTCCACATCCTTCAGTGAGGCCGAGTGGCTGACAGGTGCGACGTCCGCCTCAAATTCAAGTAGACCGGGCACAAATCGCCGTGTGGGTGGTGTGTTAGTAAGTAAAGGATTCTTCTTCAAGCATTAGGAGCATATTTTTTTCTTTTCTTTTTTTGCGCTGGCGAGCTTTGAACTCGAGCGTAGTCCATAACTACTTCTAGTAGTGCTGGACTGAATTTCGCGTGTGGGTTAACTTTGTATTATGGAGCTGTATAACTCCAAAATATAAATACAAACTATCGTATGTGAAGAAGGCAAGGTGCCAGTCAATCGTTAAATTCTGCAGATTGAGTCCGGTTTTTTAAACTTGTCTGTGCGACTTCCTACGTCTTATGTCTTCTCACCCGTTCAGGATACAAACAGACGATTTACCTGTCTGCAGGTCTTCCGTGGGTTTGATCCCGTCTGTCGGTAGCTCCTTCCGTCCATAGCACGCCTGCCCCGCTTAATCTTTCTGGAGGTTATCCACACAATGAGCACGGATTTGACATATCCTAGATTAGCGTATTATGAGATGAGGTGAACAGCTTCCAGTCCACCTATTCCTCCAAGAGAAATAATCAGAACCATCACAAAAGTACTTTACTGGTGGATAGTTCACAAGGACTACAAAGTAGGATTAGATAACATATCCGGGAAGGTTAACCCGGTCAACAAATGCCCGCAGAAGTCGGATGTGTCGGCCTAACGGCGCAAGAACACAGCTCTGCTGTAAACAGGCACAACGCAATCACGTCCGAAAAAAAACTCCGGATGAACGAAGAAGAAGAAGAAGATAACATATTAATTGTTGTTTTTGTTGTTGTTTTTCTTCCTCCTCCTCCTCCTCCTCCTCCTTCTCCCCCTCCTTCTCCTTCTCCCCCTTCTTCTTCTTCTTCTTCTTCTTCTTCTTCTTCTTCTTCTTCTTCTTCTTCTTCTTCTTCTTCTTCTTCTTCTTCTTCTTCTTCTTCTTCTTCTTCTTCTTCTTCTCTGCAACTGCTACCCATACTGTTCCCTTTCCCTCTCCACCTCCACATTCGTCATCTGCTGCTGCTGCTGTCTCTATTCCTGTCCACGCTTCTGCTTCTTCTTGTGCTCCGCCACCTGACTCCAACGAGCGTGTCTCACCACAACCAATATTCTCTATAACTATTTATGAGTTATTGTGCTTATCTGTTCATGTTATGATATAATCTTCTTCTTCTTCAGCGTTCCGAGCCATTGAGGTTCTTTGCTGCAGATACAATCCGTCTCCATTCGTCTCTCTGGTTGACCTTCTCTTGCCAGTCGTTGATTCCAAGTTCTTGTAGGTCTGTATATATATTATCTCTCCACCGTCTTCTTGGTCTACCTCGGGGTCTACGGTCATTTATTTCATGAGTGTAAGCGAGTTTTGTTTCCCTATTATCTTCCATTTTTTCTATATACCCCCGCCAGTTATGATATAATACAAACCAGTATTTGCTCTCCCTATCATGTATGTCTATGTTGCCAATAATCCTACGTACCTACAGTATGTTTCAATTGTTATCTTCTCATCGTAAAGCTAAAGAATATTAAATACGTCCTTCTGATACACCTGGCGATTTAATGCTCCCCGCTTCCATCATTCACGATACACAAATAATCCTCATTCCAACACATTCTGTTCTGTTTCATACAAATGGTGATTTACATTCCCCATTACCCTCCCACCATTTGTGTTTAATGTTCCCTGTAATCATATTCTACATTTCCACCAGTCTTGTTTTGTCTCCGCCAGTCTTGTTCTGTCCTCACAATATCTGTATCTGTTATACATCTCAACCAATCTTATTCTGCCCTCCGCCAGTCCCGATTCACAATTCCACCAATCTTATTCTGCCTCCACCAATCCTGTGCCATATCCACACCAATCTTATTCTGCCTCCACCAATCCTGTGCCATATCCACACCAATCTTATTCTGCCTCCACCAATCCTGTGCCATATCCACACCAATCTTATTCTGCCTCCACCAATCCTGTGCCATATCCACACCAATCTTATTCTGCCTCCACCAATCCTGTGCCATATCCACACCAATCTTATTCTGCCTCCACCAATCCTGTGCCATATCCACACCAATCTTATTCTGCCTCCACCAATCCTGTGCCATATCCACACCAATCTTATTCTGCCTCCACCAATCCTGTGCCATATCCACACCAATCTTATTCTGCCTCCACCAATCCTGTGCCATATCCACACCAATCTTATTCTGCCTCCACCAATCCTGTGCCATATCCACACCAATCTTATTCTGCCTCCACCAATCCTGTGCCATATCCACACCAATCTTATTCTGCCTCCACCAATCCTGTGCCATATCCACACCAATCTTATTTAGTTCTCGTCAATCCTGTTATACATTCCCACCAATCTTGTTCCTCATTCCCACAAATCTTGTTCACGTTCACCACCACTCTTGTTTGACGTCCAAACCAATCATGTTTCACCCCCCCCCCTCTCCCACCCCACCCACTAATCCTGTATCACATTACCAGTCCCACCAATCTTGTTTCCATTCCCACCAATCTGGTTTCATATCCCCACCAATTTGCTTCCACAATCTCCATCTTGCATTCACACACGCGTCAGCACGCCTAATCTCCGATACCAACCCTGGAACAAATAGTTTATATTTAACCCCACTTAATGTCTGCTGCCAAAGCTCCCTGCGGACTGCCCAGGCAGAAAATGACAGGCTTTTTAAGGGTGTGCTCATCCCTGAGTCTTCTTCCAGGTAGGATCAATAATTTACGGGATTTTGCCGACGACTTTAAGACTGAAGCCAAACCATTACAGAGAATCGGCCAATTGGAAACATCGTTTAGAAGGCAGAGTAATTTGAAAAACGCTTAGTCAAAGTTGTCTGGCCGTAAATGATGTTAAAGAATGATGGGATCATCATCATGTGTCACGCCAACTGGCGTTGATGTCTATGTCTATCCACAGATTGATGTTCTGGGTCAATTATCCTGATGATGTTACTTCACATTCTCAGTCCATCCTGCATCGTTTCTCTCCGTCGGCCACTGCCTCTTCTTCCACAAATCTGTCCAATCGTGACGATGTTTTCCAATACCACTCTTCTCATTATTGATTGATTGATTGATTAATTCAAGAACCGACGTCACAGCATTCGGGATATTCCCATAAGCGCTCCGTCCCCATCCTCAGCAGCCAGCGAAGAGTTCCAACACTAATAGTTCCAGTCATTATGTGACCAAATAACACGGCTTGCCTCTTTCTTATCTCTCAAGTTGCAGGTCCTTGGCACCCTCTTGATGTCTTGAGTTCTGGAAATAGGATTATTAGTCTTCCCGGAAAAGGGCGACAAATTTCCACCACAGTTGGAAAACGCTAAGTAGAAACGCTGGAAGAAGAGGAAGTAGAAGTAGAAGAAGAAAAAGAAGAAGGAAAGGAGGAGGAGAAAGAAGAAGACGAAGAAGAGGAAGAAGCAGAAGAAGAAGAAGAAGAAGAAGAAGAAGAAGAAGAAGAAGAAGAAGAAGAAGAAAGAAGAAGAAGAAAGAAGAAGAGGAGGAGGAACAACAGAAAGATGAAAGCAAATATGCTGATATGTGAGAATGTGTAAATAAGTAAGCAGACATGCAGATATACAGACAGATTGACTGTAGGTATAGAAAACTAAAAATCCATGAACGTTTTATGTGCAGAGAGAAAGTTATCAAAGAATCCAGACGGAGAATAAAACAAAAATGTACGGCACAATTCACGCAAGATGTAAATAAAGCTTGTTGCAATTTTAAAACATATAAACGAAACCAGCAAAAAAAAAACAGCAGGCAGCCGTGCAGGCAGGAAGGAAGGAATGTTGGATGGAAGAAAGGAAGGTTGACTGCAGACTTCAAGAGAAAATGAAAGATGCCTAGGAGATTTAATAAAGAGCAACGGTGGTTACACGTGTCATCATCTGGAGCTTCTATTCAAACGAGACGGTACGTTGTCAGCTGTCCGGCTTCTTCTGCTCTCTCAGAGAAACGAGGTCATCAATTCTGCTTCCCAGGAAGGTTAATCCGATCAACAAGCGTCTTAAGAAGTCTAATGTGTCAATAGAAAGGCGCACATATCGCAGCCCTGCTGTAAACTGACAAACAGCATTTACATCTAAAATAAACATTTTGGACGAACGAAGAAGAAGATGGAAACAGAAGAAGAAGAAGAGGCCGACCATGTAAACGATGGACAGAGGGAATAGCAGAATCCATTGGAATCTCGATACATGAAGCCCATAAACGGGCACTATCCTGCTGTTAATACTTCACCTTGATACCGCAAGGCACAAGAGGAACCGGGTGAGATGAGATGAGAAGAAGAAGATGCAGTGAAATCAATGGAACGTGCTAATTCAATGTAGGATCAATCGAACTGGTTGAGACAAGAACACAGAGTTGATCCACAACACTGGTGATCATGTGAGATGGCGAAACATGACCGCCCACACTTATCGGGTTGGCATATGATGATGATGATGATGATGATGATGATGATTATGATGATGATAAAATCGAGCACGTTAACATGCTTCAAGGACAAAGAAGAAAGGGATGTTGATACTTCATCGTTTTACTGATACAGTAGTTAGTTAGTTAGTTAGTTAGTTAGTTAGTTAGTTAGTTATTTGACAGATCATCCTCATTGAACATGGAACCATTCAGTCCATAAGTGCTCGAACCTCCTCCTCAGTAAATCCAGCCGCGTGTAGCAGCTCACAACACCAGTTCTGTGTTGATTAATTAACTTCTTTGGCTTCCTGCGTAGTGTTCTTGTTTGGCCACACCTCTTTTAACTTTCTGTACTCGCAGCCTGATCATGGTTATAGATTCACGGTCATCGCTTGGTTCTCGCAAACATCTTACTTCTCGTAGAACATTCCATGGCTCGTCAACCTTCCACAGTAACCTTACCTGCAAGCCTGTTAAGTCTGCTCATTTTCTTGTACACCCGCATGCCCTGGATCGAAAATGAAACTAATCTTTGCCAGCCAGGTTTGCCAACTGATACACCAGCCAGGTGCAATCTCTAGGTTGACGGTCAACGACGAATGAAGGAACTGTATTTTCAAAAGGTTAAGTAGTGGGCACGCAGGCCCGTTTAACATTCTGCCCTTCGTGTCTCTCTGCTCTCATATATTATTTCCAAGATAAATAATAGATAATATTCTTTTCCATTATCTGTGTATTATTATTTTGCTTTTATTGTCCCCTCGATAAAGACTGTTGGAAACGCTGGTCTCTATCTTTGCGAGTGTTGTCCACTCGTCGAGTCTCTCAGTCATTTTGTGTCGCGCTCATCTATGAACACTCAGATAGCCCCGAAGTGCTCATCTATACAGATGGATCTGTTGTAAAGCAGCAGAGAAGTGCGTGGGCATTTACAGCCCGGTCAGCGGGCCGAACCGTTCAAGAATCCAGTGGTGCCCACTCTTTGACCACGAGCAGCATGACGATGGAGGTGATGGCAGTTACACAGGCTTTCATATGGCTGGAATCACATCATTATACCAACGTGTGTGTATTAAGTGATTCAATGAGCATGATTCAGAAGGTCGAAGCTGGATCTGTACGTAGACAGTGGACTGAGTCGCTGCGGAAGTCTGTTGTCCGTAAAGCCACCTTCATCTTCGTCGCGGGACATGCGGGAATCGAGGGAAATTATGAGCTGACAAACTGGCTGGCTCTGCACCCCCTGTAGATGGCCAGCCCATGGATCGTGCCGATGTTATTAACGTCCTCAAAGATATGGCGAGAACAGAGGACTTTGACATCAGTGAATCCACATCGCTGTCCAGGATGAAAGACTTGGGAGTAAGAATCGGCACGGCCAGACGCGAGAGGTACATCGGGAAAACAAGGCGCCTCGTCAACCAACACAGAACTGGCACTATTAGCCACCGGACGCTGATGCATATGCTGGGGGGGGAGGATCTGATCACCTATGGACATGTCCGGAGTGCAATGAAGATACCCCAACTGATAACTGATAACTGAGTTATTTTGTGTTTCTATTTCGACCCCAGTAACAACTCGGCAGCAGCCAACACCATTATCTATAGAAGGACAGGAATCACGAAACACTGGTACTGCCACTCTGTGTATTTCTCTAGTTGTTTTCTCCCTATAATATCAGAAATGTTATCATAGTCCTGGCCTCTGACTTCTCCATTGTTCCCATAAATCATTGGAGCAACGTTTCCTGTTAACACGGTATGTTGCGCCTTACACAATAGAGGGAGAATCCCTTGAAGAAAGTGCTGCATAGTTCAATGGAGATATAATGCTCTTTGTAGGTGCCTAGATTCAACTTTTTCGCCTTACTCCATCATGGTCGAGGTAAAGACTTATGGCTAGCCGCGTGTATTTTGTGTTTCATATTAGAGCCGATTGATAAGAAGAGGAACATTCTCGAAACGTCTCTATATTCACTGATCTCATTGGGACTGACTATATTTACATCGTCTGTATAAGATGTATGTTCAAGATGTATGGGCCGGGAGAAATACTATTTATCTGGAGGTCTTAACCTCTAGTCACTTTTAAAGAATTCTCCTTGTCTCTCTAGACCAGTGTTTCCCAACCTTTTTTGTGCCATGCCCCACCAAAGCCTTTTTAACATTCTTATGCGCCCCCCCCCCACCCCCACCCCCACACATATACATAATTTTTAATATTCAAAAATTGAAATGCTCACTAAAGAAACTTGAATTATAGGTTTTAGGAAGAAATCACTAGGACATTATTGAGCAAACACAGTAAGTAAATTTTCAAAAAAAATATAATGGAGAACTGAAATTCAAGCACAAAATAATTTTAATGAAAGATTTTTCTATATTATTTTAATTATTAGTAATTATTTATTATTTAAATTTAGTGAGATCCTTGTCACAGCGACCACTTCCTCGTTGGGGCAAAATGTAAAATAAAACTTAAAAGAGCCTTCTATACTAAACCACTGAGGTTACACCCAACATATAACAGAGAAAAACTACAAGAAATTACAGTCAAAGAGAAATTTGCAGATGAAATAAAATGTAAACTTGAAACTCTACAAAACCCGTTGGAGGAAAGCGTTGACCAAACTTGATTGAACATCAAGAATAAAATTCAAACCACCGCAGAAGAATGTCTCGGTGTGTT
Organism: Cepaea hortensis; assembly: GCA_963921405.1. Classification (NCBI taxonomy): domain Eukaryota; kingdom Metazoa; phylum Mollusca; class Gastropoda; order Stylommatophora; family Helicidae; genus Cepaea; species Cepaea hortensis. Next base: position 14,142,886 of record OY992876.1, read on the forward strand.
AACCATGCATAGAAAGAACAGATGGTTCAATCAAAAATGAGAAGAAGCAGCGATTAGGAAAAAGAGAGCCAGACAGTTATGGTTAAATGACATCAATAACATTCAAAATGAAGAGCAATATAGAACTGAATGTAAAGAGGCTACAAAAATAGTTCGGCAGCAGAAGCGAGAATATATGAGCAATATAATCAAAGATATGGAAACTAATCACCAGAAAAACGAATCCAGTAAGTTTTTTTAAAGAACTGAAGTCAATTAAACGAGGGCACCAACACAACACATATGGTTGCTAAAATAAAATGCGCTATCTCGCAACACCAAGATCACAATATACAAAACACTGATCAGACCAGTTGTGCTGTATGGCTCTGAAATCTGGAGTTTCCAGACCTTGTCAAAGACTTTCTTTAGATCTATCCATGCCGCAAGCACCAGTTTTTACTCTTGGAATGGATCCTCAGTTTCTTGAGAGAGAAATACACTCTTGGTCTCCAAAGAGTCCTTATCACTCCATACAAGAGCATTCACAAAAGTGGACATATGACAGAATAGACCTGAAGGTTGTGAAAGAAGAACTATTGGATGTTCTGTGTGAGGACAGGAGTGAACGATTCAGTAAAATGCTAGACATAGCAGGAAGTAGCATCATTCAAGAAATGACAGAACACAGCTTCAGAAGTTCTTCGAACTTCCGGTTTCAAGATGGCGACGGACGGTCGTGTTGTTTTGTGTTCGTTAACTTTTTAGCGTAGGGGATGGATTTATTCATCTCTTGCGTGTAATTGGTGTGCCAGGATGTAAAACCAGGAGTTTCTACTCAAGATCTGCGCGGATGCTACGGAGTTCGTGCATCGAGCGAAGCCATCCTTGAGTGAATTTTCAGCAGCGTGTGTGGTTTTCTCAGTCTGTGTTTACGTTTTTTCAACATGGCGGAACAACGTGTGTTCTTCGTGCAGTCAGCAGTCAACATACCGAAGCGGCGTGGTAGCCGCGCAGGGATAAAGAAACAAGGTAAGCGTGGTGGTTTGAGGCGTTTTAGACTCAAGTGTCACCGTCTAGGACTCAGGAATATCCGTATTCTATATTGGAACTGTGCCAGTGTAAAACAACGGGGCTCTATTTTAGAAACCCTAGTTTACAGGAACGACATTGTAGCACTCCAGGAGACGAGACTGGGCGATCAGCTACTCCAAATTGCCGGCTTCAAATGTTTCTACAACAGACGACATCTGGGAATGGCGGTTCTCGTTCGCGACAGCATGGTGGCGTCAGAGCTAGACATGTCCAGTTGGGACAGTGACGATATACAAATACAGGCGTTGAGAGTTCATTCCAGTCTACCATTCGTGTTGGTTAATGTTTATGCCCGCAATGCCAGTGTGGACGCCCAGAAGTGGCAGTGCTTAAGTGACATATTAGGCCACGAGAGAAATGTTATTTTCTGTGGTGACTTCAACGCTAAAGGCAGATCATGGGGAAACACTTCCTCCAATACACAGGGGGAGGAGCTCGAGACTGCACTGGAAACCATCGACCTGGTTTGTATCAACAGTGGCTGTGTCACCAGGACAGCAAGCCGTCCTGGCGATGAGGACAGTGCTATTGATCTGGCGCTAGTTTCACCTTCACTCACTACAGTGTGTAGATGGGGTGTCCTAGGACACCATGGCAGCGACCACCACCCTTGCAGCATACTGGTGGAGAAAGGCAGAACCAGGCAGCACAAGCTAAAGGTAAAGACGTTCCAGTATGACAGTACAGGGCAAGATGTGGTGAGTAAAATAAGACGTGACAAGCGCAGAACGTTTCAGGGCAGGAAAAAAAGCTGGGAGCAGCCACCGTGGTGGAGTTTCGAGGTGGAGAAGGCTTGGGTGGATAAGCGTAGTGCTGTAAGGAGATGGCAAAATGCCAAGAAGAACAGAGCTGGTCATCCTAGTCCCTGCTTGCACTTAGAAAGAGAGATGCACACAAAAGTAAGCTACTTCAAAAAACTGGTCAATGTTGTTAAAAGCGAAAAATGGGCAGAGGTGTGTCAAAGAGTAAGCACAGACAAGTCACTGAAATTGTTCTGGCGACTACATAAAAGCATGAGTGGTGTAGTCAAGAATAAGAGCATTTCTGACTTCCAAGGTGCTGACCTCATCTGGCAGAGGACTGACGAGGACAAGGGCAAAGCCCTCTTTGAACGCTACCTTGAGCAGAGCAACCAGACAGACATGGGAGGCCGAAATCTGGCCAAGGAGGTCACCTCAGACAGATGCAAGGCCCAGAACACCTCGGATGAAGACACAGTGACAGTGAAAGAAATCAAGGCTGTGCTTCGACGATCAAAAAACAGTGCTCCAGGTCCTGATGGCATAAGATACGACGACATAAAGGAGACTAAGCCTTGTTACAAACCTTTGAGAACAAAGTCTTAAGACGCATCTTTCGGCCCATTAGGGATATACAAAGTGAAGAGTGGAAAAGAAGAAGCAACAAAGACATTTATGATTTGTTTAAGTCCCCGCTAATCATTGGTATCATGACGGCTAATAGACTGCAATGGCTGGGGCATATAGAAAGAATGAAAGATAACAGGGAAACAAAACTTGCTTACACTCAGGAAATAAATGACCGTAGACCCCGAGGCAGACCAAGAAGACGGTGGAGAGATAATATACATACAGACCTACAAGCACTTGGAATCAACGACTGGCAAGAGAAGGTCAACCAGAGAACGAACGAACGAACGAACGAACGAACAAACTTTATTTTCAAAGGGTTAAGAATTGGGCACGCAGGCCCGTCTAACATTCTGCTCTTCTATCACTCTCTTTCATACATTATTTCATTCACACATCATTCAAGGCTAACAGAGAACAGTAACATTATAAAAGATATGCATTATAAAGGCATGGGCAAAATGCGAACATCAAAACTACACGACACAGTAAAATTAGATAATGATCTGACACTTGTTATTAGCCATGTGGAATATACTGGCCTACCAAAAGGGGACTGGCTGTTATACTAGGGTTTTGTTATTATTATTATTATCTCTATTATTAAGGGGGAAGATAATCCGTACTGAGATAGTGTTCGAGTAATTTGCGATTATATGAATAGGGATTGGTGATGTCTTTGATTTCTTGTGGAAGATTGTTCCACAGCTGAGCTGCAGAGTACGTTAAGCTTGTTTTGTATAAGTCAATCCTAGGCTTCGGAATGTGTAATATATTTAAACGTTTACTGTGTCTAGCATTATTTTTAAACAATGGCCAAAGGTAATTTGGGGCATTCCGATGCAGGATTTTGTGAATTAGTTTAGCTTTATTGAAAAGCAGGCGTTTGCGGAGTGGTAGTAACTGAAGGCGTTTATACAGGCTAGGATTGTCAGATAAATGTTTGTTATAAATTAGACTCATGGCCCGTTTCTGGAGTGAGTAAAGTCGCTTGGTGTTTGAATTAGAACAACCGTCCCAGATTGTAGAGCAGTAGTCAAGGACGAATGGAGAAGGCTTGTATCTGCAGCAAAGAACCTCAATGGCTCGGAATGCTGAAGAAGAAGAAGAAGAGATCCTTGCGCTTGATGCTTGCTGCAAGGAGATTTTATGTCCGGTTCCAATTTAGTTAACTTCGGTCTCAAGTCTCCCCGTTTTGTTATTTATATCCAGCCGATTTCTTCAATTTTCGAATTGCCCCCCTTAACATTCGAATTGCCCCCCTGTGGGGCGTGGGCCCCACGTTGGGAAACAATGCTCTAGACACTTCTCCCAGCGGTCCCGCGAAGAATGGGCCGGTGCGCTGTTATAACGGTGCTGTCAAGTCCTCCTTCCTCATAGGTTTATCCGTTTGCGTCACACGACATCACGAAGGCGAATATTCGCAACTGATTCGGACTTTCCTGGACAATCACAATGTTGCTCTGGTTAGTTAGGCTCCCTACTCACTGGAAAGGCTCCTTGCGATTTCTAGCTGTTCCCCGCGCTGACAAAGCCGCTGAAATTGGCACGATTTGAATCACGAGAAGACATGCGGAACCCAACAGCCTCGCTGTACTCCATTTCCAAAGAGGCCTCCCAACAGCTGCGGGACTACCGGAAGAAGTGTGTACCCCCTCAAGAAGAGTATTTTTTGTTGTTGGAGGGAATAGGTTCTCAGACCCCCAGGAGAGCAATTGTATTTGTCTCCACCATAGATCCTATACTTTGTTGTCACCAGATCAGGTCAGGTCAAGTTTAGTTAGGTTTAAGTCAGATATGACTGAGCTATCATATGACAGTAGACGGTACTACCTGCTTGCTGTTAGCGCCGAATGTTGGGCGGCGCACACCAAACCTGACACCCCACATTGTGCCAACGGCTTCGGGCGGAGGAGTGCAATTGGGAGGGTACAACCCTATTGCGAGGAAATGCAACCTACAGACTAAATGTCATGGCAGGGTAGACCAGGCTCTAAGCCTTGGTCGGCAGCTGGTCTAGGTGGGAAGCTCCGACAGGGGGACAGTTAGAGAATTGCTTTGCTGATCCGGCAGCTTCTGCAGCTTCCCTTGTTCCAGATGTATTGTTGTTACCTTTCCTCTGGGCTACACTAGACAGACCGAGAGAGGGATCATGCTGCACGGGCAACACATGGTCTCTAAAATCAGCCCAGGCTTTGTGTTATGGAGAGGTATAACTCCATGTTACAAACTATCTTCTGGCCGGGTGCCGGTCAGTCAACTCTTATACTGTTTTTGCGCTCGTTCGCTTTGAACTCAAGCGTAGTCCTTACACATTACTTCTAGTAGCGCAGGACTAAATTGTGCGTGGGGATTAGCTGTCTCTATTATCAGTGTCCTTTGCCATCAGGCGAACCCACTCCGACTTCAGAGGTACTTTTAATTTACGTCCCCAAGTCAAGGACGAGAGGTCAACATGTTAGTCCAACTGTCCGATGTAGGCGTTGAACCTCTTACCTCGGAATCAGCACACCGAATGTTTAAGAAAATGCGTTCTTTTCCATTCGGCCATGCTACTTACCTATACTGTTTGAACAGTCCTCGTATATCTAGTCATGCGCAAAAAGTCCATGCATCACCCACACACACACACACGCGCGCGCGCGCGTGTGAGAGCACACACACACAGACAGAGAGAGAGAGAGAGAGAGAGAGAGAGAGAGAGAGAGAGAGAGAGAGACATCTGCACATCACATACTCAGAAACTTGTATAATTATGTAATTTGCCAACTGCATGCCGGCGAAAAACTGCATCACCGGCAGATTTTCTCCCTGAAACAGCAATAAGGTTACATAAGAGAATGTGCACGTGCCATTGATTTTACACAATCTAGCCCGGCCGGAGGAACAAAAGGCGGCAACTACGTGTGTACAACCTGGCAAAGCGTGGATGGCGGGACTCGGACATTTGCTGCCGATTCTTGGTGTGTGAATGAGTTCTTGAATAATTCCCTCTCTATTTGTCTTTGTTAACTAACTCTCTTTCCATGCTCCTCTATATCCTCTCTCTCTCTCTCTCTCTCTCTCTCTCTCTCTCTCTCTCTCTCTCTCTCTCTCTCTCTCTCTTCTGTCTCTCTCTCTCTGTCAACTGTGAGCCTTTGAAAATAAAGTTCTTTCTTTTGTTCTCTCTCTCTCTCTCTCTCTCTCTCTCTATCTCTCTCTCTCTCTCTCTCTCTCTCTCTCTCTCTCTCTCAATTGTGAGCTCTTGAAAATAAAGTTAGTTCTTTTGTTTTCTCTCTCTCTCTCTCTCTCTCTCTCTCTCTCTCTCTCTTTTTTTCTCTCTCTCTCTCTCTCTCTCTCTCTCTCTCTCTCTCTCTCTCTCTCTCTCTCTCTCTCTCTCTAGATATTCCCTGACAGATTTTCTTCCATCCTATTTGAGCTGTGTGATAATTTACAGGTTTGTTATCACTAAAGGTTATTCTACCTATCTATCTATCTAATCCAGTGGTTCTCAACCGGTGGGGAATTCCCCCCACCCCCTGGGGGGAATTTCATGGTTTCCAGGGGGGGGGGGGAATGAAGACCATTTCAAGATCGTGTTAATACAAGAACCGATTACTTGACATAGTTTTTCCCTTCATACTTTACAGTTATGTATGTCTCGTCCTTCTAAAATTCATTGTATAAAGTCAGTAGACCCACAAATCATGTTTTATGTGGATGTCTAGACTTGTTTTAGTATATGCTATTACATTTGCCTTCCACTTTTACGTATACTGTGTAGGGGTGAGGGGATTTTTAGATAGGAAATATGAAAGGGGGGAATGACGTTCTGAAAATACGGTGAAGGGGGAAACGGGCCAAATTTTTGATAGGAAGGGGGGGGGGGAATGGCGTTCTGAAAATATGGTGAAGGGGGGAATGGGCCAAAAAAGGTTGAGAACCACTGAGATAATCTATCTATCTATCTATCTATCTATCTATCTATCTATCTATCTATCTATCTATCTATCTATCTATCTATCTATCTATCTATCTATCTATCTATCTATCTATCTATCTATCTATCTATCTATCTATCTATCTATCTATCTATCTATCTATCTATCTATCTATCTATCTATCTATCTATCTATCTATCTATCTATCTATCTATCTATCTATCTATCTATCTATCTATCTATCTATCTATCTATCTATCTATCTATCTATCTATCTATCTATCTATCTATCTATCTATCTATCTATCTATCTATCTATCTATCTATCTATCTATCTATCTGTCTGTCTGTCTGTCTGTCTGTCTGTCTGTCTGTCTGTCTTGTCTTGTCTGTCCGTCCGTCCGTCTATCAACTGCATGGATCAATTCCTGTGTTGACTCTCTTCAGTGCCATGACACAAGACTGCCAAGAATATTCTCATGCTGTCTTCCTCTATCTCTCGTTCCACAAATCTTTCCGATTGTCACAACATGTTTCAGGTTTCGTCTTCTCATAATGTGCTCCAAGAATGACGACTGTTTTGTTCTGATGTTTGTGATGAGTTGTTTTTGTGACTTAGCTTCCCTCAAAATGTCCAGATTGCTCATTTTGGCTGTCCAATTAATGTTCAGCATTCTTCTATAAAACCACATCTCCAACGCTTCTAGGGATTTTTTCACCTGTTTACTAATTGCCTAGATTCTCAGCCATGTGTTAAAACTTGTTCTATGTACTGGTTCTATGTACTGATTCTATATACTGCTTCTATGTACTGGTTCTAAGTAGTGGTTTTGTGCACTGTTTCTATGCATACAGGCCTAGTTAGTTAGTTAGTTAGTCGACAGATCATCCTCGTTGCACATCGAACCATTCAGTCCATAAGTGCTCGAATCCCCTCCTCAGCAAATCCCGCAGCGTGTAGCGGCTAACGACGCCAGTTCTGTGTTGGTTTATCAATCTTCTTTGGCTTCCTGCGTAGTGTTCTTGTTTGGCCACCCCTCTTTTAATTTGCTGCTCTAGCAGTCTGGCCATGGTTGTAGATTCACAGTCATCACTTGGTTCACGCAAAAGTCTTACTTCTTGTAGAGCATTCAGAATGTCAGCCTGGTCCATGGCGCGTCCGCCCTCCACAGTAGCCTCACCTGCGAGCTTGTCAGCCCGCTCATTTCCTTGTACTCCCGCATGCCCTGGCACGAAGATGAAACTAATCTTTGCCAGTCGAGACCGCTCCAGAGGCAGCAACCATTCTCTTCGGATCGACCCCTCCTCTATCCTCTTGATCATGTTCATTGAGTTGCTAAGGAAACAAGCCCTAGTGAATGTTTGTGTCTCGAGTTATGTTATTGCTTCCATGGTCAGGCTACTTGTGGTTTCAGTGAAAGCACCAGAGTCCTCCTTCACAATTCTCCCTCCTGCCCGAGCTGTAAAGGCCCATGAGCTTCTCACATGTCGGACGACCGATCCATCTCTGTAGATGACCGCGTCACCGTCTGGCGAATTCTCGAAAATCAACGCTTGTACTTCAGCCTCAACAGCAGCCGGATTTTCTTGTCTGCATTTTCTATCTAGTTGGATGCAAACTGAAAAGGATGTGCAGAAGTCTGTTGGCACTTGCACCCACTCCTCGCCAGGTTCTAAGTCCTCAAGTGAACACACCTGTTGAAGAATGTCTTCGGCTTGACCCATCCACGACCGTCCTCTTTTTAACTTGCTGCCCTTCACCTTCCTAATTTCACTATGCAGTGGATGTTGTGTGTTTGCGTTAATTCTGAGGTAGGCGCGTGCCCTGCAATCTTGTGTTCTCTCTTCAATGGGCATACAGGCCGGGGCATACAGGCCTACAAAAATGCACTGGTTCTACGCACTCAGGCATATAAAAATGTCCTGGTTTTAATACTTCACGAACCCACAGCGTATTCCTGCTAAGGGGCTTCTCTTATAGTCGCCTGCGACGCGCTGCATGTCACATGATGTTTGACGAGACCGGATGATATCCTACATCGTGTACTCGTGTGTCGGCGAACGAATGTCATCCTTTATCCCAGAAGTCTCTAGGTCTCTGCAGTGTATGCTTTAATCTTACATGATAATGTTCCTGAGACGAATGTCATCTTTTATCTCATGAGTCTCTAGGTCTCTGCAGTGTATGCTTTAATGTCATCCTTTATCTCAGCAGTCTCTAGGTCTCTGCAGTGTATGCCTTAATGTCATCCTTTATCTCAGCAGTCTCTAGGTCTCTGAAGTGTATGTTTTAATCTTACACGATAATGTTCCTGAGACGAATGCCATATTTTATCTCAGGAGTCTACAGGTCTCTGCAGTGCATGCTTTAATCTTACATGATAAATGATAATGTTCCTGAGAGGAATGTCATCTTTTATCTCAGGAGTCTCTAGGTCTCTGCAGTGTATGCTTTAATCTTACACGATAATGTTCCTGATACAAATGATGCAAATTTTTTGGACTGCCGGAGTAACGCTACGATTGCATGTAGGAGGCTAATGAAACTAGAACATTATTTACAACAATAAGAAAGAGACGGGGAGCTTTCTTTGGTCATGTGATGAGAAGGAGGCATTGGAGAACATTGTGGCAAATGGCAATATCAAGGTGAAGAGAACTGGGAATGAGATGGTGGTATGGAGGAATATCAACAGATGACTTGATCCAGAACACCAAAGATCGAGATCTGTGGAGAGACATGAGCGCCTACGCCAGCTGGTAGGGCACATGATGATGATGATCATGATGATATATTTTGTTAATATTTTTACAGTCAGCACTTGTCATCCTGTTACTTGTCCATTGTAATTACAAAAGAACAGCGCGTGAGAGAGGGAGTGAATGAGTGAGAGAGAGAGAGAGAGAGAGAGAGAGAGAGAGAGAGAGAGAGAGAGAGAGAGAGAGAGAGAAATCAAATCAAATCAAATTAGTCATATCAAATCAAATATCAAATATCAAATAAATATCAAATTAGTCATACCAGTACCAGAGAGACAGAGAGAGAGAGAGAGAGAGAGAGAGAGAGAGAGAGAGAGAGAGAGAGAGAGAGAGAGAGAGAGAGAGAGAGAGAGGTGGGGAGACTGAGAACGAACGAACGAACGAATGAACAAACTTTATTTTCGAAGGGTAACAAATTGGGGACGCAGGCCCGTCTTGCATTCGGCCCTTAAATCACTCATCTTTCGTTCATCAGTGCATAGTGCATTCACATAGGAAAAAAACATTGTCAAATGAATGTTGTAAGCATAAACATTGCATATTACCATGTTATGAGACAAATTCCCCACCCACCGACCCATCCCCTATCCATCCACGTGTCCCCCACACACACATCCACCACCCAACCACACACATACCCACAGGCACATACATTCCCCCATCCATCCACCCATCTCCCACCCAAACATCCCACACACACCCCCATATACACCATCTCCCCCCCCCACACACATCTCCCACCAACCACACATTCCCCCACCCACCCACACACAAACCCAGGCACACATGCAAGCACCCACCCACCCATCACCTACTCACACATCCCCCAACTTCACACATTTCCCCACCCACACGCACACACCCTCTTCCCATCCCATAACCTACCAACACTCACCCACCCACATATCCTCCATCACCCACCCACACACCCCAACCACTCAGCCAAACACACATCCCCCAACCACACATCCCCACCCACACAATATATTTCCGCCAACTCACACATCCCGCACCTACCCACACACAAAACCTGCACCTACCCACACATTCCAAACCCACATAATCTCCCCCACCCACTCACATACACATCCCCACCCAACCCCAACCTACACACACACACACCCTCCCACACAACCCGCCCCGATCTCCAATCCTCCAATCACACATCCCTTAAATACACATCTCCCCACCCATACACTCACACACACACACATCCCCCACCCATACACACATCCCCACCCACAAACATATTCCCTATCCAAAAACACACCTCCCACCCACCCACACCTTACACCCACATATACCTCACGCACACACATCCGCCGCCCACACACATCTTCCCACCCACACACACATCCCCCACCCATACACTCATCTCTCACACACATCCATCCACTCAGTGTACTCATTCATCAACCACTCACACCCACACACCCCCACCTACCCATCAACACATGAACCTCCCATCTACCCACCCACCCATATACACCCGAACCACCCAGCCAAACACACATCTCCCATCCTCACATACATCCTTCATCCACCCTACCCACACCCCCAACCCACCAACACCTACACACTTCCAACCATCCTTCCAAATATCCCCCACCCACACACACATCCCTCACACACACACATACACCCCCCCCCCCCCCCCACTGACCACACATCCCTTTACCAATCCACACGTGGAGTGAGAGAGAGAGAGAGAGAGAGAGAGAGAGAGAGAAAGAGAAAGAGAGAGAGAGAAGGAAATATACTCTTTTTCATAATCTTCTTCATCTTCCTCTTCTCCTATTCCACCTGCTCCATCATCATCATCATCACAATCTTCTTCTTCTTCTTCTTCTTCTTCTTCTTCTTCTTCTTCTTCTTCTTCTTCTTCTTCTTCTTCTTCTTCTTCTTCTTCTTCTTCTTCTTCTTCTTCTTCTTCTTCTTCTTCTTCTTCTTCTTCTTCTCCTCCTCCTCTTCCTCCACCTCCTCCTCCTCCTCCTCCTCCTTCCCGTCCTTTGCATATTCAAGCAACAATTTAACTTTTCTATCGCAACCATCAAAATGAACATCTTTTTTTCCTATTTCTAACAGGCATCAATCAAACAGACGTGAAAATACACCCAGCTTTCTTTCAAATCAGCCAAACACCCGATCACTAATGTATTATTAATGTGCCGAGAACAACACCCGAGCATTGAGAAACGAGTGCAGATACGGCAGCTCATTACAAACTTCCACATTATCACAAGCATGCATTTATTCGAAGGAATGGAAATTATTTCGGATCCAACAGACAGAAGAATTGAATTGGAAATAACGGACACGACACATTCAAGAAACTAATATTTACATGGCATAGAAAACAAGTGGCTTATAGTTAAATTTATATATTAGTTAACGATGTTGTCTTGTTAGCCTTTTGTTTAAAGTGCTTCACTTGATTGGTGGACAATTAGAGCCAATCATAAGGTTTTAACTTTAAATAGGTCATTTGAAGTTGCACTTTGACCCCATTGTTCAAAAATAGGTTCTTCATTTATAAATATTTTGATATATAAGCACCTTGATGTTGATTATTGTATTAATCTTTAAAATTATTAACGGGAATCACATCCTCTAATTCTCGTTATGTTAAAAAGTGTGTTTTTATTATGTATAATGAGTGTTAACAATCGTGGTCTTTTTACAAGACTCGAAAACGCCAGGCTTTCCTTGTAAATATAGAAAATCATCCTATAGAAACGTTATGTCAACAATAAGAAAAGCATACATGGAGATCTCCAACGGAATTCGTGGACTTCGCTTCCACAAAGATCAGTCTTCAGCCAGCCCCAACTGCCAGCACGACGGTGGCTGCAGCAGCAAGATTGCCGCCACTGAGGATGGTAGACCAGCGTCTTCATCTACACGGACTTCCAAAAGTGTAGTACATACAGAAGAGAATATTGTGGCCAACGCAGTTTCCCGCCTTTTCCCTGCCAAAACTACTTCACCTCCATTGAACCGGCAGGAATATCCCCCTACGCCTGAAGCTAAATTTGTGGCCTCTCAACATCCTTCGACAATCTCGTCATTACTGAGAAAAACTCCATCTCCATTAGCTACCTCATCGACACAGACGAATCAGTCGACCACCCTCATCACCGCGGACCAGAATTCCAACCTCACAAAACAGCAACAACATGACGATTCATCTCTTCACAACGGTAAACTCAAACGCCCCAACAAGGACGCCATATTTACTCCGACCAAGCTCATTGGCCAGCCGAAAGCCGGAATTGCTTGTCGAATCCGGAAATTAAACATGAGCATGACGGGACAAAAATGGACAGTGAAACCTGAAACTATACATGAATTGATGATGGATGAGAAGTTCATCAACCAGTTTTTCTTCTATTTCCCTTCTGAAGAAAGACGAAAAATGTGCCGAGTTTGTAAAAAGTGGAAATCCGTTTTATACCAAAGCGTTTATTGGGTTGGTGTAATGCCAGTTATTGACTTCAAAGAATGGAGAAGTGACGCATCTAAACGTAGAACGTGCTTTGAAAACTTCCAACAACGAGGTTTTGATCAAGTGTGCCTGGTTGGTGCTACTGATAAAGACATCTCGGATTTCATTAGCAACGTGAGTTCTTGTAAAAAGTCTATTCGTGCTGTGAGTATTCGCTGTTCAAACATTTCCGACTGCGCTTTGGAAAACCTCATTCGGAAGGCGCCACAGATTAACAACCTAGAACTTTCTAACTGCAACGAAATTACCGGATCCGGCTTATGGGCGTGTTTGAATCCTAAAATTGTGGGCTTGACAATCACGGACTGTATCCATATAGCAGATGACACACTTGGTGCTATAGCTCAACTGTTGCCGGGACTCCACGAGCTCAACCTACAAGCCTACCATGTCACCGACAACGGGCTGGCGTTGTTTGACTCCAAGCTAAATTCCTCAATTCGGATCCTGAGACTAAAGTCCTGCTGGGAGATTACCAACCACGGGGTGGTGAACATCATCCATGGGTTGCCCAATGTCACGGTTCTGAGTTTAGCTGGATGCAGCAAGATCACGGATGATGGAGTGGAGATCATCGCTGAGAACATGACCAAGCTGAAAAGTCTGGACATCTCCTGGTGCTCGAGGATAACAGATGCATCTTTGGAATATGTTGCCTGTGATCTAAGCAATCTGGAGGAGCTCATTCTGGACAGGTAAGGGAGATTGTCCTTTGTTGGTGGCTGTCTGTCTGTCTGTCGGTCGGCCTGTTGCTTTCGCTGCTTTTCTACCTCCTTGTCTGCCCATTAGTCTTTATGTGAACGACTCCACATCTAGTTACATGATGAGTAGTTGTAACATTTTCTTTGTCTGTCTTCTGGTTCCCGCGACGTCAACAGTCAGAGAAGATCAACGTTTTAATGAAAGCAGCCTTCACAAACACATGAGGGAAAGTCATTAAGTAACAGGAATGTTACCAGTAACTTTTTTACAGTCATCATCATCATATAGCAGGTCCTTGACAGAACGGCGCTGTCATCACAGTGCTGTCATAACGGCGCTCTCATCACGGCTCTCTCATCACGGCTCCCTCATCACAGCTCTCTCATCACGACTCTCTCATCACAGCTCTCTCATCACGGCTTTCTCATCACGGCGCTCTCACCACGACTCTCTCATCGCAGCTCTTTCATCACGGCTCTCCATCACAGCTATCTCATCCCGTCTCTCTCATCCCGTCTCTCTCATCCCGTCTCTCCCATCCTCATCCCGTGTCTATCCTTGTGCTAGCTAACCCCTGCCGTGTCTGCCAGCAACCGTGCTCCCATCACTGACTGTTCTTCCCAAGACGTTTTATATGCCAAAGTGTTTCAGTTTCCAACACATGTTATTGTTTACAGGCCGGTTGTCTTCCATCTTCAGATCTTGTAGAATTGTATAGTTGCTCTTCTTGGCCCAGATATTCTAAGAACTTTTCTGTAGCACCTGAGTTCAACAGTCTCAATTGTATTCTTTAGTGACTGCGAAATTGTCCATGACTCACACCCATATGCTGCCACAGGAAAGATGCATGTCATACATTTTACTCTAACTTGTCTGCTGGTATTGTGGTATGGCTGTTTAACACTGTTTAATCTCTGCAGTGCCGTGACCAGCCTGAGTATAATTTCTTTTAAATAGTACTCATTGTTGTTGGTTATGGAGCAACATTTCAGTTAAGTCGGTCTTCATCAAGGACTAAACATATTTGCTTTCTTCTTTGGTGCACCGACACAGTAATACAGTGGGGCTTTCGACCTACGTTCACCTAATACATGTACTTGCTTGCTCAGGCATTAGTCTCTTCCATAGTTCTTCCTGTACTGGGTGATTCACCAAGAGATCTTTGTATTTCTGTAATGGATGTCATCATGAACATCTTTGTGGTAAATATGTCAGGTATTAGTTTCGCTTACCACAAGTACACACATAATTAAAACAATAGTGTGAGCACGAGACGATAACACAGAACATGATGAGCAAAGAAAATAATATTAGTACGTGGTAAGTAATAATAGAAAACAATAAAAGAATAGCAAACGAAAGACATCTTTTAAAATAAAAGTCATTACAGTTGGTGATTATTGAAGGGTGATCACATTGCCAGAACAAACAAGGCGGTTTGGTTTAACTACGGTGTACTATATACAAAAAAATACTGCATGACTGGAGAAGCAAAACACATGAATTTATATATTTTAGGTGATCCAAAACAAGATAGACAGATGCTAGTTATATAAGGAGAGAAGATTATATATTCATTAACTCAGGAGGAGATCATCAAGAGAGAGGAGTAGGAATTCTAGCAAAAAGAAATTTAGAGAAAAACATTCGTGGATTCTGGGCTCATAAATATAGGATAATACTATTCAAAATTAAGGCAAGACCGTTCGACATAGTAATTCTTCAGACATATGCTCCAACAACTGATTATAGTGATGAACAGCTAGAGAAATACTATGAAGACCTAAACAAACACCGGAGGTTGTAAAATCATCAGAGGTCCTAATTGTCATGG
Organism: Cepaea hortensis; assembly: GCA_963921405.1. Classification (NCBI taxonomy): domain Eukaryota; kingdom Metazoa; phylum Mollusca; class Gastropoda; order Stylommatophora; family Helicidae; genus Cepaea; species Cepaea hortensis. The sequence goes on from OY992876.1 coordinate 14,158,051, forward strand.
GAGAAATGAATGCAAAAAAAAAAAAAAAAATAGAAAAACTAAATATAAGCAGATAGGGCAAAATGGTACGGAAAACAGAACGACAGAGGCGACCGGCTGATACAGTTCTGTGCAGAAAACAATCTTATTGTTTGTAACACATTTGTTCAACATAACCCTAGGAAACTGTATACGTGGAAAAGCCCCGGAGATAGAACGAGAAACCAAATTGTCTACATTATGATTAGAAATAGATTTAAAAACAATGTTAAAATGCCAAAATATATCCTGGTGCTGATATCAACTCTGACCATAATCCTGTAGTTTTAAAATTACAAATAACACTTAAAACATACGAATAAGGACATCGAAGACACCTCAGATAGATATATCGGCATTGAAACAACCAGATATAAGTCAACTATACCTGATTGAAGTAAATAAAACACAATATGATAGGCTAATCGTTGAAAGTGTAGAACAATATAATCGTGACAATCCTGAGGATACAATTAATACAAAATGGGAAAATGTAAAAACCAGTATACAGATTGCAAATACCACCTTGCCAGTGAAGATAAATAAGAAAAAGCAATTATGGATGACCGATGAAATCTTGAGTAAAATGTCTCAAAGAAAGAAAGCAAAGAACACTCCAGAATATATATTAATAGACAGATAAATACGTCACATGTCTAGAGTTGCCAAAGAAGAGTGGTTTCTGAAAAAATGCAAAGAAATAGAACGATCTAGAAATAAACCACAACTCGAAAGAATTTCATGAAAATATAAAAGATTTACAAATAAGAAAAATAATATAACACGAAATGATTGTTTCAGAGGAAAAGAATTTGAGAAATTACAATTGATAATACCAACATAATAAAAAGATGGACAGAGTGCACAGAGGATGTATTCTGGGACAGCAGGGTCAATAAACCAACATTGTATAATACTCAAGATGGACCAAACATATTAAAGGCTGGAATAGAGAATGCTATTAAAAAGATGAAAGAAGGAAAGGCTGCAGGTCCTGACAAGATAACAACAAAGATGATAAAATCCTTATTCAGCTTTGGCATTGACACTATCACAGAGTTATGTCACGGCAGTTGTGCCGACCATGTTTTAGTATATCGCCAGGGTAAGGATAGAGATCAGGTTGCTGTGGGACTATAAACCGAATTCAATCGCATAAGTACTTGGTGTGATGAAGCTGGGGCAATGGTCAACCCAACAAAGGCAACAGTGACATGGTTCTCTTTGAATAATCATATTGTCAACACTCCAACACCAACTGTAAATCTGTGTTCAGAGACGGTGGAAAGAACGCAGGCAATGAATTACCTGGGGATAGACAAGGTTGCCATGACGCTGCTGTCCGTAACTCTTTAACTTTCAACAGGAAAACAATATTAACCAGGCTCGTTCTTTAATAAAACTTTAACAACGTCTTTGCTTTCAACGAGAAGAAGAAATAACATCGAGTCTCCGACATGAGTAATAAAACGTCAAATGCTGTTTATTGTTTTCTGACAGCTCATCGATTTTTGCCTGCAGCAATTAATACTACTATGGTTTTTCGTGTCTGTGTTTACAGAGCGGGCGGTAAACTGTATCATAGCTTGTATGTAACACTGTTAGCTTCGACAATAATATCGATATATATATTTACTTAGTTCTAACTTACTTTCAGTCTACGACCTTGTCGTCTTCTTCCACGTCTATTTATCGCCGTTTGTGAATTCCATTAAAATTCTTCGGCCGCTGGTTCAATTAATATCAGCATCATCTTATATGAGTGTGTTCTGATAGGTTTGACTCATATTCCAGCCACATAACAATTGATTCGCCAGTCCGAATGTTTAAGTACAGCCTGCCATTGCGAACTCCAGCAAAAGACTCCTTGTTGTCCAGTGAAGTCAGAATGATGTTTCTCTCTGTATCCTAGATTTCTCAGAGCTTTTGGGTTCTAGGATTCTTTACTTATTTTGTTGACGTCAATAGCGGGTACCTGCCCTATGGCACAGGTGATAACAAAGGCCAAGCGGGGGTTGGCTGCGATGCGGGTGATGGCGGCAGCAAACTGTGAGCAGCGCCATCTATGTTTTCTATACGAAGGGCTGGTCATATCTGTTTTTGAGGATGCGATGGCAATCCTGACTCTCAGCCGTAAGCAGATAGAAAGGATGGAAAGGATACAGAATGAATCTATGCGCATTATTCTTGGTTGTACAAGAGATACAGCGTGCAGGGCGATGCGCTACCTTCTTTATTTTCCAACCATTGAAGACAGAATACAAGTCTGCAGAGCTCGCGCCTACCTCAGAGTTAACGCAAACACACAACATCCACTGCATAGTGAAATTATGAAGGTGAAGGGCAGCAGGTTAAAAAGAGGACGGTCTTGGATGGGTCAAGCCGAAGACATTCTTCAACAGGTGTGTTCACTTGATGACTTAGAACCTGGCGAGGAGTGGGTACAAGTGCTAACAGATTTCTGCACATCCTTTTCAGTTTGCATCCAACTAGATAGAAAATGCAGGCAAGAAAACCCGGCTGCTGTGGAGGCTGAAGTACAAGTGTTGATTTTCGAGAATTCGCTGTCATTTACACAGATGGTTCGGTCGTCCGACATGTGAGAAGCTCATGGGCCTTTACGGCTCAGGCCGGAGGGAGAATTGTGAGGGAGGACTCTGGTGCTTTTGCTGAGAACCCAAGTAGCCTGTCAATGGAAGTCATGGCAGTAAGTAAAGCAGTAACATGGCTCGAGACACAGACATTCACGAGGGCATGTTTCCTTAGCGACTCAATGAACATGCTAAAGAGGATAGAGATGGGGGGGGGGGGATCCGAAGAGAATGGTTGCTGTCTCTGGGGCGGTCTCGGCTGGCAAAGATTAGTTTCATCTTCGTGCCAAGGCATGCGGGAGTGCAAGGGAATGAGCGGGCTGACAAGCTCGCAGGTGAGGCTACTATGGAGGGCGGACGCGCCATGGACCAGGCTGACATTCTGAATGCTCTACGAGAAGTGAGACTTTTACGAGAACCAAGTGATGACTGTGAATCTACAACCATGGCCAGACTGCGAGAACAGCAAATTAAAAGAGGGGTGGCCAAACAAGAACATTACGCAGGAAGCCAAAGAAGACTGATAAACCAACACAGAACTGGTGTCGTTAGCCGCTACACGCTGCGGGATTTGCTGAGGAGGGGATCCGAACACTTATGGGCTGAATGGTTCGATGTGCAATGAGGATGATCTGTCAACTAACTAACTAACTAACTAACTAACTAACTAACAGAGTTATGTAATCTTATATATATATATTTATTGGCACCTTGCCGTCTTGACAGACGATAGTTTGTGATTCAGAACGGCGTAACTATTACCCAAGGCGGTAGCGAATGTGACTGATAAGGCCAATTCGCGTTGTAAATGTTCGTTCACAGTGGGTGCATGTGAATACGTGGTCATTTCCACCATCATGCACCATCTTAGTCTCACACGTTCGGTGTGTGACTTATCTGTAATAATTTTCTCCTTTGTCTTTATTCCATTTCTGCTGTTTGCCCTCCATGCAACACGTTCAGCGGCGACTTGCTCCCAATGTGCATTATCAATGCATATACCACCATCCTGATCACGAAAGGCATATTTCAGTAGAAGTGAAAAGTGTATTACAAAGAGGGTGGGAGCTAGTACACAACCTTGCTTAACTGCATTCTTGATTTCAAACTCTTCAGAAGTTGCACCATCAAACTTGATTATACCCTTCATGCCTGTGTGGTACGATTCCACAATGGACAGAAGAGTTGATGGGCAGCCAATCTTCTTTAGTACATTGAACAGACCCTCACGACTGACCAAATCAAATGCCTTTGTGAGGTCGATGAAGGCAATAAACAGTGGTTGATTCTGTTCACGGCATTTTTCTTGCATTTGTCGAAATGAGAATATCATATCAATGGTAGACCGGTTCTGTCGAAAGCCACACTGCGATTCGGGGTAGACTTGATCTCCTAGAACTTGAAATCACCGAGCATATAAATGTAGTCAGATTTTGGAACTGCCTTGATCACGGAGTCTAACTCCTCATAGAACGAATCCTTCACATCATCAGAGGAAGCGAGTGTCGGTGCATATGCAGTGATAATGGTGGCAAAACCACAAGAGGTTGCCAAGCGCAGGGATAATAGTCTTTAATTTCCTCCTGCTGGAATTTCAATCATTCCCAGTAGCTAATTCTTCACTGCAAAGCCCACACCGTGTTGCCTTTTTTCTGCCTGCCCTCTACCCTTCCAAATAAAGGTGTAATGGTTTTCCCTGAGTGATACTTCCTCAGCGAGGCGAGTCTCCTGCAGGCCAGCAATATCAATGTTAAGACGATTGAGTTCGGCATCAATCACAGCTGTTTTTCTCACATCGTCAGTATTGGTCAAGTCAGTGGAAACTCCTGGACACATGGTTCTCACGTTCCAGGTTGCAAGCCGTAACTTGAGGTTTCTATTTTTCTTTTTATTAGTACCTGGTGCATTGGTTTTGCAGCCTGCGATACAGATTTTGTCCTAACACCAAGCACCCATTGAAGCAGGCAGGCTGGGGCGGATCAGCACCCAATTGGCCGGGGGCTGCCCAGCTTTAGGCGGGCGGTAGTTGATCAGTGACACCTGTAGGTGTCTCCCATCTCAGAGGCAACGCGTGCCGTCCCATGTCTACGCCAATTGACAGGGACTTATAACCCGTAACTTTGATTCCGAGACCGGTTAAGACCAGGGGTGGAGTTATTGCCTCTCCATAGCACAAAGCCTGGGCTAAAATATAGAGATTATGTGTTGCCCATGCAGCATGATCCCTCTCTCGGCCTGCCTAGTTCACTCCAGAGGAAAGGTAACACCTCTACATCTGGAACAAGACAAGCTGCCGAAGATGCCGGATCAGCAAAGCAATGCTCTTACTGTCCGCCTGTCGGAGCTTTGATCCTAGACCAGCTGCCAGCCAAGGGTTAGGGCCTGGTCTGCCCTGCCATGACATTTTGTCTTTAGGTTGCGGTTCCTCGCAGCAGGGTAAGGCTTGTACCCTCCCAATTGTGCTCTTCTGCCCGAAGCCGTTAGCACAATGTGGGGTGTCGGGTTTGGTAGGCACCGCCTATATAAACATCCATTTTCATCACACTACCCAAGAAGCCAAGAGCTGTTGATTGTGAGGATTACAGAACTGGTAGCTTAATGAGCCATAGAACTAACATACTGCTCGAGGTCACACAAGAAAAAATTCAAAATAAAATAGACGAAGAAGTAGCTGAAGAATAATTCGGGTTCCGCAAAAACAGCGGCAACAGAGAAGCAATTATCTGTTTGAAGATGTTAATTGAAAAATAGATAGAATTTCAGAGAAATATATATGTCTGGGTTTTTTTAGACTGCAAGAAAGCTTTTGATAGAGTACAACGTGAACCACTAATTACACCCTTCAAGATACAGGAGTAGACGGAAAGGACATCAGGCTTATTAGTAACTTGTACTGGGAACAAGTGGCGTCTATTAGATGCGGAAATAGTTATTCGTCGACCTTAGAGATAAAAAGAGGAGTACGGCAGGGATGCGTATTGTCTCCAAACCTGTTCAAGCTATACACAGAAAGAATGTTTAAACAAGTCGAACCAGAATCATAAACAATCTTAGGTATGCTGACGATACCATGCTACCAGAGAAAGAGAGCAAGAGTTACACCTGCTCTGTGGCATAGTGGAACAAGTAAATAGGATAAGTGCGGAATGTGGCTTAGATATTAACACTCAAAAAACGAAAACTATGATAATTAGCAGTGGAAAGGAATGGTCATCAATGAGCATCATAGTAAACGGGGAGATACTAGAACAAGTAACAAGTTTCTCTTGTCTTGGACTTGTAATTACAGATGATGGCAGAAGTGAAATAGAAATCAAAAAGAGAATAGGAATGGCCAAAAATGTATTCAACAGCTAGACATCAGTATTAACATCTAGAGAGATTAATAACGCATTAAAATGAGAATTGTCAAATGTTACGTATATACAGCACTACTGTATGGCGCAGAAGTCTGGACATTGAACAAGCGATTAGAAAGTCAAATAGAGGCATTGGAGATGTGGATTTACAGAAGAATAGGTCGTATTTCATGCAGAGGTTCTAGAAAAACTGGGAATGAAAAGAGGGTTGATGAAAGAAATAAAAACGAGGCAGGTGAAATATTTCGGCCACGTTAAAAGACATAATACTCTTATAAAATCCATACTGGAGGGCATGTGAGCAAGAGGTAGACAACGATACAAGCGGGAAGATAACATAAAGAGATGGACGAACATCAATCTGAAAGAATGTACAGTCAGGGCGAGAGACAAACAGTGTTGGAGATCCAGTACAGCCAACCGTCATTGAGGAGACGACACCTGATTGATGATCAATTTATAAAAGCGATTGTGTTCTATTCTATTATTAAATGCTAATAAGACTTGTTCTTTTCCTCCTTTGAAGATATAGAAGGTTTAGATTTCACGAACTAATAAACAAAATTGAGGGGGTGGGGGAGGGGTGTCCCATCACCCACCAAGTGCCGAAGTCTAGCACAAAATGCCTAGTTTAGCTTAAGGCGCGTAGAAGAACCCGTTATTTGCATTAATAACTGAAGTCTCTCTGTGTATCCAGTTGGAATCTCTTGACAATGAAACACTCAAGGTCTATGGAGGAAACACGCCCACCCTTACTGCTGCCATTCTCTATATGCTGTGCTGAATCATAATTTGCTTATATTCTATAATCCCTCTCCTCAGATGTCAAGTTTTAGTACCGGTCTTGTACACGCCACTTGTTCCTGAGCTTGGAGAGAGGAAGAATATCTCGGCAGCCGTGCCTGACTGAAGGAACAAGTTTACTTCTAAGAGTGTTGATTAATACAAGGGAGAAGTGCTCTGGCGCCTGTGGGACCAGGTTGGGGGAAGCAGGGGAACAGTCTGTCTACCCGTGTTTGGAGAGGATGATATGGCGGCGATCGGCAAGGGTTCTGGGCGAATCTGAGAACTGAATGGGAAGACTAAGAGAAATTTTAATCTGATGGTAGCTGGAACGATTAGCAGTATGACTCTTCACTGCCTGTTGAACAAGGGGACTGAACATGTGTGGGGATGTCCTGAGTGCAGTAATGTCAGTTCTTAGCTCATCTCAACTCAACTCATCTCAAGTGTTGATTAATACATGTGCGTTAATTCTTCGTGTTATTGTAGTAGGCGTCGAGGGTTTCTGCTAGCAGTTGCTATATCTGCCATGACGCTTGCCGAAGACTGTGCACATTTTACACTATGTAAGGTAGCAGGAGAGTCAAAGTAATTCACTCACGATGGTATTAGACACACGAGTCTTGCACTTCTGGCTAGGAAAGTTCACGAACATGCTGGGATGAATGTGTGGCTTGGTTTCTAGAATGAACATAAGTCATCATCATACTTCGATTCTTCATCTCGTACAGAAGTTACCAACGTTTATCCATAGCGTTCTAACAACAGCAACGACCACGACGACAACCACGAAGATCATGCTAATAATGATGATACTTATAACAATAGCAGCAATAACATTCGTTCCTTGTCCATCACAAGTGATGAAGATCACTTCTTCTTTCACCCGTCATGACGTCATGTTTGGTAGTTTATGTGCCCGGGGATGCCTTGTAAGTCCGGAGATTACTTGTAAGCCCAAAGATGACTTGTAAGTCCAGAGATGACTTGTAAGTCTGGAGATGACTTGTAAGTTGTAAGTCCAGATATGACTTGTAAGTTCAGAGATGACTTATAAGTCCAGAGATGACTTGTAAGTCCAGAGATGACTTGTATCACCGTAGATAACTTGTAAGTCCGATGCAGGTTCGGAAATTTCTTGGACAATGAGGGCATGAATTATTCTTCACAGATGAAGGTCTTGTTAACGGGCCTTTCTAGCTGGTCTCCGCTTTTCAGCCATTGTATTTCTGAATGCCTCGCAAGTCATTGCACCTCCCAGGTGGATGCACTCCAAGTGATCGGGCCTTGTGTGACGGCCTCCAATCTGTCATGATTTATGTCGTAGGCCTTAAGTGACGTCTCAAGCCTGTCCGTTGACCATCTTTTTCTGTTCTCCCTGAACACGTTTACCCTTCTGTATCTCACAATGGCAGGTATTTTTGGAAGCCGATGGTCGGGCATTCGGACTGGAGGTATCTGCCCAGCGAATGTGTCTGCATCATGATTGTATGTATACTGGGGATACCTCTCTGTCTAGAGCGGCAGTATTGGGAATAGCAGTAATAATTATAATCACAGCAAAAGTCCTGTATAATTTTTTATTTTATTTTGCGGTCGCTCGTTTTGAACTCAAGCGTAGTCCATACACAATACTTCTAGTAGTGCTGGACTGAATTTTGCTTGTGGATTTGCTTTACCTATTAACAGTGTCCCTCACTATCAGGCGAACCCACTCCGGCTTCAAAGGTACTTGTAATTTTCGTCCCCAAGTCAAGGACGACAGGCCAACATTTTAGTCCAACTGTCCCGTGTAGAGGTTGAACCCCTTACCTCGGCATTAGCACACAAGAGTTTAAGAACACTTGTTCTTATCCATTCTGCCGTGCTAACCTCCGTCCTAACCTCCGTCCTATATAATACAAAATTATAAAAAAAAGAACATATGAGCGGTGGCAAAGTGGTTAGTGTGCGTGCTTGCCAAGGTGGCGATCTGGGCTCAACCCCAGCACAGGCGGGAATATTCTTCGATTGGTGCGGCTCTGAGGTCGACCTTCCTCGTAAATAATGGGTCCCGTGCAATTTTCAGAATTTTCTGGAGAGGCAAGACAACGAGAAAGGGAACTCCACACTCCAGCTTATGTGCTATGATCTGGTATGTGTGAAGGCGTTACACTCCATACCCCAACGGCGGTATCTGCTGTGACACCACCTTTACCTTACCGCCCTTGACCTGGGGACGTAAATTACGATTACTTCAGAAGTCGGAGCGGGTTCGCCTGATGGCGAGCGACACTAGTAATAGGGAAAGCTAATGCACACGCAAAAACCAAAACAAAATAACATCAGTCTAATATGCGCTACGCTAAAGTCCAAAGCGAGCTAACGAAAAGTAAAATCTCAAATTGTGTCCTGTCTTTACTATGAGTGCTAATCAATGCCTACGAATTTGTTGGAGATGTTAAAATGCTGATGTGCCAATGCTGTTCCAAATTTGCAGGTGTTCACACGTGACTGACATAGGTATTGGGTACATCTCCACAATGACGTCACTAAGTCGACTTTTCATTCGCTGGTGCGTCCAGGTCGGGGACTTTGGCCTGCACCACATCTTTTCTATGCGGAACCTTCGGATTCTGTCTATAGCAGGTATGTTGAGGAGCCCGGTGCTTTTCCTATCTATCTGTCTGTCTGTCTGTCTGTCTGTCTATCTATCTATCTATCTATCTATCTATCTATCTATCTATCTATCTATCTATCTATCTATCTATCTATCTATCTATCTATCTATCTATCTATCTATCTATCTGTCTGTCTGTCTGTCTGTCTGTCTGTCTGTCTGTCTCCTCCGTCCTACGTCTGTCTGTCTGTCTGTCAGTTTACCTGCCTGTATGTCTGCCTGCCAAATTGTTTGTTAGAAACACAAGCGAACATTATGTGCAGGACGTGAATGGAACTTCAGGATATACCAACATATACTTATATACCGCCATAGACTTAGAGGACGCATATAACAGAGTATCCTTCGAGCACTTGATGCAAACCCTCCTCAGACTGAAAGTGCACCCTCACCTTGTACGATGGATAGCTGCAGTTCTACTCCAAAGGAAGGTGGTGCTAAGATGCGGGAGTTGGTCTTCTGAGCCGATAACGATATGTCCAGGATTGCCGCAGGGTTCACCACTGTCACCAGTACTATTCAACGTGTACACGGTGCCGATCACTGAACAACAGTTGGATGGGAGGGGTAGGACTCTATCATTCGTTGACGACATCCTCGTGTATCGACAGGGTCGAGATAGACAGGCGGTTGCCAACTATATGCAGGGCGAACTAGATCGAATTTCCTCATGGTGTGCTGATGCCGATGCCCTTGTCAACCCTGCAAAGGCAACGGTTACATGGTTCTCACTAAACAACCATATTGTGAAAACAGACCTGCCGGCAGTAAGAATGGATGGGAGCATTCTGAGTAGAACCCAGTCAATGACATATCTTGGCGTGAGGCTTGATCGTAGCCTGTCCTTCAGAGATCATGTCGATTATGTCATAACGAAGGCTCGAAAAGGTTTGGCAGCAATGAGAGTCATGGCGAGTGCCAATATCGAGCAAAGACTGCTATTACTTCTGTTCCAAGGACTTGTGCTTTCACGCATCGAGTATGCCCTGGCCATCCTCACTGTCAGCCCTACACAGATTGGAAGACTTGAAAAGGTACAAAACGAAGCCATGCGCATCATTTTGGGCTGCACGAGAGACACCAGCTGTGTAGCAATGAGATACCTCCTTGACTTCCCGACAATGGAACACAGGATCAAGATCTGGAGAGCTCGTGCATACTTAAAAATAAGTGCAGATGAGCAGCACCCTCTGCATGACGCTGTATTCAGAGAAAAGGGTGACAGGCTAAAGAGGGGCAAATCATGGATGGGTCGGGCGGAAGATGTCGTCGGACAGGTCTGCAGTCTTACCAGTATCAACCCCGGCAAGGAATGGGTGCCGGTGCCTCCAGCTTTTAAGTGTACCTTCTCCTGCATTATCACACTCGACAGACGGTGCAGAGAGCAGAACCCTGCCGCTGTCAATGCAGAGGTTAACGCGCTCATCTATGATCACTCAGATAGTCCCGAAGTACTCATCTATACAGATGGATCTGTTGTAAAGCAGCAGAGAAGTGCGTGGGCATTTACAGCCCGCTCAGCGGGCCGAACCGTTCAAGAATCCAGTGGTGCCCACTCCATGACCACGAGCAGCATGACGATGGAGGTGATGGCAGTTACACAGGCTTTCATATGGCTGGAATCACAGCATTATACCAACGTGTGTGTACTAAGTGATTCAATGAGCATGATTCAGAAGGTCGAAGCTGGATCTGTACGTAGACAGTGGACTGAGTCGCTGCGGAAGTCTGTTGTCCGCAAAGTCACCTTCATCTTCGTCCCGGGACATGCGGGAGTCGAGGGAAATGAACGAGCTGATAAATTGGCTGGCTCTGCACCCCCTGTAGATGGCCAGCCCATGGATCGTGCCGATGTTATTAACGCCCTTAAAGATATGGCGAGAACAGAGGATTTTGACGCCAGTGATTCCACATCGCTTTCCAGGATGAAAGACCTGGGAGTAAGAATCGGCACAGCCAGACGCGAGAGGTACATCGGGAAAACAAAGCGCCTCGTCAACCAACACAGAACTGGCACTATTAGCCACCGGACGCTGATGCATATGCTGGGGGGAGGATCTGAGCACCTATGGACATGTCCGGAGTGCAACGAAGATACCCCAACTGATAACTAATAACTAATACCAACAGTTTTGATGGGTTGGCCTGCTCAGATTTAGTGCCCATACTCCTATGGGGCATACGAAAAAATAGCAGGAGAAGATAAGAATTCATCTAGCAGACGAAGGAAGTCACAACATTTAGCCCTAAAATTTCTTCGGGGAAATACACACACAGTTAGAACAGACTAAATAAATGATAACCCGACCTCTCTTGGTGTAATCACACTTCAGTCAGACACACATGTTTGTATCAGTGTAGTCAAAGATGAGGGAGGGGGTAGATATATTAAAACGGGAATTAAGTAGGCACGAGGGACCTTTGTAGCATTAGGAAATTAGTGGAAGTTCGGAAAAATTACATCTAGTAGCAGACTTTAAATATTTAACGCTAACGTCAACAGTCGGTAGGACAGCTTATTCTTAGGGTCGTGGGTTCGAGCCCCACTTTAGGCGATGTATTTCTATACGTTTATAATGCATGTTGTTTTTGTTGTCTAACATTAGCTTCCTAAATGATATATGAACGAAATAATGTATGAGAGCAGAGAGATAAGAATGGCAGAATATCAGACGGGCCTGCGCCCGTACGTTCGTTCAGTACTGCTCTATAGATCAGGATCATGGAACAGGACTAAAAACAATGATTAACTTCTTGCATGAAACAATGGACTACAGTGGTATGACAGAATCAAGAATGGAGAGATTATGGAGGAAACTAAGCATTTATAGGCAATCAAACGCTGAGGTAAACGCCGCCTCCTGGATTCTCCTGTAGAAAATCGTAAGTAGCATAACCAGCAGGTCATTTCACCAGAACTCCTGGGGTAAAAGAAATGTAGGGAGGCCTAAAACATACACAGAAGAGAATTAGAGACATCGGTGTATACTATTGAGAGGATATGGCGGGAGCTGAAGGACATAACAAAAGACACGATGACATGACGTGAACTGGTTCTGGGACTATGCTTCTGTGGGGGAATCAGAAGTAGAGGTGGAAGATGAAGAAGCAATCTCTCTTGGTGTGCATTAGATCCCATCTGTTAAATTAGTAGAGCAGACCTTTATTGAACATCATTTACCTACGATTTGGAGGACATAGACTTTTCCACTTTGTGGTTTGTGGTCACAGCATCTCTAGGAGCCACCAACTCAATAGATTTCCACTGCCAGTTCTGGTCACCAATGTTATGACCATTTATCCTTGGTGTACAACGAGGGTGTGTGGTAGAAATCCGACACGGTGTTCCTTGAAACCAGCACTGAAGTCTGCAGTCGCCCAAGGTGAGGTCTGCAGTATCCCTGTATACGCTATACACTGGCCCGAACTTTCTCCTGCGCCTGAGAGCACAAGTTGTGGATATACTCTAGAATATGTGGGATATATTGCCTAGGATATGTGGGATCCCTTGGCAACGAGGGAACGGATTAGAAAGTTTCTAAAGCGCCTTTATTGGGCAGTTTTGAAAATGTATTTATACAACACTCGGTGAGACAACAATATTAAGGCTTAAGGAACATAAATACAAACTGAAACCAATGCTACATGTTGGTTGCGGGGATGTGTTAGATGCGTGTTCAACGAAAGTGCGCTGGTGGAAGTTAGAACCCTTAAATTTTGATATCTGCTGAAGGAGACCAAGAGCCTGTGGGCATGTCCCTAGTTTCGTGACGTCAGTTCGGTGAACCAGCGATAACACAGCACATGTCGCTCTAGGTCTCTTTTCTTAATCTGAGGATGACAGTCAAGGTAGTGAAGAAGAAGAAGAAGAAGAAGAAGAAGAAGAAGAAGAAGAAGAAGAAGAAGAAGAAGAAGAAGAAGATGATGTACTACATAAAGAAGAATTAGGAGGGGGAAATTAAGAAGGGAGATTAACAGAAGAAGAAGGAGAAGAAGAAGAAGAAGAAGAAGAAGAAGAAGAAGAAGAAGAATTAGGAGGAGAAAAGGAAGAAGGAAGATTAACAGAAGAAGAAGAAGAAGAAGAATTAGGAGGAGGAAAGGAAGAAGGGAGATTAACAGAAGAAGAAGAAGAAGAAGAAGAAGAAGAAGTAATAGAAGAAGAAGGATGAAGAGGAGGAATGAAAGAATAACGGAGGAATAGGAGGAGAAGGAGAAAAAGCAATATGAGGAGAAGGGGGTGATAAAGGAGTAGAAGACGAACGACAACAACAAAAGCAATAACAACAACAAAACAACAACAATAAGCAGATAAGAAAAAGAGGAAGAACAAGAAGCAGACGATGTTGCTGATGATGATGAAGATGATTATTATTATTAAGAAGAAGACGGGAGGAGGAGGAGACGATACAGAGATGGAGAGGAAAACACATACAAATAATTGTCACTAACTATTTGTTGTAACTTGAAGACTCGGTATTGTATGCAGCAGAAGTGAACTAATTTGTAGGATATCGGCACAGCCACAATCATGGTCCCCGGGGGAATATATCAGTTGGGTTCTCATTTTCTCAGCGATGATCGGTAATTAGAAGTGGGAGAAGAGGAGAGGGGAAGAAGAAGAAGAGAAGGATGAGGTGGAGGAGGAGGCGTAGCAAGAAAAAGACAAAAATATTACGGTAAATAATAAGCAGAAGAACAAGAACAAGAAAGAGGATAATGGGAGTAAGACGATGAAATGGGAGATACAGACAGAGAGAGAGAGAGAGAGAGAGAGAGAGAGAGAGAGAGAGAGAGGTAGGCCGACAGCTAGAGACGGGTCGGGGGGGGGGGGGGGTGATAGGGTTGATAAAGAAGAACAAGGAATAGGAGTTTGTGAGTAAGACGACGAAGCGGGAGATGCAGAAATAGAGTGAGAGAGAGAAAGAGTGGGAGAGAGAGAGAGTATCAGAACAATAAAACAAGTGAATATTTTCACGAACCACTCTCTGACAAGAAGAAGACTACCAGCAGAAGTGTTGTAACTTGTATCATAATGACAGAGCCACAACCTTGGTCCCCGTGGGGGAATAGATCAGTTGTGCTTTCATTACCTCGCTGAAACATCTAGATTAGAAACTAGGCGGGAATTCCATTCTGTCCCCACTTGTACTAATATATTTTATGGGGAAATCGCGATTCTTCGCGTGAGCACGGACAGATCATTTCGCTTTCTAATTTTGAATGGTTGTGGTCACCGAATCAGACGAGTTTGTGTGTGTGTGTGTGTGTGTGTGTGTGTGTGTGTGTGTGTGTGTGTGTGTGTGTGTGAGAGAGTGTGTGTGTGTGTGTGTGTGTTTTGGTGATGAGTAAAACATAACAAACACACAGACAGTTGAACAAATAAATAGACTGAAGGAAATAACTTTCTTTTTAAAGGGTTAAGAATTAGACACGCCGGCCCTTCAGACATTCTGCCCGTATATTATCTTTCCCATATGTCGCACATCACTCTGACATTGTGGAGCTCATGGAGAGAACTAAACAAATCTCAGTAAACCAAGAAGTGAGGAAAAGATACTGGCCCAGGATATGACATACGCGGGCGAGTCAATAAGTAAGCCACACAGTTCTGTGGGGGTGGCAGGTAAATGTAGTTGGTGTTTTCTACAGGTGTCATTAGGTGACAGCAACATCGAACTTTATATTCCCGTTCGTCAGGTGGCACTAGGTGTCTCGTGCGCATGCGCAGCGCATAAACAAAATGGCGAACATTCTTACGGAGTGTACAACCAAAGAGCAACGATTAACTTAGAAGAAAAGTAACCAACTCGTAAGGTGGGAAGTCCTGGAACATCCACCTTACAGCCTCGACTTAGCCCCTAGCGAATTCCACCTTTTTTGGTCCACTGAAAACCCACCTTGGCTGGAGACATTTCGCGAATGACGCCAAAGTTGAATGTGACGTGAAAACGTGGTTTAGAAAACAGAGCATGCAGTTCTATGCAGCCGGTTTGGGAGGACCAATAAAACGATGGGATAAGTGCATCAATGTTGATGGAAATTATGTTGAGAAATAAAGGGACAATGTATGCATAAAAATAAACAGGTTTCAAGTTGTTATCATATTTAGTTATTTTTCTACAGCCATTTGTGACTTAAGTATTGACTTCCCCGCGTACATTGAGTAAACCTGAGGACAATATAACTAGAAACCCCCTTGTTGGAACCCACAAGGCAAACGAAATAGCGGGAAACCTAAAAACACAAGGAGAAGAGAATTACAGACAGAGATAAATAATATTGGGATGGCATGAAGGGAGCTGCCGACGACAGCAAGAGAAAGGATGCTTTGGTGTGGCTTGGTTGGGGGGAATATGTCCCAATAAGGGGGCTGAGTGGTCTCGAGGTATGGTGTCCGCCTTGAGTGCTGGAGGTCCCGGGTTAAGCCCCGGTGAGAGCGGGATTTTTTCACGTTGACTTCTAGTAATAAAATTTCTCCTAGTCTCTGGGTAGTGAGATCGGACGCCCGTGTGTATTGTTGCGTACGTAAAAATTCCCTTGGCAGTTGGAAATCGAAAAAGAATAGCCTAACGGCGCTGCCGGGCAAAATTTCCAGTTAAAAATCTACCCAAAGTATTTCAGGATCCTCGCCGGTGCTATGGAGTTCGTGCACTGAGCTGACATTCTCTAGATTCAGGCTTGAGTTAGGAGTGGAACGGAGCACTTATGGGTTGCATCCGTGTGCCGTGATGTTGGTCCGTGGACTAAACTAAGACTAAACTAAACATATATCCCAATGAAGGATAAAGAGCAGAAGAAGAAGAAAAGGATTTATAAAGTCAGTCTTAAACAAGAACATCAAATATATCAATTATAAACAGGGGTCAGCATGACCGAATGGTTAAGAACACTCATTCTTAAACATCCGGTGTGCTGATGTCGAGTGAGGGGTTCAACCCCTGCCGGTCAGCTGGAATAAAATGTTGACTTCTCGTCCTTGACTCGGTGATATCGATAACAAGTACCTCTGAAGTCGGAGTGGGTTCGCATGATAGCGAGTGACACTGGTAATAGGTAAAGCTAATCCAAGCGCAAAAAATCAGTCCAGTGCACCGGGAGTAGTAGCTCGTATATGGACTACGCTTGAGTTCAAAACGAGCAAACGCAAAAAAAAAAAAAAAAAAAAAAATTACATCAATAAACTTCAGCTAATTCCCTGTGTTGATCTTTCTCCAGGATGTCGAAGACTGACCAGCAACGGACTGTATGGTCTCAGACATCTCCAGAGACTTCAAGAGCTGGAGGTGACCAACTGCCCAGGAGCCAACTCGGCAGTGTGTCGATACCTCAAGGAAAACATGCCAAGAACTTTAATTATCGAATGACCACTTGAGTTTTCCGTGTCCTTAATTCTAGATTCAGTCTGCAGTTGTGGTCAGATTATTTTGTTTCTGTCTACTAAGATTCTAGGGCCAATTAAAAATACTATACAGTGAACATATTTTTAGAACTTTGGAAGACATGAGAGGAATCACCATTGGGGGACATAACATCAATAACATTAGATATGCGAGTGATGCAGTATTAATTGCAGACAATCAGCAGAATCTGCAATATTTAGTAGATGCGGTTGTTGTACACAGTGAACAACAAGGGTTAGAATTAAATTGTAAGAAGACACCGATTATGGTCGTCACTAGGACGAAGGAGATACAGTGTTACGGGCACATCTATCTCGGAACAGTCATAACATCTGGTGGGAGATGCCTTGAAAATATTAGAACAAGAATCGCTATGGCGAAGGCAGCATTTTGCAAGTTGGAAACCTGACTAATAAAAAGATGTCAATTGCAACTATGAACAGATTGTTTAAGTGCTACATAGAACCTGTACTTTTGTATGGATGTGAAGCGTGGACAATGAGCAGACAAGATGAAAAACGTCTGATGGTCGTGAAGAAGTGGTTTCTGAGGAAAATGCAAAGAGTACCATGGACAAACTGGAAACCAATGAACGTTTATTGCTTGTCGGCATGGCACATGATGATGGTAACTTTTCTTGGAAGGAAAGATGACAAGGAAGAGATCTGGACACCTAATAATGCTATGAAGTAGTTTATGTAATGGCGTATCAAGTGTACACCCAGCGGCGGTATCCTCTTTAGGATCACTTGTACCTGTCTAATACACTATAAACCACTAGAAGTGGCGTACATATCCATCCAGAAATATCGTAGGGCACATGAAATGACGTCGTATTGACCACTGATTACTGATTGGTCGATGAATATATGGGTTTAACACCGCTGATTGGTCAAAATATATGGGGCTAACACCGCTGATTTGTCAATAAATATATGGGTCCGGCATCATATACCAAATGTGGAAAAAAAAAAGTCCTTTTACTTACCTGAGACGGCTTTGAGTGCAGCTGTTTGTTTTAAGTGAGTCTATATGTATTATTTGCACAACAACATTTGTAACAAAATTTTCTGTCAACAATAGGAACTAAAAACAGGTACATGTAATTCTTGCGAAAATGTGACAGATGATAAACATAGACACCGTGTATACACACCTTACAACAAACTCAGCTACAGCAAACGTAAATCACAGAGGAGGAAAAAAACAAAACACATACACGCATAATAAAATAAAATTAATTATACTACAACACAACGAACCGATGTTTTGATTATATCTCAGGACACTTAGCATTCCGTCATTCTGAATCCATTCCAGTTTCACATCTAGACTAGGAACATACCACATCTGTTTAGGAAATGATTGGCAAGATGTTGGCCATGAGAGTGTGGAGGCATAACGATCAATGCTGAGTGGCGTGGACTGTAAAAGAAAGAAGAATCGAACTTCGAAGGACCGAGCTGTTAATCTGTTAGTAGATGACAAGAGAAAAGTAACTCCAGAATATTTTATAACTGATATCTTTATTTAAAGTCATCTACGACCTATAGTTCAGAAAGCAATGGCAAACTACTGAACGTAAACTTGCCCAGGAATCACTGAACAGCCAACACATTCTGGGGTTGACTGCTACGTCCTGTAAAGTATATGCAACTAACTTAACTAACTGCCTATACTACCTTGCGGTGTGGGACAGAGAGGTCTTTAGCCTGAGGAATTAAGGCCGCCTGGCTAGTGCAGTCGCCACGAACTGTGCAGGTTCGGGTTTTATTTTCGCGCCCCCCCCCCCCCCACCCCCGACAAAGGAAAAAATAAATCCATTACCTTATTGAGGATTCGAACTCGGGTCTCCCGTGTCCGGCGTTTTAGCCATTCGGCCAGGCGCTCCTCTTTCTGATTTAATATCAATAGATCAAATCCCGCTAAAGCCAGTTGGGTTATATTTGGGGCGGGTAGTGTTTCTTATAGCCGGTCTCCCTGGTCTAGGCTTTAGTGAATTTCTCCGTAATCCCGTTTATCCACGTGAGCAAACGCAGCTACGCGAGAATCTGTAGCGGTTCTCGCCGCTCCCGTTACTTACGGGATATGTGAACCGGCCGCTCAGAAAGCAATGGCAAACTACTGAGCGTAATCTTGCCAAGAAATCATCAACAGCTGTAAAATGCTGGTGTTGACAGCGATGTACTATAATAGGATACACGAAAAGAAAAAAAAACAACAAAAAGAAACAAGTGTTTCTTATAGTTTTAGATAATGGCGTTTTCATGTATTTGTTCATGTCTCATGTACAGTGTCCATTTTCATACAGCGATTCCCGTCTCAGTAGTACGCCTCATCATCAATATCACGTGCCGTGCCAGCTGGCGTAGGCATTCATTTCTTTCCACAGATCTCAGGCCTTGGTTTTCACGATTAACTCTGCTGATGATACTCCTCTATGCCACCGTCTCAGTCCACCCAGCATAATGTCTCTTGCCCTGCCTCTGCCTCTCTTCCCCCTGATCTTTCCAGTTGTCCCGATGTTCTCCAATGCCTCCCTTCTCATCACATGGCCTTAGCATACTGTTTGTTTCGTTCTTGTAGCTGTATATTATGCTCTACTTTAACTGTGAACTGAAATGATTTGACCCCATCAAGCTTCACAGCCAGATACGTCTGGCTGCGTGGCTAATAAGGCAGGGCTCCTATTCGGGAGACCCGAGTTCGAATCCTTGGGATGGCGATATATTTTGTATGTAGTGAGCAAAAAGAAAACATTAACCTGCACAATTTGCTCGTGGCCTGGATTCCTTAGGCTCAAAAAGAAAAAAAAATACCTTCTCGCCAATCCTGTCCTACACTGCCAGGTACTATAGGGAGTTACGATAGTCAGTCAAGGCAAACCTCAGACTGGTTTAGACAGAACAGTGATGGAAGGCATGGCTCCACGAAGACGAGGCAGCGATCGACCAACAAGACAATGGACACGGGGCATTCAATACACCCTGAGCATACACATACAGTAAGCAGGAGATCTGGTGACAGATCGAGAATGTTCACATGGGCTTCAATGAGAGCGACGTTCTGCGTAGACGTGCTGCTTTGTAATATTGATTCCCGTGTACTTCTTAGGGATATGTAGTATTTTCAGTTTTCTATTCTTTTTTGTGTAGATTATATTGTACATGTTATTTCTACTTAAGAACTTACAAGTTTTCACTGGCATAAAGCCGTTATTTTAAATTCCCCCCCCCCCCCCCCCCCCTTTCTATATCGAGTCCTCTATATCGAGATTTTTCGTCTTGTGACATATTGTCATATATTGCGATATATTGTAATATGCTAGCAGATCTACAAATTGATGGAAAAGACCTTAGACTTGTAAAAGACATATATAGGAAACAGCAAGCTGCCATCAGAATTGATAATGATGTAGGTCAATGTCAGCCTATTAAAAGAGGTGTGAGACAGGGATGTGTAATGTCTCCAGATCTTTTTTTCCCTGTACAGTGAAATGAACAGGACCTGCAACATTTAGTAGATGCGGTTGTTGCACCCATTGAACCACTAGGGTTAGAACTGAATAGTAAGAAGACACAGATTATGGTCGTCACTGGGAATAAGTAAATACCACAATGTGATATAGGAGTAAATGGGCATATTCTTAAGCAAGTGAATAGGTACAGTTATCTCGGAACAGTGATAACATCTGATTGGAGATGCCTTGAGGAGATCAGAACAAGAATTGTCATTGCGAAGGTAGCCTTTTGCAAGTTGAAAAACATACTGACCAATAAAAAGAGGTCAACTGAAACTAGAAAAAGAGTGTTGAGGTGCTACATAGAACATGCCCTTTTGTATGGATGTGAAGCGTGGACAATGAGCAGTCAAGCTGAATAACTGATGGCTGTGGAAATGTGGTTTCTGAGGAAAATGCAAAGAATACCACGGACTGACAGAACAACCAATGAACAAGTCCTTCAAGAAACATATGAAGATCGTAAACTGATTAGAGTCATTAGACAGTCAAAATCTTTTGGGCATGTTATGAGAAGAAATGACTTGGAGGACTTGGTGACAACTGGCAAGATCAAAGGGAAGAGATCAAAGGGAAGACCGAGAAGTAAATACCTGGATGGCTTGGCCACGTGGCAGGGTCGAGACAGGAACACGGAGCTGATCCACGACTCTGATGATCGAGTGAGATGGCAAAACATGACTGCCGACGCTTATTGGCATGGCACATGATGGATGGATTGTGATGTATGGTGATATATGGTGATGTATTGGAATATATTGTGATATATTAAAACTTGTGTGGGTTAGAACAGATAGAATAACAAAATCAGAGTAGACTGAGACGTATTTCCTGTGACAGTATGGTAATTCCTGTGGCAACATACGTATTTCCTGTGGAAACATACGTATTCTCTGTGGTGTGTGGGGGACGGGGGAGGGGATAAACAAGCATATTACATTCCCCAAAGCATGTTCCTTAGGCTAGCGGAGGGAATACTTCTCCTTTGATATGGGATTTTATTTTGCATATCCTTTACAGGACATCGCTGTCAACACCAGCATGTTACTGCTGTTGTGATCTCTTGGCAAGTTTACGTTCAGTAGTTTGCCATTGCTTTCTGAACGACCGTCTCCCATACCAATTCGTTAAAACCCAGCGCAATGCGATATGCTGCCAAATGAAATGAAATAGATGTGTATATTTGTAAAATGTCTCTAATTCTTTTTTGGCTTCAGATTGCCTGCCGCGTCTGACATTCTCTAGCTGCACCCAATCAATCAATCAGGTGCCGTCTTCATATTGAAGGTTGGCTGCAATTGATCTCCTGTCTCTCGCCTTGATTGTGCTTTGTATCAGACTGCTGATCTTCCATCTCGTGACGTTTACATAACACAATTACCAAAAACACAGGACGTTGCATTGACTAGCCTTCATCAGCAAAGAAATACATACACAAGACACAACATATAAACATGAGAAAGACACTACATTTGTTGTTTGCCCATCAAGGATAATGATGACCATCCATGTCATCCAGTGTGGTTTAAAATATAGAGCTGTGAGTTCTAAGATGGCTGAAACGGCCTATTTTGGCTTGAAATGTTCTTTGACAATGTGGGCAAAGAATGCTAGAGGTTTCAGGAGGAGGTTCTCCTGCAGTGGTTTTTCTGTCCATCCTTTTCTTCACAGCTCTTGCAGTCCTTCATCCATAGACAAATACATACACAAAACACAACATATCAACACGAGAAAGACACTACTTTTGTTGTTTTTGTTGTTTTTTTACATCAAGAATGATGATGACCATCCATTTCATCCATTCACCCAGTGACTGCACCCTTGCGTAATGATGTACGCCACGAATTTCGGTCTTTGGCAGCAGTCTCCCATGTATCAAGATGAATTCCAAAAGCTTTCAGTGAGATTTTCAGTGTCTTTAAAGCGTTTCCTCTGGCCGCCTTATGAGCGTCCACAACGCAACTCGCCGTAAAAAAAATTCGTTTAGGGAGCCTGTGATCTAGCATGCGAGTTAAGTGACCAGCCCAGCAAATCTGATTCTTCATTAGTAGAGCGGGGATATGGGCATGGACGCTCTTTCTAGAACTTCAGTGTCTGGCATCTTGTCTTTAAAGACACTACAGTGATTACATTACGGGATGAGAAGAATGGAAAGATGAAAAACTGAGAACAATGGAAAAAAACAAAACAATGTGCTACTTATCTCAGAACCCCAGGCAATGATACTAACATGAATCTTGACGTGTGTATGGTGATTCTAAGGGGATGTGGTAACCTTGCAACAATTTTGTTTACTGAAAATTTTGTAAATTCTCAGGTCATATAAAATTATTTCCGGCTGTAAGTTTGATATGCCAGGTACATATACATTTATAGTCATGTCTTAATTGTGAGAATGTTGGAGAAAAGGCTAATTTTTATTGCTATTTATATTTCAGAATGCTTTTGTCTAGTCATTGTTCTAAACAGAACTAACAATTATTCTATTCAATTGGTTTTATTAATTGATGTAGTCTGTTTTTGTTTGCTGTTGTTTTATTTTTTTCCCCCTTGAGTGTTATATTTAAGTCTGTTTATTGGTCTGTTCTATTTGTTCTGATCATTGTTATACTTTATTATATATTTGTTATTTTATTATATTTTTTATATCTTATTCTATGTCCGTATATGTGCATCCACCTTACATTTCAAACTATTTATCATTTCAACAATGTTTTCAAGAACATAAATACATTGTTTGATAACTGTCTCATTTCTTATTTATTCTACAATATTTAATACTATAAAATTTGTTGAATGATAAAGTTCTAATTATTTACCTATTTACATCTATTGAACAATATTTTAAAATATATAGATAAGTTGAAAAATCCCGTATACCTGGGTTCGAAACACAAGGGTGCTGTTTTTTTTTTTTTTTTTAAATTTATAGGTGTAATGGCAAACTACTGAAGGTAAAAACTTGCCCAGGAATCACGAACAGCCAAAATGCTGGGGTTGACTGCTACGTCCTGTGAAGGACATGCAACAATTTTTAAAACTATAATTCACTTTCACACACACACATACAGACACACATACGCAACAAGATTGCCGCTATCAATTGGTCAACTAAACTGTGAACGAAGGCATCACCAGGTCACGGTACCAACATGAGGAGCATTAACCAACAATGGGGTTTGCACTACCAACATTGGAGATTGCATTACCAACAATGGGGGTTGCACTACCAACATTGGAGATTGCACTAGCAACACTGGTGGTTGCACTAGCAACATTGGAGGTTGCACTATCAACATTGGAGATTGTACTACCAACACTGGAGGTTGTACTACCAACATTAGAGGGATGAGGTTCTAACACTAGGGGACTGTTGCAAGGTTGGGGAGGGGTGGTGGGGTTTTGCAGTACTAACATTGGAGGGGTGCAGTACTGATATCTCAGGTGTATATAATTTACTATAACAAAATAATCTCAGTCGATCAGAGGAGTATGTGACAATCCGCTACTTTGACAATCACCAGAATCAATGTACGCAAATTTGAGTATGTTTGTGTATGGGCATGCGTGTGTGTCTGTCCGCGCGCGGGGGGTCTGTATGTGCGTGCACGTGTGTGTATGGGCCCAAAAAGCCCCGATGTTAATTGTTAGTGATGGTGATATGGTCCAAGGGTCACATCCATATGTTGCCACGGGAAAGGTTTGTGTGTTCTCAAACGTATTCAGCGTGTCGCTGGTTTGAAGCATGACGGCTGGTATGGTTGCTGTAAGATGTGGTAGTCGTCTACCAGCACAAAAATGGATATAGGACATTGAAGACACATATGGTATAAAAATGAATGTAGGGCATTGAAGCCACCAATGGTATGAAAATAGACACAGGACATTGAAGACACCTAGAATTAAAAATAGACACAAGACTTTGAAGAAATTTAGGGCATGAAAATGCAAGCGTTTACAAAGCAAGAGAATCGACTTCATCGCATCAGGTTTATCCCGTATGGCTTAGTCTCTTTCCACATAGTGGCGCACAAAGCATGAACTCCGACCTCCCACCCGCGACGACCCCCAAGAGTCTCCGAGAAAATATCATTCGTGAACCGAACGACGTAGGCCGGGATCGAACCCACAACCTTGGGACCACGAAGTAGGAGACCTAACCACTTCGCCACGGAGACGCCCTGAAAATGCGAGAAGACATCTTGGGCACGAAAATACAAGAGACATGAGAGCTGGTAAAGGATCTAGAATCTTTTAGACATGGTAATTATAGTCACGTTCAAAGGCCGATGTGATCCTCATTTAGCGGATGACGAACATAGGCTTAATCCATCTGCGCTCATGATATTATCAGCGTAGCTCCCTAGCGAGCACAGTAATGCGCCCGCTATTAATTGCATATACTAAAGATTAAATAGGCGCTGAGGAACCATGATGTCTAGAGTATGCGTCTGTGTACTTAATGGGTCTGGGTTCAGATGCCTCCGAAGGTGGACATTTCACGTGGCTCTGGAATCGATCCAGCCTTGCAGAATGGGTTGTAAATCGTTCTTTTACATCACATTGCGAATTTGTCTTAATAAATGTATTTATTTGTTTCGAAATTACTGTTCTTTTCTTCTTTTCTCGTCGGATGTGTCACGATGATCATGGTTATAAAAATAATTATTCTATTTGTTGTTATATTCAACATTGTTCTTTTTTTCACATTAGCAAGGAAGACATAAATTCTCTTCCAGGATGCAAAGGTCAGCTTGGCCAATTGAGTAAAAGCGCTTGTTCTTGAACACCCGGTGTGCTGATGCCGAGGTAGCGGGTTCAACCCATACACTGGTCAGTTGGAATTTTCGTCCTTGACTTGGGGACGTAAGTTACAAGCATCTCTGGAGTGGAAGTGCGTTCGTCTGATGACCAGTGACACCGTTAATAGGGAAAACTAAGCCACACGCAAAATCAGCCTAGTTCTCTCCAACAAACAGCTGTTCTACATACAAAGTATAGTAAGACTTTACAAACACCCGGTATAAATTTATAATTCGGTTATTAGTAGCTTACATTCTTAAGGTTCAATCATCACTATCACCGTTATATCATCATCATCATCATCATGTGCCATGCCGACAAGCGTGAGTAATCATCGTTTCCGATTTGTTCTGTCCTACATATATTATACCACATACAAATCGTCTTTTTTCTTTTTATAGTTCATGACATGTGGCTTTGGTAATCATGCATGTTAACAGCCTTATGTCTCGTTTGTTGTGAGTCATATCTGAGACTATTTTACCTAAATGCCATGATGTCAAACTCTCTCTTGGTCTCTCTCTCTCTCTCTCTCTCTCTCTCTCTCTCTCTCTCTCTCTCTCTCTCTCTCTCTCTCTCTCTCTTCTTTCTGTCCTTCCCTCTATCATTACAGTAGTGACTGTACACTCCATCTGTCACCTTCTCATGGCGTGCCCAAAGAATATGGACTGTTTTCTTCTGATGCGAATAACCAGTTCTCTTTCTGAGTTAGCTTCTTTCTAGATATCTTCATTGCTCTTCCTATCCGTCCACGGCATTTTCATCATTTTCTATAAAACATACTTGAGGGTGGTTCAAGAAAGCCCGGAAGTTCTCTTTTCCTCGCCGCCATTGACATATTTAATAGGCGGAAATAATTTCAAAGTTAAAGACGAAAATTGTTTATCTAGTTGTGTCCCTTGAATGTCTCTACAGTACATTTTGACACGATGGTGGACTATTGTCTATGTGTACATGTGTGTGTGTGTGTGTGTGTGTGTGTGTGTGTGTATATATATATATATATATATATATATATATATATATATATATATATATATTATATATACATGCGCGCGCGCGCGCTTGAATGAATGTGTGCATGTAGGTGTGTCAGTGTTTGGGTGCTTGTGTGTATGTGTGTGAAGTTATAATTATAACGAACATAGATAGCGGCCATCATTAATACTAAGGCTAAGAGCTAGCTGTCGACCGCAGGTCGTTCTCTAAGCCAATTTACTGCCATTCTCATTAATATCCATCATCATCATCTCATCTGCTTGCTTGCTTGTGTTCTTTGGCTTGAGCTCCAGCGTGAAGTCCTGTATGTCGGATGAAGGCATCCTGTTGTCCAACATCAGTGTGATGTCATACAGGACCTGAGGTTTGCGTGAGTATCCGTTGTCCCATGTCTGGCTTATTGGTGTGCAGACTGGTGGTTCCTCGCCGTACAGGCAGACACTCTCCGACTTCGGAGGAATCGGCTATCCTACTGACTTTAGCCAGGACCCCGATGGGACCTGTTGCCCAGGACGCTCGACGAGGACGCGTCAATAGGTCTTGGCCAGTATATAACCCGGCCCTGGTGTCTTGGAAACACCTCTGCGTCCCATCATCTCATCTAATCTTGTTCCTCGTTGAGGTGAAGTAAAACAGCGGCAGAGTGCCCGTTTATGGGCTTCATATATCGAGACTCCCATGGACTCTGCTATTCCCTCTGTCCATCGTTTACGTGGTCGGCCTCTTCTTCTGCTTCCATTTGGTCTATACATGATTCTTTGTTGTGGTATACTGTTAGTTGATAACCTAGTTACATGGCCAAACCATTTGACATGCTACCTTCTAATAAAATCAAGCGCTGCTAAACCCCCCCCCCCCCCCCCACTTTAGTCCTGATTTCTTCACTTCGTATTTTCTCTCTTCTTGATACATGAGTATTCTTCTCAGGAATCTCATTTCACCAGCATGAATTGATTACGATTCTGTATGAAGCTCCGTGAACATCTAGCCAACACCGCCAACTCTATTGAAGTGCTGCCAGACTGCAGCTGTTTGTGGAAGTGTGGTTTCCTGTTCGAGGTCTTTGTTCAAACTATACATTAGCCCGACATAGACTGGACAGATCTCCGGGTTTCCGACATAGACTGGGCAGATCTCCGGGTGTCCGACATAGACAGGGCAGATCTCCGGGTGTCCGACATAGACAGGGCAGATCTCCGGGTGTCCGACATAGACAGGGCAGATCTCCGGGTGTTCGACATAGACAGGACAGATCTCCGAGTGTCCGACATAGACAGGACAGATCCATGGATATGCAGCATAGATATTAAAGAACTTTGGAAGCCCGACATAGATAGGAAAGACCCCCTAGAATCTCGACATAAATAGTAAAGACCTGTGGAAGCTGGACGTAGACAGGACAGGCCCGTAGTAACCAGACATAGAAAGGTAAGACACCTGCAATTCAGACATAGGCGAGAAAGACTCCTGGAACGAAGACATAGATAGAACAAACCTCTGGATAACAAAAATATAGACAGAAAAGATCTTAAAAAGAGATATTTAAGTCGACGCTGAGGCGAAGGTGGTGTTACGAATGCAAATCGTAATCCTGCATACCGCCTTCAAAACACATCTGCCGCGATTTGGAAGCAGACCGTTTTGAGTGAGTTTTCATACAATGGTATGAGTGCCGATTGTTCTGAAAGCAATGGCAAACTACTGAGCATTAACTTGTCAAGAAATCACAAACAACCAAAATTCTGGGGTTGACTGCGAGGTAATGTAAAGCAGTGGTTCTCAACCTTTCTTGGCCCATGTACCCCTTCAGCATATGTTCAGAATGTCATTCCCCCCTTTTTGTATTTCCTCTTTATAAATCCCCCCCCCCCCGCCCCTACACAGTTTACGTAAAAATGGAAGTTAAATTTAATAACACATATTAGAACAAGTCTGGACGTCTACATAGAACGAGATTTGCGGGTCTAATTGCGTTATACAATGAATATCAGAAGGGCAAAAAGTACAAAACCGTAAAGTATGGAAGGAAAAACAATAACGAGTAATCGCTTCTTGTATTAACGCGATCTTAGTTCCCCCCCCCCCCCCGAAACCCTATAATTCCCGCCTTGGGGGGAATTCCCCACCGGTTGAGAACCACTGCTGTAAAGGATATGCAACTAAATTGTTTTAAAGTGTTCATTTTTAATGTTTCAAATGTTCAATCTATGAGTGCCACCCACAGTGCTATCACTTGTCAGTGTTCAATCTATGTGTACCAACCTTTGTGCTATCACACTGTGTTTATTTAATCGATGTATTTAAATGTTCATAGAAAGTTACCAATGTTCAGTCCATTAAGAGATCGCGGGTCTGTTATCTGCACAAAAAATGAAACAACTTGTGAAAAGCACCAGCCATGACCCTGGCTTCTGGTCATGAACACTCTACCCCAAACTGTTCCACCTTTAAAGGCTAAAAGAGTGTCTAAACATGAACACTCTACCCCAAAATGTTCCACCTTTAAAGGCTAAAAGAGTGTCCCTCGAGTTTTTCTTTCCCCGAGTGACGAATGGTCTATAAAAATATGGATATCACCAATTACCCAGTGCGTCTTAAAGCATGTAAAAAGATAATTTATTTTATCTTTCTTTTAGACAAAGATGTATTTTATGACCAGATATGTTCAACATCTGAATGAGATAATACTCGGAAATATGACACGTCTTGCGGAAATTAGGTCGGGGGAAAAAGAGATAATACTCGGGAGCATTAGACGTCTGGAGGAAATTGGGTTAGTGGAAAAATTAAACATTCTCAACCATCCCATGCTGATTAAATAGGTCTCACAGGGGTTTATCCCAAATGGCTCTGTCTCTTTCCACATAGCGGCCCGCCGAAAGCGTCGAAATAAGCACGAACTCCGTAGCCCCAGCGACGACCCCCAGGAGTCTCCAAGAAAATTACCCCCGTGAACCGAACGACATAGACCGCAATCGAACCCACAATATTCGGAGCGCGAAGCAGGTAATGTAGCCACTGCGCCACAGAGAAGTCCATGCCATGCTGATGGCACAGACATAAAACAGCGCCAGAAAGTCGTCTACCAGTCATTCTAGACAAGATGATGGAGACTAGTCAGTGGAAGAGTTGATTGAGCTGTGTTGAGTTGAGCTAACAATCGACATCTCTGCACTCAGGACATTCCCATACGCGCTCCGTCGCCTCGTTCAACAGCCAGCGAAGAATCGAGTCATATTCTAATCGTTCCCACCGCTATTTGTTTGAAGGTTCTCCTTGTCTTCCCTCTCAGTTTTGAGATTCTTCCACAACCCCTGGCGATCTCCCGCAATATCATTGTGTCCAGATACGGTTGAGTTGAAGAGATTATTATCAATGCCCAGTCCATGGTGGGCTTTGGGAAGACACATTCCAACATGCTCTTCAACAGATAACTACACTGATATTAATCTTGCTGGCACGAGTTCTGTCCAGTTTCCTTAGTTGTGGGTTCGGCGTGACGATAGACCTGACTAGCGCTGATATGTTTGTTCCATTCAGGTTTCCCGGTAAGTCTTGAGGAGCCGCAGGGTATCACATACGTGTATTTATTGTCTTCCTGTCTTGTAACATTAACTGTTACAGTGCAAAACAAAAATTAGGTTTTGACCAAACACGGTACACAATCAAATGAACAAGTATTATAATGGGAATTTCCATTCACAATGAAATTACGGAAGATGCAATGAAACAAAGCAAATACATGTAACACGATGACCTTAGTAGAGCAATTTATCGTCCTTCTGTCCAAACAGAAAGTCACATTTGGCGATATATTATTCTTTGGCAATGAATCAGTTAATTAGCTAATAAATTAATTGTTCGATTCCAGTAGTTTTTCTTAAACCTCTTTCATACTAGGCAATTATTATTTTAACTCTGTCCGTGGCAGGCAAATGTTTTTTGAAGTTATAGCCCCACACGACACTCTTACATTTGATACTGTATTGCTTTGAAAACAGCCGTTATTATTGTTCTGTTGAATGTATAAAGAAAATATTACCAACGAGTCCTATGGTCACTGACGTAAGTCAATGAAATATTACCAACGAGTCTTATAGTCGCTGACGTAAGTCAATGAAATATTACCAAGTCTTATAGTCGCTGACGTAAGTCAAGGAAATATTACCAACGAGTCTTATAGTCGCTGACGTAAGTCAAGGAAATATTACCAACGAGTCTTATAGTCGCTGACGTAAGTCAAGGAAATATTACCAACGAGTCTTCTTCTTCTTCTTTGCGTTCATCCGGAGTGATTTTTTCAGATGTGATTGCGGTGTGTCTGGTTAGGCACCCTCGGGTCGAAACCCTCAGGCCAACACATCCGACTTTTAGCGTGCATTTTTGACCAGGTTAGCAATCCTGGGAGACTCTCACTTTTGTGGTACCGTCCACATCTCAGCTGGTCTAGTTGGAACAGTTGAAGACTACACGGTCATCCCTCAAGTGAAGGCAGGGACAGTCCATAGCATTTTCCGCCATCCTGGGTGGCTTCCATAATTGCAGAGCCGGCACATAACGCTCTGGTGCTGGGTTTACCGAGGGAATCGTCACGTCCTGCTCATGGCTGTTTTAATTCCTCACTTCAATATATTGGGCATTTCGCTCGCCCTGGGCCGTTCCTGCACAAACCAGTCAGCTCTGCGGTTGGTTTCCACTAAGCGAGTTTTCGGACATGTGCTTGTCCCTGTACCCATCAGAGCTGTTCCAGGCACGGCGGACATTCGGAAAACTACCTAGTCAGAGCTGTTCCGAACAAGAGCGGCATTCGGAAACTAGGTAGTCAGAGCTGTTCCTAGCACGGGAGACATTCGGACGAGACATTTCACTCGGACGTAAATGCGTAGTGTCAATTTTTAGTTTGCCACCCGTAGGACGACACTTCCGACTTCCGGCGGGCATTTTTTAGTGAGGTTAGCCTTCCTCTGCCAACGAGTCTTATAGTCGCTGACGTAAGTCAAGGAAATATTACCAACGAGTCCTATAGTCGCTGACGTAAGTCAGGGACCCTTTTTGGAGTGCATTGGGCATGTGGTACTAATCCAGTACCATGCGGTCGATTTTCTCAGTATGATGCAAGTCTTCGAAATGCCGCCCTTTACATGTGTTTGTCCCTTACGGTGCCGCCTGATGCAGTCGCCTCTCTGTATCATCGCACTGCATGGCCCTGTGCTAGCTCCATGTTTTATAGACCAAACGGCAGTTGAGAACTGATGTGGTCAAAATGACGCCGGTCGACTTTACTTCCTCAGAAATGTCTTGGTACTCATTTTAGTATGGGCCGACGTGATATAAAAATAACAGTTTACTTAAAATAAATATACTCATAAAAACTGTTACTACTGACCTTTTACTAATTACTATTTTACATTTATTTGTAAATATTGCAAATACCGGTCTCATGAACTCAATGTAAAACATTATACTCCGAACTGTCGTCTTGATAGCTCCTGTATGTTTTTGGTGAGCAAATGATTGGTTCATTAAACTGCATACTACTGCGCTCGAGGCAGACGCGTTTGTGTTAGCCTCTCTCAGCATTTGTGGGTGTTTACAAATCTGACTGATTTCGAAGAGCGCAGATTGAGAATGCAGATACGTTGTCCCTGTATGCATGTTTGCCTGCCGATACAAAGAACGATGCCAGACTTCAACAGCTTGGGACGTTGCTTATTCGTTTCTGTAGGCGGCTTTAATGTTTCGTGCTATCTATCTCTTCTTTGGTCGTGCCCCATTTTTATAAGTGGTACAGATGAGTCAGTTCTCTCATGGTCGGGAACTTGTGCATGTCACTTGTAGTGAACTCCTTTAGAGACATTGCAGAATCCTGACATTGATGAAAAATTGCGATTAGTGATTAGTTTCAGATGTATCAGTAGTGTAATGATATAGCTCTCCCCCCTCTCTCTCTCTCCCTCTCTCTCTCTCTCTCTCTCTCTCTCTCTCTCTCTCTCTCTCTCTCTCTCTCTCTATATATATATATATATATATATATATATATATATATATATATATATATATGTTATGCATCTTCTAATCACCTATTATCTATCTTTAGCCATTTATTAGATGTCTGTCTTCTACATGTTAGCTGTTCATTGTCTCTATGTTACATGCCTGTTATTTCTGTAATCGCCTATTATCTATTTGTTATCTGTCTAAAATCTATCTGTTATCTATATTTTATAGATCTCTTTTGTATTTATTTTCTATTTGTTATAATCTATTATCTGTCTATTATATATCTCTTATCTATTAATTTTTTTATCTTTAACTAATTGTTAGCTATGAATTGTATAACTGTCATCTATTTATTCTATATCTGTTAGTTATCTGTTAGGCATGAATTATATATGTTATCTATCTACTATATGCTCAACTGCGACCGATTTGTGCAGCAGACCGTGTCGCGTTGTGTTATAACGTGTTGGTATGGGAGCCGGTCGTTCAGAAAGCAATGGCAAACTACTGAACGTAACACTTACCTAGTACATCAACAGCAGCTGAAAAATGCTGGTGTTGACTGCAACGTCCCGTAAGGGATACGCAACAAAATTGTTTATTTTATCTATTATATATCAACTATCTATGTATTATATATCTGCTTTCTATTATCTATATATTATCTACGTGTATATCTGTACATTATCTACCTGTTAAATGCATATTATCTATCCATTATATGTATATTATCTACCTGATATATGTATATTTTCTACCTGTTATATGTATATTTTCTACCTGTTATTTATCTATTATCTATATGTATTATGTATGTTATCTGTGTATTATCTGTTTATCATCTCTATATTATCTATCTATTTCTGTATATTATCTGATATCTATCTCTTATATATCTATTACATCTATTATCTATCTGTTATATATCTATTATTTATCTGTTATCTATTATCCATCTGCTATCTAACCACCACCAATCTATACCCCATCTATGATCTAACCCCAACTGTAAAACCACATGAACTGTGTTGAGCCTCTGCTTGTGTAATACACCCTTGAGAAAGTCAATCCACCCGATTCTTAGTCTTCCTCTATCGATATTTCTTGACCGTCTAGGGCTGCAGGCACTAAGTAATAGTTGACTGGGCGTCATTCTCACAAGACATCAGAACCATTTTATTTGTCGACTCTACAAATTCAGCGCAGCAAGTCAGACAACTGACAGCCATAACGGTGCGGGAAAATCTGAAAATGTCACTATTGGAGTGTCAGTCCTGAATCACGGAGTTTGTGATCCAGGGCACAAACCACACAGTTACCATGGCGATGTAGACAATTCACAACTCCAGCACTTGTATGGCATCTGGTGAAATAGCGAGACCTGGCTGGCTACAGAAGTACATGCAGGCAAGGGTTCTGTAGAGATGGCGTCGTGTGTAATGTCAATGACAGAGCTCCCGTCTTTGTCGTGTACAACAACTGATGCAACTGCCGAGATGGTGGCAAACTGAAATAGAAATAAATACAACACATCAATATGTCAGTTTACCAATCACACTTACGGAAAATCACACTTACGGAAAATCAACACCTGTGAGATGAGATGCTTGAGGAGAGCTGTCAACTTAACTATAAAAGTTAATTGACATCCTTTGCAGGACGTAGCAGTCAACCCCAGTATTTTTTTTTAAAATTGAGGAGTCTCTGTGGCGAAGTGGTCAAGCCGTTTGACTCGGGTTCCGAAGGTTGTGGGTTCGATTCGGGCCGCGTCCTCGGAGACTCCTCTGGGTCGTCGCTAGAGCTACGGAGTTCGTGCTTTGTGCGACGCTTTTCGCGCTGCGAAAGAGACCAAGCCATATGGGATAAAAACCCGTTGCAATGAAGTCGACCCTGTCGACTTTTAAGCGACTTTTTAAATTTAAAAAAAAAAAAAAAAAAAAAAAACTATTGGCGATTTCTTAGCAAGTTTACGTTCAGTAGTTTGCTATTGCTTTCTGAACGATCGGCTCTCATACCATTATATAACAACCAACGCAAAGCGGTCTGCTGCCAAGTCACCTGCAGCGGTAACTTGAACTATACGAGACCTAATAGGAAATGGTGTTATCAGACAGACAGTGAGATCAACACCTTGTGCCACATATATTGCAAAAAGAAGATAATATGGTCGCGTCTAGCGCGTGCCGCGTGGTTTGATCCCGGGTCCAGTCAAGAATATGAACTACTGATGATCTCAAACGAGAGCGAAACTCGAGACTAGTGCTTCCATATTGACGTGGACAAGGCCTTAGGTTCTTAACGGAATACGATCAGTGTTGCCAGTAGTGATAAATAAAAAGCAAACAACAACACAAACACACAAACACACAAACCAATAATAATAATAATAATACAAATACTGAATCAAACATATTTATTAACAGCGGGAACTTAGTGAAAATACATAAATGCCTGGAAGCCTCGACATGCTAGCAATTTACCTGTAATCAAATTAAGAAAATGAAGATAGTAAAGAGAGCAGGGGAGCGCGTGCGGAAACGTCAAAGAAAAGACGGGAAAAGCAACAGGCAAAAACATTATCTAAATTTTACGAAAGTCGTGGTGACATAGTTCCGGCATGCTAAATATAGTTCTGTGAGTAATACAGAAACGAAGGATTCTGAATCTCCAACTAACAACGATACCAGTGTGTTACCGGTGCGTCTTACCAAGTGGCTAGAATCCTGGGCTCAACTTCGGGAGGTCAGGGTTCGAATCCTCGGTAAGGTGATGGATTCTAATTTACTCCCGAGGAAGAAACAAAACCCTAACCTGCACAGTTCGCGGCGACCGCAATAACCAGGCGGTTTCCTCGGGTGCACGATATGTAGAGCACTTGCAATAGACAGCAGAACAGGAAGTCACAGACGGGATAATCATATCAGAATCTATGAAAATGCCATAGAAAATTGCAACCGGGAATCTCCACTCCGAATGGATAGACATCATTTGGAAATCGCGCTTCACATCTCCAATCTGGATGTACACACCGGGACATGCCGGAGTTAAAGTTAATGAGCGGGCAAATAAGTTCGCATATATTGCACGAAAACACACGGGAAGCAGCATGGACAGGGCTGATATAATCAATACAGTACGGACTCGGATGGCGGATACTGGCATGACTCCGATGCTAGCCTGATAATATAAACTGGGAATGAGGCGGCCTGGGTAGGCATGTCAATTCCGCCTTCAAAGGGAAGAGAGTAGATACCATAACCAACTCTTTATGGAAACAGTGAGCAGAAATACTTCGGGATAGCTGCTGCATCAGAGACCTGGTCATTGAAATGCCCAGTGTGCAGTGACGACGTTCAACACGCGAGTAGGATAATGTTGCATTTTTTAAGGTTTTCTTTCTGTTCCATTGGGAAATAAGAGGTAGAAGAAGAAGAATACAAGGATACAGGCGCCGAGGTCGCGCAATGGCTAGCAAACTTGCTTTTTACTGCGATGGTCACGTATTCGAATCTCAATGGAATGGAAATTTTTTAACAAATTTGTCCTGAGCTCCCAGGTCAACCAAGTCTAGAACTGGTACCAGGAAATGTCCAGGGGAGTAACTGCGGCTGGCGAGATCCAGCTCCGATTGGTTTATAAAAAATATTGGAATAGAACCATATATCCAATACATAAGGATGCTTGAAGATCTACAAATTGATGGAAAAGACCTTAGACTTGTAAAAAACATATATTGGAAACAACAAGCTGCCATAAGAGTTGATAATGAAGTAGGCCAATATCAGCCTATTAAGAGAGGTGTGAGACAGGGATGTGTAATGT
Source organism: Cepaea hortensis (assembly GCA_963921405.1). NCBI lineage: Eukaryota > Metazoa > Mollusca > Gastropoda > Stylommatophora > Helicidae > Cepaea > Cepaea hortensis. Next base: position 14,194,005 of record OY992876.1, read on the forward strand.
CTCCAGATCTGTTTTCCCTGTACAGTGAAAATATTTTCAGAAATATTGAAGATATGGAAGGAATCAACATTGGGGGGTGGGGGGGGGGCGATGCATCAATAACATTAGATATGCAGATGATACAGTCTTGATTTCAGACAATGAACAGGACCTGCAACATTTAGTAGATGCAGTTGTTACACACAGTGAACAACGAGGGTTAGAATTAAATTGTAAAAAGACACAGATTATGGTCGTCTCTAGGAAGAACGAAATACCACAATGTAATATACAAGTAAATGGGAATATTCTTCAACAAGTGAATAGGTACAATTATCTCGGAACAGTAATAACATCTGATGGGAGATGCCTTGAAGAGATTAGAACAAGAATCGCCATGTCTAAGGTAGCCTTTAGCAAGATGAAAAACATTCTGACCAATAAAAAGATGTCAATTGAAACGAGAAAAAGATTGTTGAGGTTCTACATAGAACCTGTACTTTTATATGGATGTGAAGCTTGGACAATGAGCAGTCAAGATGAAAAACATCTGATGGCTGTAGAAATGTGGTTTCTGGGGAAAATGCAAAGAATACCATGGACAGCCAGAAAAACTAATGAACAAGTCCTTCAAGAAACAAATGAAGATCGTAAACTGATTAGAGATATTAGACGTAGACAGTCAAAATTTTTTGGGCATGTTATGAGAAAAAATGAATTGGAGAACTTGGTGACAACTGGTAAGATCGAGGGGAACAGACCAAGGGGAAGACCTAGAAACAAGTATCTGGATGGCTTGGCCTTGTGGCATGGTCGAGACAAATACACGGAACTGATCCACGACTCTGTTGATCGAGTGAGATGGCAGAACATGACCGCCCACGCTTACCAGCATGGCACATGATGGATGGATGGAGCTAGGCGGTGTAGTACTTTCATACAAGGATGACCAAAGCGGTATTCCAAAACCGCAGAATATTTCAACCAACAAACATATATATGTTGGCACTGAGAATTAGCAGTTGTTTCTATACTGTCCTATTATTTTTCGTTCGCTCACTTTTAACTCGAGCGTAGTCTATATTGAACTGAGTATACATCTCCAGCATATCCCCTGCCAAAACAAGGAAATAAATAAAAACACTACGACACTTTTATTTTAACACACACACACACACACACACACACACACACACATACACACACACACACACACTCTCAAACACACACACACACACACACACACACAAATAATAGATAATAGAACATTTATCGGTTCCAAATGTTGCTGTATGTAGCCGGGGCGCAGTGTTGGGGTGAGCGCCCAACATTGCTTAAATACCCCAATGGCTCGTGAATACATAACCTATGCAGCAAAAGTCCAACTCCTGGCCTTCACGTGGCGGAACTGTTTCCACTAACAGGAGAAGGGGCGACGCCGAGTATCTGGCGCCGGAAAATAACCAGTGTGCTCTAGATGTGTATACACATACATGCATGTGCAGACACGTGTGTGCGTGTGTACACATCTAAACTCGAGTGAGACCACAGTCTGCTCTAGCAAAGGAAAGGTGCTGAAGACGGAAGCAACCAGCCAGGAGGCGCACCACAGAAATCAGGATGCCACGCAATTACGCAAAATGGAATATGTCGACTACTGCTAAAAGTTATGGTGCTCGCCCTGCTTTGGACCCCCAGGCAGGTGCAGTGCCGGGCCCTATGTCTCAAAAGGGTCCAACCCCAACTACTGGAGGTCCTTCTCAGATGTCCTGTGGAGCCAGGGGACATAAGAATAGAACAGCTGGCCATACTAAACAAAGACTTAAATGGAATGCGGAGGGAGTCAACAACAAAAAAGTAGAACTAGAAAACATCCTCGACCAAGAAAAAGTAAGCATATATTGCTTGCAAGAAACTCACCTCAACGAAAATATAGCCTTCAAAATCAGAGGCTACCAGTGTTACCGATCTGACCGAAAGGACAGGCGAAAAGGTGGGATACTTACACTTGTAAAAAATAACATCACTGCTTCCCAAATCGAAGTCTATATGGAAAGGGCTGAGTATCAGACACTTAAACTTAAAACAGGCTATACAGGCCTACATCTGATCAATTACTACTGTCCAAGTGACCGCCCATAGGCACTGGACACACTACCATTAACAGAAAAAATGATTGTGTGTGGCGATTTCAATAGCCACTCGCAGAGTTGGGGCTATGATCACATGGACCAGAGAGGAGAGAGACTGGAAGACTGGCAGGATGAGAATAGATTCATCTGGATTAACAAGCCGTCCGACCCACATACTTTCTACTCGAGATCATGGCACTCTACAACTACACCTGACCTGGCTTTTCATTCACCAGACCTGGAGTGGAACATTACACGAATTGTTGGGAAACAACTTGGTGGCAGCGACCATCGACCAGTATTTCTAACTGTAGAAAATGAGCTTGTAAGTGAAAGCAGCACCCTCTCGAGGTGGAACTACAAGAAAGCAGACTGGGCAATGTACAAGAATCGCACCAGCAGGTTAGAAACCTGAACACTGAGAAAGACATAAATAAAGCAGTTGAAGAGTTTGGGAAATGCATACTACAGGCAGCGCGAGAAACAGTACCAAGAGGAGCCCGTAAACAATATAAACCCTACTGGAGTAGTGAACTGGAACGGTTGCATAATGATGTGGGAGTATGTAGAAAGTAAGCAGAGGTCACACCCAGCCAAGAGCACCACAATAAATTCCAGCATGCAAAAGCCAAATTTCAAAGGGCCAAGCTGCAGGCTAGACGGAAAAGCTGGCAGGAAAAAAACAGAGTCTCTGAACTTTGAAAGAGATACAAGGAAATTTTGGAAGCTAATAAAACAACTTAACGACGAGGGCACAGGGAGAAACTCAAAAATTGCACTACATAAAGATGGAAACATTTTAACAAGAAAGTAAGCAGCTTACCATTTTGCGGACTCATTCGCACAAGATAACAATATAAAAATTAGTCCAGAGAAACAACAAGAGATTCGAGAGAAACGGCAACATACAGGACAGAAGGAAATAGTACATGAGGTTCTGGAGGCACCCATCACAATCAGCGAACTGGAGCTAGCCATATCAAAACTGAAAATGAGAAAGTCACCAGGAGCAGATGGTATCTCCAATGAAATGATCAGGAACCTAGGAACAGAGGCCAAAGCAAAACTGTTGCAGATCTTCAATAACAGTTGGACCTTAGGCAGTGTTCCACAAGACTGGAGAGAAGCAATCATGATACTAGTCCTAAAATCAGGGAAAGATATTCCATTGCCTCTAGCTACAGACCAATTAGCCTCACCAGCTGTCTCTGCAAAACACTGGAGCGCATCATCAATCACAGACTGCAGTGGTACATTGAAAGTAAAAACATCCTTATGCCACAGCAGGCTGGCTTTAGGCAGTGCTACTCAACGGAAGATCAGACAACCTACCTCTCTCAAGAAATTGAGGATGCATTCCAAGAGAAGAAGCTAGTGCTTGCGGCATGGATAGATTTGAAGAAAGCTTTTGACAAAGTCTGGAAAGAAGGTCTGATGAATAAACTGAGAAACTGCAAAGTCAATGGAAGAATGTACAAATGGGTGAAAGCATACTTGCACAACAGAAGAGCCCGAGTACAGATAGACGGACTAAAGAGCAAGAAAGTACTACTGCGTCACGGTGTTCCCCAGGGCGGAGTCTTGTCCCCTACACTCTTTCTAATCTTCATCAATGATCTCGTTGCTAATCTACCGCATAGAATTAAAGCGGCAATGTACGCCGATGACCTGGTTCTATGGAGCACAAATGAACATGCATCAGTGGCCACCAGATTACTACAAAGAGCTGTAGATACATTTGTTGCATGGGCAAATAGATGGTGTGTCAGCATAAACACTGACAAGTGCAGCACCACCCTATTTACCCTCTCTCCAAAACAAAAGGCAGGGACCATCCAGATAAATGGAACACCCCTAAGAGAAGATAAAGAACCAACATACCTTCGAGTAACATTTTATGGCACGCTGACATGGAGAAAGCACATCAACAAAGCAGTAGCAAAAGCCAGAAGGAAAATAGCCATCCTGAGAAAGCTAAGTGGAACCACATGGGGAGTCAGTGGGAAAATACTTAGCAAAGTTTATCAACAGAGCATACGACCACACATGGAATACGGGTCAACTGCGTGGTGTTCGGCATCAAAAACCACACTACAAGAGCTGGACAAAGTGCAAAATCAAGCACTTAGAGTCACCACAGGAGGGATGAGATCAACCCCTATAGTGGAAATGGAGAAGATGGGGAGGACACAAGCACTGAGTGAGCGCAGAGATACGAAAACGCTAATACAAGCAGAAAAGTTCCTCAGCTTGCCAGGCCACCCTATGAAGAACAGATTTGAAAACCTAGCTATGGGGTGGTTGAAAAGAAGTAGTTTTATCCACCAGGCCAAACGACTCTGCAGAGAAACCACCGATCTGCCCACAGTTGGTATCCCCCTAACAACTATTCCAGAGCGAACTCCATGGAAAGATGAGCATAGACTATCATTACAAATCCAGACAAAAGTGAGAGGAATATTTGACAAGGAGGAACAGAACAGTGTGCAGCGCAGAACAGCCACTCTCAGCTTCCTTGATGAAGAATACCCACAGGACCTCTGGATCCGAGTCTACACAGATGGGTCAGCACAAAATGCTGTTCGAAATGGAGGAGCGGGAGTGTACATAGAATACCCAAATAATACCAGGGACACAGCTAGAGTACCGACAGGAAAGTACTGCCATAACTACGATGCTGAAATTGAGGCAATCAAGATAGCAACAGAGAAATTACTAAATACCAGCAATGTTACACAACCTGTGGTGCTATTGACAGATGCAAAATCAGTACTCGAGGCGCTCCTGTCTGGGAAATTGCCAGTACAAAGGACACTACTTTCTGAACTTAGCAGTCAGCATAAGGTCACCATACAGTGGATACCATCCCACTGTGGAGTACCCGGAAATGACAGAGCTGATCAATTGGCTAAGGAAGGAGCCAAAGAAGAACAGCCTGATGTGCCCGTTACATACCACCAAAAGAAAAGAATGATCAAATCAGTCAGAAAGCCACCAAAACCTGCTCAAGATGACTACCACGTTATGGATAGACCAGAACAAATCATTATTCTGCGCCTCAGAACAGGGCACAATAGATTACGCAACCACATGTATACAAAATTCAAGATTGGTGAAACAGCCATGTGCACATGTGGATTGGCGTCGCAGACAGCAGAGAACATACTCCAAGACTACCCAAAATATAACATATCTAGGCAAACCTTCTGTCCTAGAGAGACGACAGTGGAAGATAAACTCTATGGACCGCTGTGTGAACTGAAAAAGACAGTTCAATTCATACAAGAGGGAGCATTGCAGTTATAGACATATTTCAAGCGAACGAAAGAAGAAGTAGAAGAAGAAGAGGAAACATTTATCTAACAAGAGCCAATCATGTCCCTCCTCAAGCCTAAAAGATCAGTGACTTCTTCTTCGCGGATTCTCATTTTATAAAAACTAAATATTTATAAACATAAAAATATCAACATAAACAGACATAGATAAAAGAAAGGTAGCGATAATCAAAGCCAACACGAGACGCAGGCATTTATCAGTCGTGAAAGCTGCAGTCGCCAACTTTTACCTGGCATGTTTACTGCGCTAATGCTCCCACAAATGAGAAAACCTTGTTACAAGCTGGCATCCCTGATCCCCTTCTCTCTTCTTTTTTCGCGAGAGGGTCCCACACTCTGCAGCATGCCACATTGTTTGGGTGCATGATTGTGGAGAGTGTTGGCGGAATTGATTCTTCTTATTTTTCTTCTTCTTCTTCTTCTTCTTCTTCTTCTTCTTCTTCTTCTTCTTCTTCTTCTTCTTCTTCTTCTTCTTCTTCTTCTTCGTTATTTTTTCTCCTTATTCACCATCTTCTTCTTCTTGGTCTTCTTCTTCTTCTTCTTCTTCTTCTTCTTCTTCTTCTTCTTCTTCTTCTTCTTCTTCTTCTTCTTCTTCTTCTTCTTCTAGGTTTTCCTCTTCATTCTTCTTTTACTCCCTCCTCCTCCTCCCCGCTCCACCTCCTCCTCCCCTTCTTATTCTACTTCCTCATCCTCCTTCTATTTCATCCTCCTCCTTCATCTACTTCCTCCTCCTCCTCCTCGCCGATCATCCTACCCTCCTTCTACCTCCTCCTCCTTCTTCCTCCTCCCCGCTCTCCCTCCTCATCCTTCTTCTTGTGATCGCAGTGTTAATGATTACACTATCCGACGAATTATCATGATGAACTTGACCGTTTATTTATGTATTTTTATTTCCCCGTCAGTTCTGTAGAACATGGCGTTTATTTTAATTCTGTGGGCCAGTATATGTTATCTGTTGGGGTATCAGCTTGCGCTCCGGACAAGTCCATAGGTGATAGATCCCCCCCCCCCCACCACCTCTCAACATATGTATCAGCCTCCGGCAGCTAAAGTTCCAGTTCTGTGTTGGTTGACGAGGCGTTCTCGTTCTCCCGATGTGCCTCTCGTGTATCGTAGTGCCAATTTTTATTCCCGAGTCTCTCATTCTGGACAACGAAGTGGATTCCCTGGCGTCAAAGTCCTCCGCTCTCGACATCCCTCTAAGGGCATTAATAACATCCGCACGATCCATGGGCTAGCCTTCTGCGGGGGATGCAGAGTCAGCAAGCTTTATCATCTCGTTCATCCCTCCCCCACCATTCCCACATGCTCGCGTCAGTACGTGAGGCTGTGATATGGTCGGGACCAGGGGCTTCGGTCTCTGCCCGACCTGACTTGAGCCGCAGCAAGAGGCCTCTAAGGTAGCCAAATGTCTCGTCATCTAATTAGTGACGCGCATGATGGGTGATCGGCGGCTTGACAAACCCCCATCATAAAACTCTCCGTTGTCACAGAATCAGATTTCTGGCTCCAAATGTTGGACGCTTCCACAAACTTGTTGAATTCCTTGGAGGGCCCACTCGGCGGCCAGGCGAACATCCAGGAACTGAAACGGGTAGCCGCGGGTCGCCAGACACGGAGAGCCAGGACGTCTGCCCTATGCGCCGCCTTAGGCTCTAAAGGAAAGACTAGACTAGACTAGACTTGCTTTACAGAGAGCAGATCTACAGAATATGGCTAAGCTACGGGGTAGACTGGACAATTTCACGGAATGTTTGTTTCATCTTTATATGTTGAATATTATAATTTTATAGTTGCGGGTGTTAGACAGAGTTGTGTATGTCAGACAGAGTTGTGTATGTTATCCTGGTATTTGTTTTTTTCCAGCAACGCAAACCACTCCACGAGGAACATGAAAGCTTGTGTGTGGTATGCTTTGCGATTCTGACACAAACTTAAGATGTCGTTCTACAAAATTCTCCAGCCATCGAAAAACTGTCGCAACCTCCACCGCCATTCTCATGGTGGAAGTCGAGGCATCATGCACCAGACTTACTGGTGGAAGATGACCCGAGAAAGTTAATTGTAGAATCAATCAATCAATCATGTGCCATGCCTGAAAGTGTGGGCGGTCATGACTCGCCATTTCATTCGATCACCAGAGTCGTGGATCAGCTCAGTGTTCCTGTCTCGACCATGCCATGTGGCCAAGCCATCTAGGTATTGACTTCTCTGTCTTCCCCTTGGTCTGTTCCCTTCGATCTTGCCAGTTGTCACCAAAGTTCTCCAATTCATTTCTTCTCATAACATGTCCAAACAATTTTGACTGTCTACGTCTAATTTCTCTAATCAGTTTACGATTTTCATTTGTCTCCTGTAGTACTTGGTCATTGGGCTTTCTGTCTGTCCATGGTATTCTTTGCATTCTCCTCAGAAATCACATTTCCACAGCCAACAGATGTTTGTCACCTTGACTGCTCATTGTCCAAGTTTTACATCCATACAAAATAACAGCCTCTATGGAGCACCTCAACACTCTTTTTCTCGTTTCAATTGACATCTTTTTATTGGTCAGTATGTTTTTCATCTTGCTAAAGGCCCCTTTCGCCATGGCGATTCTTGTTCTAATCTCTTCAAGTTATCTCCCATCAGATGTTATGACTGTTCCGAGATAATTGTACCGATTCACTTGTTGAAGAGTATTCCCATTTACTTGTATATTACATTGTGGTATTTCGTTCTTCCTAGTAACGACCATAATCTGTCTTTTTACAATTTAATTCTAATCCCAGTTGTTCACTGTGTACAACAACCGCATCTACTAATTGTTGCAGATCCTGCTCATTGTCTGCAATCAATACTGTATCATCTGCATATCTAATGTTATTGACGTTTCGTCCTTCAATGCTGATTCAATTTATATCTTCTACATTTCTGAAAATATTTTCACTGTATAGGGAAAAAAGATCTGGAGACATCACACATCCCTGCCTAACGCCTCTCTTAATGGGCTGATAATTTCCCACTTCATTATCAATCCTTAAGGCAGCTTGTTGTTTCCATTATATGTTTTTTATAAGTCTGACGTCTTTCCCATCAATTTGTAGATCTGCAAGCATATCTACCATGCTGACATGTCTTACTATATCGAAAGCCTTTCTGTAGGTAATAAAGCAAAGATGTACATCTTTGTTTACTTCTATAGAACGTTCAATAACTGATCGCAGCATATACACAGCATTTACTGTACTCTTTTCTTCTACAAACCAACATTGTTCTTCCCCTATTTCAGGCTGTATTTTGTTCATGTAGAATAGCCCAAGCAAAAACAGCATTTCATAAGATGAAGAATATTCTGTGCAATATACGAGTATCTTTGTCAGTGACGGTGTGAAAAGGGGTTCTTAAGAGCTATACATGGCATGGTCGAGACAGGAACACTGAGCTGATCCATGACTCTGGTGGTCGTGTGAGATGGTGAAACATGACCGACCACGCTTATCGGCATGGCACATGATGATGATGATGATGATGATGATGATGATGATGATGATGATGATGATGATGCTGATGATGATGATGCTGATGATGATGATGATGATGATGATGATGATGATGATGATGGTGATGATGATGATGAAGAGCTATACCGATCCAATTCTGATGTAGGGACGCGAATCGTGGACAATTAACAGATAAGTAAGAAATTCTGAATAAACTGTGGATTTAGTTCTATCGAAAAAATTATGATAAGACATTGGACAGACAGAAAGAGTTGTGAAGATGTCTTGAAAGAAGTTAACTCATAAGTAGATCTGGTTACGCGCACCAGACGAGACAGTCTATATCAGTGTTTCCCAACGTGGGGCCCACGCCCCACAGGGTGGCAATTTGACTGTTAAGGGGGGCAATTCGTAAATGGAAGAAATCGGCTGAATATAACAAAACGGGGAGACTTGAGACTGAAGTTAACTAAATTGGAACCTGACATAAGATCTCTTTGCAGCAAGCATCAAGCGCAAGGATCTCACTAAATTTAAATAATAAATAATTACTAATAATTAAAATCTTCTTCTTCTTCTTCAGCGTTCCGAGCCATTGAGGTTCTTTGCTGCAAATACAATCCGTCTCCATTCGTCTCTCTGGTGGACCTTCTCTTGCCAGTCGTTGATTCCAAGTGCTTGTAGGTCTGTATATGTATTATCTCTCCACCGCCTTCTTGGTCTACCTCGGGGTCTACGGTCATTTATTTCCTGAGTGTAAGCGAGTTTTGTTTCCCTATTATCTTCCATTCTTTCTATATGCCCCAGCCATTGTAGTCTATTAGCCTTCATGATACCAGTGATTATTAAAATAATAATTAAAAATAATTAAAATAATATAGAAAAATCTTTCATTAAAATTATTTTGTACTTGAATTTCAGTTCTCCATTATATGTTTTGAAAATTTACTTACTGTGTTTGCTCAATAATTACCTAGTGATTTCTTCCTAAAACCTATCATTCAAGTTTCTTTAGTGAACATTTCAATTTTTGAATATTAAAAATAATGTATATGTTGAGGGGGGGGGGCATGGGGCGGGGGAGGGGGGCAATATGAATTTTAGAAAGGCTTAAGTGGGGCATGGTACAAAAAAGGTTGGGAAACACTGGTCTATATTCTTTGGGCAAATTCTTCGGGCACATTCTTTGGAAAGGAGAAAGCTGGAGTTCGCAGTGGCAGTGGAAAAGTAGACAGAAGGAGATCAAGAGTGAAGATGTCGCACAATTGACATCATAACGTGGAGGAACAATGGAATCAGAAATTCTGCTTCTTTCTTGCGTTCACTCACTTTGAGCTCAAGCGTAGTCATACTACTTCTAGTGCATTGGAATAATTTTTGCGTGTGGATTAGTTTACCCTATTACCAGTTTCTCTCGCCATCAGGCGAACCCACGCCAACTTCTGAGGTACTTGTAATTTACGTCCCCGCGTCAAGGACGAGATCAGTACACGAGACAAAAGGCTGTGAACAGACACGCTCCGTGGCGAAGAGGTTACGGACGTGGTTCGTAGTCCCGCATACCACGTTCGAAACACAGCTGCGAGCGATTTGGCAGCAGACCGCCTTGCGTTGGTTTTTCATGAAATGGTATGGTTGCCGGTCGTTGAGAAAGCAATGGCAAATTACTGAACGTATCACTAACAGCCAAAAAATGATGGGGTTGACTGCTACGTCCTGTAAATGATATGCAACTAACTTTTTATAAACAAGCACGACCACTAACGCCACACGTCATGGACAGTAAGAAGTGAATATATTATGAAAAAGGAAAAAACAAATGTATCATTTCTCGATGTAGTCACCACTGCGTTCATTGCAAGCGCCCCCCCCCCCCCCCCCGATGCTGTGCTTGGATTTCTACAGAAAACACTGCTCCATTTTGGTGAATGTCAATAGTGGGGCGGCCATCTTTAAACTGTCCTTATGACGCCACCGTGATCGTCTGCACCATGATGTCACTTGCTTAACACTCTTGACATCATTAAGAACAATATTGAGAGGTTAGAAGACAATGACATGGTTATTGTAATTTATATCACACTTTTAAGGTTTTCATGTGAAGCCCCCTCGTATTATCTCAATTTTACTGGAATCGAAACGATATTAATTTGCTTGCGTCTCTTACACGTAGCATAACTACAGATGAAAGTGTTCTTCTAGGCTGAACACGGCACAGCTGTAAAATTTTGTGTTTTGCTCGAAAAGTCACCCTCAAAAACATCCTTGCTTGGCAACGCAAACAGTAAAACGGCAATGAAGAATATATCAGCTTTTGAGTGGCACAAGCCTTACCGTTAAAAAATGGGGACGAACAGAAGTTATTCTCCTGTGTGAAACAGGCACTGTATAGATCCCTACGAGTGAAACAGTACCTCGCAACGCACAATGGGATTGCCTGGAAATACCCTCCATATTCTCCATATCTGGCACTGTCTGATATTTCTGTTGCTGACTTTTCTATTTAATAGCTGCACCATCTCTGGCACAAATTCAAAAAAAGTTTGAGAATCACTCCTCTAAACTCAATTTCTGTGTTTAGTATTTTTTAAACGAGTAAATGATAAAATAGAAACACGGGGAAAGGTAAGTTTGTTCGTGTCTTTGGTGCTCACTTAGTGACGTACACAAGAAATTCAAATAAATGTAAGTTCAGCATTCTTTTATCAGGAAGAAAGACACGACAATGAATAAATAAGCCACGTGAGAAACGGGGGGAAAGGTAATCAGATGAATACAATAAAAAGAATGAACTGATAATCAGATAAGATAGTGGAGCCACGGTGACAAAGTAACTAGCACACTGGCCTGTCTTTCCGGGAGTCATGTGTTTGCATCCCCGCCAAGGTAGATTTACTTTAAAATGACCTGGGTTATCGGGTTGATCACCTAAAATAGGTACCATAAAATGATCATAGAAGTAAAGGCCGCCGGTCTGATACTGATATCATCATCCGGTGTGTGCTAGTTGGTACATAAAATATAGGGACACCGTCATATACCCAACATGTCTCAAACATGTAAAAGGATACTTGCCTTTACCTATACTTAAGGTCCGGTGCCATTGCCTTTATGGCTGATGTGATGGTTTATACTCTAAATGTATTCCTATGGTCTCTTTTAGATTAATGTCGGAAATGTGGCCGATTTGATGGTTTATTCTCTCAATATATTCCTAGTCTCTTTTAGATTGATGTCGGAAATGTGGCCGATTTGATGGTTTATTCTCTCAATATATTCCTAGTCTCTTTTAGATTGATGTCGGAAATGTGGCCGATTTGATGGTTTATTCTCTCAATATATTCCTAGTCTCTTTTAGAATAATGTCCGAAATGTGGCTGATTCGATCACAGGATTATTAATCTGACAGTGGGATGGGCGCTGATTATAACATCTCTTTTGAGGCTGAACGGGGTAGGCTCAATGGAGAAAATGACTTATTCTCTCGTCCGAACAAGTTGCTATTGCTATACAATCGCAAACTATTTTAATATTTGTTTTATTACACACTATACAAGAATGTTGCATATACTTCGCAGGACGTTGCAATCAGAACGAGATTGATTTTCTAGACAACTGTACGTTCACTAGTTTGCTAGTATTTTCTGAACAAGAAGTTAACCTCTAAGTTCAACTTAATGCCGGCGTAGGGGTTTAACAGCATACTTCGCCATCAGCATACCGGAAGTTTAAGAGTGAGCGCTTTTATCCATTCGACCACGTCGTCGTCTTAAAGACCCACAAGCCCTCTTAACAAAACAAAAACAAAAACAAAAACCCTCGTATATTCAGCACCACGTGCTACGGGTTTTCCCCCTGGACGCACTTCAATTACCATTATCATAATTAGTATTAATTAGTCATGTAGGATTAGGAATGATTTTCGCACGTTCCTGGGCGGTCACAATCCATGTATTCACCATCATAATGTGCCGTGCCGATAAGCGTGGACGGTCATATTTCATCGTATTCACCCTATCACCAGAGTTGTGGATCAGCTCTGTTTCTGTCTCGACCTAGCTATGTGGCCACATCCAGATAATTACCCCTCTGACTTCCCTTGTTCTTTCCCCCTCAATCATGCCAGTTGTCACCGCGTTCTCCAGTTTATTTCTTTTTCTAATGCTCCCAAAAATCGTGACTCTACGTCTAATTGTTCGAATCAGTTTACGGGTTTTATTTGCTTCTTGAAGGACGTGCTCATTGGTTTTCCTGTCTGTCCATTGTATTTTTTGAATTTCCTCAGAACCACATTTCCACTGCCATAAGATGTTTTTCAACTTGTTTGCTCATTTTCCACGCTTCACATCCATACAGGTTCTATGTAACATTTCAACAATATATTATTGTTGCTATGAAAACAAACAGGCTCTGAAGCAGGAACCTGATTTGGGTCTGCAAAGTACCAGGACCGCCACTGTCAGAATCTCCAATAAGGGTTTAGAGAGTTAATAAGAGTTAACACAAGTCTAGTAGGGAGACACCAGACAGGAGAGACACCAGCGCTATAAATAGCTTCACCAGGGGACACATTTGTGTCAACCAAGGGAGCATTAAGGACAGTTGAGCGAGGGCTTCCCCAAGCCATTGGGAAGCTTGGCCTTACGAGTAACCGTGGAGTACCCGGTTACTCAAGTTCACGAGCCAGCGTGCTTGGGACTCCATGCACGCAAGACTCGCTAATGCACGGAGGGGACAGCGTCCGTGCTTGACCACGCAATGTGTAGGGTGTGGACAGACCCGACTGGAGACGATTAGAGAGTAGACGTGTTCTTGACAAATGCTATAAGTTTCTAGGCAATAGTTAAATATTAGGCGTTAGATTTAGATTGTGATTACTAGCATCATTTCTCACCACTTCATTAGATTCATGTTGTTTAATGTCAATGAAGCATACCGCTCGCAGAGCTTATAAATTGCCAGCTCTAAATAAATTGCATTCCTTTTGCAAATGACACGAGTTGTTATTTCGTGCGGTGCAAAAGTAGGGGAGTCCTGAAAGACCTGTAGCAAGCAAGTTGCTGACAGCCACAATGTGTAGGTTTAAGGGAAGGATGAGTAAGTGGCCAGTCTTTCCATCTCTTAGCGAACGACGAGCGCAGACATCGAATCCTCGCCCTACCCTGCCCACGACATTATCGGCATAACCTCCAAACGATCACACCAACGCGCCCGCCATTAATGTTGTTGCTTAAAGATGAAAATTATAAGTGATGTGTGAATTAAATATTGTATGAAAGGTGAAAGACAAGAAGGACAGAATGTCGGACGGGCCTGCGTGCCCAATCATTTATCATTTGAAAATAAAGTTGATAGGTTCGTGTGCTCGTTCGTTTACTCATTCTTTGAACCTGGCGCGACACCTGAAGCAGGTGGCAACGTCAAATAAATCCCCATCATCATCATCATCCTCATCATAACCATCATCATCATCATCACCATCATCATCATCATCATCATCATCATCATCATCATCATCATCATCATCATCATCATCATCAATTTCTTGTTATTGTTGTTATTCTTTGTCTTCTACTTCATCTTCTTCTTCTACCCCTTCTGCTAAAATCCAGGTTAATGTTTACAGATAGTGCACTAAGCACTCATAAACACAATCATCAGGTGCGGAACAACCAGCGGATGTTTTCTTCCTGAAACCAGACGACATAATTTAGTCAAACGAAATCAGCGGCAAATTTTAGAAGACTCCAGAACTGGGCCCATCCCTGGAAATACCCTTGCAGTGAATGGCTTAATTTCTCAGTTCATTAAAATGATGATACCAGGAGTTGCTCTGGTCTAGTTTTTATCCTCCCTATTTTTGTGTGAATTTAACTCTTTCCATACCAAAAAGTGACAGCTGACACACATGGAAACGTCCATTACTTCTTCTTCTTCCCTCCTCTTCTGCTGCTGTTTCTTCTTCTACTCCTTCTTCTGCTTCTAATCATCCTCTTTCTCTTCTTCTTTTTCTTCTCCTCCTCTACTTCTCTAGCGGGTTCCGTTGCGAAGGCGTTACGCTGTTCGTAATGCCGCATCTCCGCGTTCAAAACATAGCTGCGGGCGATTTGGCAGCAGACTGCCTTGCGTTGAATTTTTTAAAAATAAAATGGCATTTGTGCCGGTCGTTCAAAAAGCAATGGCAAACTACTGAACGTAAACGTGACGAGAGATCACAAACAGTCAAAAATGTTGGGATTGACTGTGACGTCCTGTAAAGGATATGCAAGCAATCTAACCTCTACTTCTTCTTATTTTATTCTTCTTTCCCAACTCCTCCTCCCCTACCCCTTCTTCTTCTTCTTCTTCTCCTCCTCCTCCTTCTTCTCCTTCTTCTTCTTCTTCTTCTTCTTCTTCTTCTTCTTCTTCTTCTTCTTCTTCTTCTTCTTCTTCTTCTTCTTCTTCTTCTTCTTCTTCTTCTCCTCCTCCTCCTCCTCCAACTTCTTCTTCTTCTTCTTCTTCTTCTACTTCTTCTTCTTTCTTTCTTTCTTTCTTTTTTCTTTGTTTCCTTGTCTTCTTCTTCATTATAGATATATAGATAAAGACTTCGGTCTAAACGTTCGCCTGTATTTGTCTGTTTTATTTAATCCACCCGTCTCGAGCTTCTTAGTAATATTGTGTGTGTGTGTGTGTGTGTGTGTGTGTGTGTGTGTGTGTGTGCGCATGCGTGTGTGTGTTTTCCACCCGCACTTCCTCGGGAGGACTGACCAAACGTAAGAAGTACATTTACACTGATCATGTTGATTAGTTTTGTTTTTTTTTAAATTCGCATATCCTTTTACAGGACATCGCTGTCAACAGTAGCATCTTTCAGCTGTCTGTTGATTTCTTGGCAAGATTACGCTCAGTAGTTTGCCATTGCTTTCTGAGCGGCCGGCTCAGAATCCCGCCAGTCACCAGTGGGGGACGAACCGCTCCCAGTTCTCGCCCGCTACGAGACTCTGCGTGATAAACGGGATTACGGAGAAAGTTGTGTAACTCCTCGGCCAGAGAGACCGGCTATGTTGATTAGTACACATTTAAAATAGCCATTCACACAGGCAGCGTTACATGGAACAGAAAGAGTTAACCGAACATACGAACAACAAGGCGAACACTGCGGTGGGAAATATTCGTGCTTTTGATGTCCGTGCAGGTAACATTAACACGAAATCCAGACAGAAGGCATGCTGGGTACTCACGTGAATGCTGTATCATCGCGAGAACTCCCCCAGGCTGTACACAGAGGACAGAGAAGACAGATAAAAATGTTATCGGTTCTAACGGCACGAGTCTTGGCGCGGGTGTGTGGGGAAATGTGTACAAAACATGTCGTCTGAAACAGGGTTACGTGGATGATGTAGGGGTCAATGAACTTCAGCACAGATTTCTTCTTCTTCTCTTAAAGGTTATAGGGACGCTTGACGGGTCTGTGAACTTATTAAATGTATTCTTCTTCTTCTTCTTCTTCTTCTTCTTCTTCTTCTTCTTCTTCTTCTTCTTCTTCTTCTTCTTCTTCTTCTTCTTCTTCTTCTTCTTCTTCTTCTTCTTCTTCTTCTTCATGACCATGCTTTCAACACATATGATTAGTTCTGAATAAACACATATAGTATTGTTTCGCGCTCAGAGAAGTGAGAAGACGGAAGTAGAGAATAGAGGACACACTAGACTGCATAACAATCGAAAGCTATAGTTACCGACCTGGATTCGAACCTGTCGCCTCCAAATGACGACAGCGCCACGCAACAGGAACAAGTGTACTTCGACACATGACCAAGTGGACACCCCCACAAAATGTGTCTTCATTAGCCCAAATCTACCATACACATGAACCCACAACTATGGAAAACGGACATAATTCGTATAAACCATTGAGATAGCACAACGAGTCTCAGAATTGTATATTAAACCAGCATATATCAAATAACAAACATACAGACACATCGGACCGAAATGTTGTTCCAGTACATTCACAAACATTTAAAGTTCTAGTTGTTTGTTACGTTCATTTAGTCTGTTTGTTGCCATCTCGTGGCATGTCTTGTCTTTCCACAACAGTCTTTCTTTTGGTTGCCTGCACCATTCAAGATCTGATTAGCCGAAGGTTGTAGAAGGTCTCATTCCAACGAATTTTTAAACGAACGATTGATATTAGTAAGTCATGTAGTTACGATTTTTGTGTACATTTCCCATGCCTTTATAATGCATATACTGATTTTGTTGTTGTTGTCGGTTAGCCTCATAAGTTATGTATGGATGAAATAATGTATGAACGAGAAAGAAAAACAGGGCGACATATTAAACGAGCCAGCATGCCCAATTCTTAACCGTTTGAAAATAAAGTCTCTTCGTTCGATAGTTCGAACCTCCACATGTCCTTGGCCACATAGCCAGACAAGTAGCTAGGTTAGCCACACACATGAAAGGCAACCAGACCGACCAAGGGCTGCGTTTCACCTTCTGTATGTATCATGGCAGAAACGGTGGCGTAGTTGCTAGCACTCTTGCCTGTCAGACAGTTGATCTAGTGTTCCAATCCCTATCTAGCCGGGAATTGTTTTTATTGACCTGGATTCTCAGATTGACCCTGTTGAAAATGGTTAGCAGGAAACGTTTTGGGAAATAAATGCGGCCGATGTGATAATGACCACATAACCCAACGCGTCCTGAATTTTCTATAAGACATATATATTTTCCTTAGAGCAAATTATATTGATATCTCACAAAGCGTCTTTAAATTATCTGTCATGTGATTTCGTGTGTGGGACGGAAAGGCAATCTCATCACATAGCCCCAAAATGAACAAGCTGCTTTGTCAGAGTGCATTGAATTCCATTTCTGGTGGTTGTTATTCATCATCCCATCTCATCTCATCATCATCTCATTTCATCTCATCTCATCTTATTCCTCTTGTACATTGCGGTGTCGATATGAAGCATAACAGCGGGAGAGTGCCCGTTTATGGGCTTCACATATCGAGATTCCTATGAACTCTTTTATTCCCGTTGTCAATCGTATTCATGGTCGACCTCTTCTTCTAAATGTACCTGGTCTTTACATTATTGATTGTTGTGATATACTGTCAGTTGTGGCTGTTATTTTTATCTGTATAATCCACTTTATAGCCGGTAGGAGTAACAAATGCGACAAAAGCCACTCCTGTCGCAATCTTGCCTTTTCACGGACCATAAAAATAATATAAATTGTCGAATTCATTTTAGTGATTTGTTCCACGCTCCTATTATCATGCGTAATGTGCCAATCTACTTATTGCGGGATCTACTTAGTCGGATCATTCCTTAAATGCTAGTCAGTGACATCTTTTAATCTCTCCAGAATGATCCTGCTTACTATTTTCTCAAGAACAGACAGTAGATTATTCCTCTATAACTGTCACACTCCTGCGGGTCTATGTTCTTCCGCAACTTCACCAGATAATTTTGTCTCCAGTCCGCTGGTACTGCTTCAGTTACCCCATAATCTGCTAAATAATGTGTGCAGTAGTTCGGTTAATAGGTGTTGTTGCGATACCATCTGGACTAGCAATTGCCCCATCCTTTCATGGATTTCACAGAGTTTCTAGTTCCCACTCTAGATGGTTTCTCACAGTTGATATCTAGCTTCACTTATGCAATTATGTTCACTTATAACAGGGAGATCTTTTCATCATCATCATGCGCCCTGCAGATAAGTATGGGCGGTCATGTTTCGCCATCTCACACAATAACCAGAGTCTTGGATCAACTCTGTGTTCTTGCCATGTGGCCAAGCCATCCAGATATTTACTTCTCTGCTTTCCTTTAATCTTTCCCATTTAATCGTGATAGTTGTAATAGTAGTAGTAGTAGTGGTAGTGGTGGTAGTAGTAGTAGTAGTAGTAGTAGTAGTGGTAGTAGTAGTAGTAGTAGTAGTAGTAGTAGTAGTAGTAGTAGTAGTAGTAGTAGTAGTAGTAGTAGTAGTAATAGTAGTAGTAGTAGTAGTAGTTGCAACAACAGTAATAGTAATAGTAGTAGTAGTTGCTGTCTTTGCTTTGTGGTTGTTGTTGTTGCTACTGTTATGGGACATACCTGGTGACGTATGTGTCATTGAGAGAGTGAATCCTGACAACGGCAGCCGGAAGTCCAGACATACCTCCGCCACAGGGGAACGAATGGGGACGGCTGGTGCTGGGAGACTGAGCCCATGTTTTCTGTGGCAAGGGTTCGGTAACCCGGGTAAACTTGTCCAGCTCTGTTCTATCACCCTGAGCAGTGTCTTTCACTGACTTCACAACAAGATCCAGGGAAAAAACAGACGGATTACTGGCTGAAATATTCTCGCTGGAGACGACATCTGGAAATTTGAACACATCAGATGACGTCGCCAGCATATCAGATGACGTGGTACACGCTTCTGAACTTAGTCCATGCAGCCTTTGCCTCGAGGCAGGACTGTTTGCTTCCACTGATAGTTCCGAAGGAAAATTGTGTGGTAATTTCGTCATTTCTGTTTCTATTTGTAGTTTATTAATATTATCAAAGATTAACGCCATCTTGTTTCTCAGGTTGCCAGTCGGTTGCATGTCTTCAACTGCATCTTGCATGATAAACGCCCGATTGTGGACGGAAGGTAGAGAAACAGCTGACCTTTTCCCAGCCGTGTAATCACTATTGATGTTGTCAAAACTGAATGCATGCTTCTTTACATTATCCAGCTTAAATGTTGAAAACAACCTAACATCGTCGTTTTCATGAGCATATCCCATTGTAAAATCAAACGCTTGAATTGACTTCTGCCCTTCTATATCTTCAGATAGGACATAAGATCCTGCAGAATAATCATCCGAATCAAAACTATCAAAGGAGGACGAGCATTCTTCAACACTTTTACTTGAAGAATACTTTCGCTCAGTATCTTCGCGCGTTTTAAACACGCCATGTTTTTTATCCGTATCTGAATATGAATTCACTTCTGCTGTTGTGTATTTGACTTCTGGGTATCTTTCTGGTGACTCACCGCACAGCTTTACAACGCTGTTGTAAGACGGAAGCTTGGACGTCAACCCGGATGTCATGTTATGGCTTGTATGGTGATATTCATCCGTGCTTGATGTAACGCAATTATTGATGTTGATTTCTTTGGCTGACTTTTCTTGGTTTGATTCCACCAACTGGACATCATCAGAGGCAATCTGTAATAAACACCAACAACGTTTTACGTGAAAAACAAACACTGGGACAACCTGAGAAACAAATAAACCAAGGACCCTTTTATACACCGACGATAGTTTGTAAAATGGAGATATAGCTCTCAACAGCACAAAGCCTGAGCTGAATTTAGAGACCAAGTGTTGCCCACGCAGTATGATCCCTGTCAGGCCCACCTAGTTTACTCCAGAGGAAAGGTAACACCAGTACACCTGGAACATGACAGGCTGCAGAAACTGCCGTGTCAGCAGAGCAATACTCTAATTGTCCGCATGTGGGAGCTTCGATCCTAGACCAGTTGTGGACCAAGGCTTAGGGACTGGTCTGCCCTGCTATGACATTTAGTCTTCAGGATGCATTTACTTGCACTAGGGTAAATCTTGAACCCAATTGCGCTCCTTCGCCTGAGGCCGTTGGCAAAATGGGTGGTGTCGGGTATGGGGTGTATATGGTGCTGGCCTAATATTTAATAGAGCAGCGGTAATTAATGTGTAAGTAGAGAGAGTAAGACACCTGTTACATGTCTAAACGAGCATTGGGCTTGTGGTCATCATTATCATCATCATGTGCCCTGTCAGCTGGCTTATGATGCTAGTCCTATATTTTATAGACCAATGGGCACTCGATGGATGATGTGGTCAATACCACGATGACCTACTTTACTTCCCAGGACAGGTCCTGGCAGCCATGTAAGGCTGGATGGACATGGGAGCCCGTGCCACTGTTTGTAATCTGCCCGGCAGTCTCCGTGGCCGAGTGGTCAAGCCGTTTGACTCGGGCTCCGAAGATTGTGGGTTCGATTCCGGGCCGCGTCCTTCGGTTCACGAGTTAAATTTTTCGGAGACTCCTGTGGGTCGTCGCTAGAGCTACGGAGTTCGTGCTTTGTGCGACGCTTTCCGCGCTGTGGAAAGAGACCAAGCCATATGAGATAAAACCCAGTGCAATGAAGTCGACCCTGTTTTTTAAAATCTGCCTAGATTCTATTCCGAACTCATGACAACCGGACCGACAGGCAAGAGTCTAGATACTACACGACCTCGGCTCCTTGTAGTAGTAGTTGTTGTTGCTGTTGTTGATGTTGCTGCTGTTGTTGTTGTTGCTGCTGCTGTTGTTGCTGTTGTTGTTGCTGCTGTTGTTGCTGTTGTTGTTGCTGCTGTTGAGAGAGTGAATCCTGACTACAGCAACCAGACGTCCAGATATACCAACTTCACATGGGAGCGAATGTGCAAACTGTGTTGAAGTTATGGAAAATATAGAGATAGGAACAGATTCATTGATGAAACTCCTAGGCCAAGTGGATCTCATGTCTTGTGCAGAACTCTTCCCTTCTGACAGTCTTTCGAAATATCTGAGATGAGTTGAGTTGCGTTGAGTTGAGTTGAGATGAGATTAACTGAGTCAAGAACTAACATCATGGCACTGGAGACATTCCCATACGTGTTCTGTCCTCATCTCCAACCACCAGCGAAGAGTCCCAGTACTAATGGTACCAGTAGTAATCTGATTATGTGTCCGTTTGGCCTTTCCTCGGAGTCCTGAGTGTAGGCCAGATCCTCTGGTCACTCCCTGCAGCACTATTCTCTCCAGGCCGTGATAATCTATCTGTTCATCCCCCACTGCACACAAGATCCTAAAGGACCATGACCACGTCTGCCGTATCATGCAACAATACCTCTCTATCATACGCCAGATGTCCTTCCTCTATGGGAGGAGTGTGCCACGGGGAATTCCTGTTCTTCTTTCGTTCGTTTGAAATTTGTCTATATCTGCAATGTTGTCTCTTGTATGTATATCTTTTGTTAATTCACTCAGAGATCCATGAAGTTTATCTTCCACTATTGTTTCCCTTGATCATAATTAACAATGGAATTAGTGGAACTGCAATAAATCTTTAAAAGTATAATTAATGAATCACCAAAAAATGACAAGTTGACGGCAAACTGTACTAAAACACATTACTAGGCCAGAAGGTTTGCCTAGATATGTCACATATGGGGCAGTCTTGGAGTATGTGCTCTGCTGTCTGCGACGCCAATCCACATGTACACATGGCTGTTTCACCAATCTTGAATTTTGTATACATGTGATTGCGTAATCTATTGTGTCATGTTCTGAGGCGCAGAAGAATGATCTGCCCTGGTCTGTCCGAAAAGTGGCAATCGTCTTGAGCTGGCATGCCACATGGAATGATACCAGCATCTGTGATGGCGGAATTCTTCCTCACTGTCTTGGCAAGACGGGAGATTCTGTCAAACTTAAACAATGTATCCAACATCGAAGACGTCTGGCTGTTAAGATAACCAAAATTGAGGAAAATGACACATTTTGGGCATGTAACCAACCAGTCTGGAAAAGATCATTATGGAGTGAGATGTACCGAGGAAGTGAATAGGGGGAAGGAAGACCACAATGCAGATGGATACAGGATGTCGTAGATAATTTACCCATGGCGACAGCAGAGCCAGGACGTCTGGCTTATGATAGAGTGAAGTTTCGAAAGATTATTATAAGGGGCAACTTCTGCAAGGACAATCCACTTGACGATGAAGATGATGATGATGATGATGATGATGCACGTTAAATAACCTAATGTGACCAAACGTTACTAGACTATCACACGTAATACGTTGTTTAGAGATCTGCATGGCAGAATGGATAAGAGCGCTCCTTCTTAAACATCCGGTGTGCTGATGCCGAGGAAGTGGGTTCAACCCCTACACCGGTCAGCTGGAGTAAAATATTGACTTCTCGTCCTTGACTTGAGGACGTAAATTACAAGTACCTATCAAGTCGAGTGGTTTGGCATGATGACGTGGGACACCGGTAATTGGGAAGCTAATCCACATGCACAAATCTGTCCAGTGCACCAGAAGTAGTAGCTCGTGTGTGGATTATGCTTGAGTTAAAAAGAGAGTGAGCGTTAAAAAATACGTTATTTGGTACACGCGGACATCAGGTGAATATAGATGACGTGTAACCTTGGACAAAATATATTAAACGTGTACAGACAGGAAGCGCCGCGCATCTAGTAGAAGGTTAAATATATTGAATTAGAACAAACATGCTGATGACAGCGTTTTCCTGGTTGAGGATCAGGCATGCTGTGGAAAAGATAGTCCTTAAGAAAATCCAATTTTAGATAGCATATTTGCAAATGTGTAGCAATGATAAGAGGAATGAGAACAGGGATGCAGGTTGCTGATGTGATTTTCATACAGGTACACAGTTTCAGGTCCACTGGAAGTAGGTTTAGTAAGAGACAAACATTGAAAGGATACGTCATGACTAGTATATGAAAATCCACTATACTTTAAAAAAAACCAAACAACATTGTTTTTGGGGCTCAAGGTTACCCAGGGGCAAGAGCAGCCCCATGAAATCTTGTGTTTTCATTCTGATGACCGCCTCTGCTGGTAAATCTACACTTTGATCTTAGCCAAAAGGCCAAGAAGCAATCTATTTAAAAATTAAATTGTTATGTCAGATAGACCAGGGTTAAAGAGCATGACTAATTTTTAATGTCACCCGACCTATAAAGATTATAAATGAAAGTTGAAGAAGTTATAGTCGTGTTCAACATTATCACTTTAATGTAATTTCAAGTTAAATTGTTTTGTTGCGTCGTCATACTATTTCAGATTAAGGAAACCTCGCTTAAATGGCCATGTTATCGCTTCAACTCTCTCCTTCCCCTCATTACAAGTTATGCAGGTCGAAAATACAACGATGCAAAAACACTCGCGACCACGAGGATCTCGCTTGGGAGTGGCAAAAATATAGAAGACAGCGTAAGAAAGAGGACCCACTCTTAGGAGAAATAACCAAATTCTCGTTTTTCTTTATCACTTTGGCATTATTTTGTTCAAATGTTGTCATTTGTTTTGTCCATATTATTGAACTTCCACTTACAGCTGATGTGTGAATGCAGATATAAAATATATCCGCTACAAATAATATCACGAGAGAGGAGAGAGGAAGAGAGAGAACGCGCGAGAAAGAGAAGGCGGGGAGAGAAAGGACAGAAAGAGAAAGGACAGGGGTAGAATGAAGCGTTTCTAAAGAATGGTGAACATTAAATTACTTCCTTTTGTCTATTAAGAGCATGTCATTCTTGGCAAACGGAAATACCATATAATGTATGAGAAAAATACATTTCCCTACATTCCAGGCTTATATAATTTCATGTAAGAATGCATTACACAAGCAAATGCAATCTAAGAAGTTTTATATAAATAAAGATAAATTATGAATAATGTACATGCGTTTATGAAGTGGAAATGAGCTTATGAAGCATTATGTTGCTCAACAGTAGCAGAAGTTTGAAGCGAGATCCTACCACATTAAGTACAACTCAAATGTATCCAAATAGAGTTAGCCAACCAGATTGCTTCAGGAAAGTCGATAATCATTCAGAAGAGACCCAAATGAGCTAAGTGAGTTAGCTACTCCATCCAAAAACAAAACCCCTGAAAAAATCTCATTACTGAGATAATATTTTAGCACAGAATGAATAAGCATACGAGTCTGTGCATGTGCAAGTTATAAAAATCGCATTTAAAAGTAACGATTTGTATGTTATGAATCACTTGTAACATCTCATGTGGCTTAACAATAATATATTTCTGTTATCATACTGTAGCCTCGGTGTGTTGATTACGTAAACATAAAGTTAAAACTCAGGATGGGTGGAACTGAAGTGTTGGGCAAATATGGTGTAATTCTCTCAGCCCAACTCTAGTCTATTGACCGATGGAAGGACTGGCGGATGAACTGACAGACAGAGAGACAGACACACAAGCAGACTCTCGGAAGAACGAACGGACAGACAGAAGAGAAGGCGACTGGGCAGGCAGGTAGACGGACGGACGGGAGGGCGGACGGAAGCTGCTTAAACATAGCACACATAACTCTAATGCTCCCTCTCTCCCACACAATAGACACAAACAACACCACAGACCTTGAGCTTCGACCTGGTGTTGAGCAGGATCCCAGTTACAATCAAAACAACAGCCAGGCCCAACAACACCATGCCCAGTACGTGAAGAGCCCCGTACTTAGGGAACCCACTCTGGTTCTCAAAGGCCACAATGGTCAGTGTAATCCCCGGGACGATCAGTGGAACTGCAAAAGCAATCATACACAGGCCTACGCTAGGCCTGACCTCCTGGCCCAAACATTTCTTCACAAAGTGACCACACGAGGATATCTTTCTGTAGGTTTCACTGTGGACAGAATGGTTTGAAAATATTAAGGGTCTAATCGCAACTTTTGTTACAATGTTGTATTTATTAATATAATTAACTACAGCGATGTCTTTATTGCTTGAATACTACTACTACTACTACTACTACTACTACTACTACTACTACTACTACTACTACTACTACTACTACTACTACTACTACTACTACTACTACTACTACTACTACTACTACTACTACTACTTCTATTAATACTACTACTTCTTTACTATTAATAGTAGTAGTAGTTATTATTGCTGTTGTAATAGCAGTGGTGGTGGTGGTGGTGGTGTGTGGTGGGTTGTGGTGGTGGTGGTAGTAGTAGTATAAGAAGGAGGAGTAGGAGAAGGAAGAGGAGAAGGAAGAGGAGAAGGAGAATGGGGAAACAGTAGCAGCGGACGTAGTTTATTCTGTTGTGAAAGCAAAGTGATTATTGAGTTAGTGAACCACTTACTCCTTATCTCGCGCCTGTTGTATCTGTTTAACAAGACTGGGTCACAGCCTTTTTTGTTTTTTGCATATCCTTTACAGGACATCGCTGTCAACATCAGCATTTTACCGCTGCTGTTGATTTCTTGGCAAGATTACGCTCAGTAGTTTGCCTTTGCTTTCTGAGCGGCCGGCTCACTTATCCCGTAAGTCACCAACGTGACGAGAACCGCTACCAATTCTCGCGCGCTGCGTTAACCTACGTGGATAAACGGGATTGCGGAGAAAGTCGTTTAACACCTAGGCCAGGGAGACCGGCCGGTCACAGCCTGGCCTAATCGAAATGATTACTCCTCCTCTGGGCACTGACCACGGATCCCGCTGTTGACAAACTAATGTCGATCCAGTTTACAACTGGTGTATTTTCTCCACCTTTAGCCTGGTACATTTAGGATAATACTAAATAGTCACCATTATAATGGCGTCAATGACTAGCAGTGCAGGATTTACGTATAAGCTACACAAGCTATAGCTTGGGGCCCCCAAGAAAGTGGGGGCCCCAAAAAATATTGTCCGAGTGCGCAATTGTCATATATGTATATATGACATAGAATATCTGGACTTATAAAGGGCCCCATATTTCAAATAGCTTAGGCCCTTATCAAGTCTAAATCCGGCCCTGAATTGACTAGTATAAATCTAACTTCTTCTTCTTCTTTCTTCTTCTTCTTCTTCTTCTTCTTCTTCTTCTTCTTCTTCTTCTTCTTCTTCTTCTTCTTCTTCTTCTTCTTCTTCTTCTTCTTCTTCTTCTTCAGCGTTCCGAGCCATTGAGGTTCTTTGCTGCAGATACAATCCGTCTCCATTCGTCTCTCTGGTTGACCTTATCTTGCCAGTCGTTGATTACAAGTGCTTGTAGGTCTGTATATATATATTATCTCTCCACCGTAATCTTGGTCTACACACTGTATGGGTCTGTGATGAGATGGGATCATCACATTTTATGGGTCTGTGATGAGATGGGATCATCACATTGTATACGTCTGTGCTGTTAGTTAGTTAGTCGACAGATCATCCTCAGTGCACATCAAACCATTCAGTCCATAAGTGCTCGGACCCCCTCCACAGCAAATCCAGAAGCGTGTAGCGGCTAACGACGCCAGTTCTGTGTTGGTGTCGTGGAATACTGAGAGTTAATGATTCCCAGATAGACGACTTTATACACCGACTAACCAGGTAGGAGAAGGGTTAACAAACAAAACAGTAAGGATAACCAACAACAGTGTGACCGGAGTCAATGACCTCTAATGTTAACGGGTTGAAGTGTTAACGTAGAAATAACAGCGGCACAGGTCAACGAGAGTGTAGGATGACGAGGTTAATTCACTGGTCAAAAACATCACGAAATGTCGGGTTGAGTGACCAGGCGCATGTGGTTATAGGTCAAAACACGGAAGTGCCCACCGACAGCACAGGTAACCTGTCGCGTGGACAAATAGGTTTGCGACAAAGGCAGACAGCACTATTGGACAGGATCGCGGTCAGGTGATAAAGACAGGATTGAAAAACCCAGATAGTGTCAGGAGTGTGTGGAGAGAGAGTTGGGGCTGAGAAGGAGGGGGAGAGATGGGTTACTGAGGAAAATTTCCACAGCATATTGCGGTCTAGAGGACTCAGAGGGAAGGAACAAAACAATGAGGGTTTTATAAAATAACGGAAAAGTTTCAGATCAGTAATTTTCCACTAACGGGGATAATGAAGTATTGACTTGAGGTGTCAAGCAAGGTCAATGACTATGCGGCAAAAATGACCTATAAAGAGTGGCCACTTCTTTGTGGAAGTTTAGGGTGATTCTTGATTTCCATGAGACAAGGGAGTATGAAAAGGGTGGTGCTGCGTTCGGAGGAACGTTTGTGTATCTATTGTGCATTAGTACCCCCAATTCAGACAAGGATAATTATAAGTTATTAATATATTAGAGTATAGTTTTAGCATAGGAATATAGATGTGTGTGACTAGCATTTACCATTGCTTTCTATTAGTGGATAGTTTAGACTTTGGTGAATTCATATGTCTTATGCGGGTGTTTACTTCGGAAGCCTTGTCATTATGGCTGGAGAAGGACACTTGCATAGGTAGTAGTAAGGGGCGGACGCTTATCACTGGATCTGTTATACTTCTCCACAGGTTCCAATCTCCTAGTGAAATCAGAGAAGAGATGAAGAGTACTACACTGGAGCAAATAAAGTACTTACTTAGAACCAAAAAGAACATAGACATGTTTTAAGATGAAGAAGTGATAAAGTAAAGTCAAATACAGAACACTGTATGCTCAAACGAATATACCACTAAAACACTTAAAAGGAAAAGATGTTAACCTGTGGCAAGCAGGGATACTTACAACTACATACGTCTTGTATGCATAGGGAAGAAAGAATAGACAAGTAAAAAACATTGCTAGTAATAAAAGACAATAGGAAGAACTGTGACGATGTGGTGTTTTTCGATGTTGGATACTTACCGTCTTGAAACAGACTCGGGCGCAGTCATAAACTTACGGGACTTTTATTACGGTACAGTGAATCAGTGGTGAACCGTTTTGTTTCATTCAATAACGGATTTATCATCAGACTCAAGCATACGGATCATCCAGGGTGAGCTCTGTCCTGTTTGATGTGCTGTCCTGTGATCTTGAAGAATGAATGGGCGAGAAGCAACACCGCTGATAGACATTCAGAGTTCATTCTGGCACCAACAATAGAATACACTATCAACTACGCTTACAAAGTCCATACATACACCAGACATAGTTTTTTTTAAATTAATAAATCTTTTGTTTATCGTTGAAAGGAACTGTTGTCGGAGTATGTGTTGAGGGAATAACAGAGAGAGTGAAAGAAATAGATATATGGAAGGGAAGACAGAAGGGAAGAGTGTAGACCAAAGTCAGTCAATAATCCCAACAGATAATAAGTTTGAAGATGTGCTTGTTGATTCCAACTTCCTCTCGGGAAAACAAGTGACATAATTGGTGGAGCGAGCGGGGTACAAGATAATACCCATATGACCTGAAGGCATAACAGGGCATATGCATAGAGGGGTACCTGCATATTGGCACAGGCATAGCGGGGTACCTGCATGTTGGGACATACTGATTGGAATAAATATAAGTATATATTGATGACTTTTAATGGAAGGACGTCCATTGGATATATGGTGCCATTACATTTATGGTAGAAACATTTCATTAATGCTGGTGACTTTACAGTGAGAAAGTTCCAGACAGAGTGTATGTGGATAGGTGGTAAGACACATTACATACCTAGTCACACGGTCACACGTCTACATAAGTCTTTATCCTATATCTCCTCTTGTGGATGAGAGAGTGGTTGTGATGTACTGTGTGGTGTTGTAGATTAATAATATTTAATAGACATAGATAAATGATATAGGTTCTAGGTAGAATATAAGTTTATAGTGAGTACTTCTTTACTGCCTTGAGGTGTTTTTACTCAACGTGCTGACTTACCTGCTTTAACTATGGCCACTCCCAAAATAACTACCGCCGAACTGAGGGCAAACGGAGAGGAAATTGGTTTGTCTGGTTCAGACTTAACTGATTACATACAGGAAAGAGAGCGAGAATTTCGTCAAGCGGAAAAGGAAGATCGTAAGGCCCAGTTGGAAGCAGAAAGGGAAGATCATAAGGCCCAGTTGGAAGCAGAAAGGGAAGATCGTAAGGCCCAGTTGGATGCAGAAGAAGCCACAAAGATCAGAGAACATGAATACCGCATGAAAGAGCTAGCACTCAAGACACAAACTAAGGGTGAAATAGATGGAGTGGAAGGAAGTTCTTCTTCACCTGGTGCAACCCACATGAGTGGACATGGTTACCATGCCATGAAGTTTCCCTTAGCTGTCTACGATCAGTCTAAGGAACGCTTTGACCAGTACGCATCTCGCTTTGAAGCAATGTCAGTCGCTATGGGGCTGGATAGGAGCAGGTGGGCTCTTAAATTATCCCATGGATTAATAGGTTCGGGATTCGAGGTGTACACACGCTTACCACCAGGACAGGAAAATAATTACGAGGAATTAAAAGCCGCTTTGATGAGGCATTTTGACATCACAGCACAAACGTATTGGAAGAAGTTTAGATCGTCTAGACGAGAGCCGGGAGAGCTATTCGCCGCCTACAGTTTAAGGCTTAAATCATATCTCCAAAAATGGATGGACTTGGCAGAGTTCAAGCGGGACTATGAGAGTCTGGAAGAGCTCATGGTGGTCGATCAGATGCAACAGCAAATGTCAGAACCACTGAAGACCTTTTTAGGAGAACAAGGGGCAGAACGGCTGGATGTTGTGAATAAGCTGGCGGAAAGATTCGTAGAAGTCCATGGGGAAGCTAAAGAAACCAATGTACAACCCACGAAAGGTCAGGAGAAACAAGAGAAAAAGAAACCTAAAAACTGGGAAGGAGGAAAAGTGGAACCTTATATAAAGCACACAGAGGAGAGTTCAGAGAAGGTGAAGGTAGGAAACCAGAGCAGCTCGAATTCTCCAGCGAAACGACAGTGGTCTGAGAGGTGGTGTTCATTCTGCAAGGTACCATCTCATAACACGAAGGACTGCAGATCGAAACCTAAAAGTTCTTACTTCGCAGCATGCAAAGTGATTCCTACATCGGTGATAACAGACAAGGCTGAGGGCGGCGAAGGAGCTAGGAACAAAAAGGACACACGGAAACCTAGGAAGGGAACAGGGTGCACACACTGCCAGTCGATAACACATAATACTGTGGACTGCAGATGCAAGGCAAACGACGCCAATTGCATAACCAACCTCGAGGAATTAAAAGAGGAAGGCAAGGAAACGGTCAAGGAGATGAAAGACACTCAGGACCAAGAGAGACCACCTGTGGTTGAACTGATTGAAGTAAATGGCCAACAGGTTGCTTGTCTCTACGATACCGGTTTGGATGGGGAAGCGGTGGTGGACGCCAGCTTGGTAAGCCCAGACCAACTTACAGGGAAGACCATAGAGATACAGCCGGCAATGAGGAGTGCTGTTACCATGACGCTGCCAATCGCCAAGGTGGAGATTAAATCCAGGTACGTCACGGGCATTATTCCAGCTGCTGTATTATCTGACTCCTTATTTCCCATGATCATTGGCACGAAATATGTCTTTTTGGGGATGCCCAAACAGCCAGCCCAAAAGGGAACCGTAGTCAGTGGATCTCAAGGGAAAGAAAAAGAGGCAGAGACACTATGCGACAACTCAGGGATAGGAGAATTGCATACTGCCCAGAGGAAGGATACTACGTTGCATCCTTGCTACAGGAAGCTGCAAAGAAGTGCTGAGCCACCAGAACGGGGACAGTACTTTCTGAAGAATCAACTACTCTATCGGAGAGCTGGGAGGGGAGATAACCTGCACGAGCAGTGGGTGGTTCCAGAGACCCACCGTCCTCACATTCTTCAGAGTGGACACATCATAGGCGAGAATCGACATATGGGTGTCAGAGAGACCTTGCAGCAAATTTCCGGCCATTACTGCTGGCCAGGAATGACCGGAGATGTACGCCGGTGGTTGAAGTCTTGTTCGGAGTGCCAGAAAGCACCACCCAACAAGCGAATTAAGAGGAAACTAGCTCTTAAAGTGGAAGACAAAGTGGAAGTGTGGAGTCCAGCAGAGACCAATATACTCCAAGTAGGATGGAAAGGACCTTATCCTGTGGAAAAGGTGGTGTCCAAGAACCTCTACAAAATACGGATCGGGGAAGAGAAGAAAAATCTCCCTAGACATCTCATTAGGAAATATGAAGAGAGATCCGGGAGCAAAGCTTCGCACGTTATGGTGATGGCAGCCATTGGGACAAAGGTTACCAGTCCAGACGAAGACCAGATATCGCCAGTACAACATAGGAGAGCCTATGGGACAGTACGTGATAGGTCAGATTTACCCAACGACAGGAGGAGGGAAATCACAAGTCAGGGAAAGGACAAGAGTGAAAGTTTCACCGGTAACCAAGTTCAGAAGGGGTGGGTAACGTCGGGAAAAGCGAGAATTACCCAGGACTCCAACCGAAGATTGGCTGACCAGATACAATATCGCCCAAGATGGTCCTGGAGATTTGGGAAAGACGACTCGGTCCATCGAGGACGAGGTGGAACATCCCCAGAGGCAAAGCCGGGGGAAACCAAGAGGACATGGAAGCAGTGTTACAATCAGGATGGGACAATCCGTCTGTATTGTGAGCCGTCGCTGACGCAAGTCGAAAGTAGGTCGACCGGACGTACAGGAGCGAGGAGCCAACACTAGTTTCAGTCGTGAGTAGTATAGTAGGGTGTCAATTAGAGCGCCTACTGGATAATGAGGTGAGCCATGTGAGGATCCAATCATATCATCAACACGTGATGGTCATAGCTACTTCGCAGAAGCTCAACGCACGGTGGATGTGATGGACGTTGTTGCTGCAACTGGACTTCACAGTGGAATACATCCTTGGTAAGGAGAATGTAGGAGCAGATTTCCTATCCAGACATCCAGCTCTGGAGGAAGAAGACTAGGGTTGTGGATCATGGGAATCAAACCTACAGTGAGAAAGATTCGACGCGGTCTAATCTCTTAAGAGGGGGCCTATGTCGTGGAATACTGAGAGTTAATGATTCCCAGATAGACGACTTTATACACCGACTAACTTCCTCTCGGGAAAACAAGTGACAGTTCGTTTATTACTCTTCTTTGGCTTCCTGCGTAGTGTTCTTGTTTGGTCACACCTCTTTTAACTTGCTATTCTCGCAGCCTGACCATGGTTGTAGATTCACAGTCATCACGTGGTTCTCGTAAAAGTCTGACTTCTCGTAGAAAATTCAGAATGTCTGCCTGGTCCATGGCTCGTCCGCCTTCCACAGTAGCCTCACCTGCGAGCTTGTCAGCCCGCTCATTCCCTTGTACACCCGCATGCCCGGCACGAAGATGAAACTAATCATTGCCAGCCGAGACCGCTCCAGAGACAGCAGCCACTCTCTTCGGATCCACCCCATCTCTACCCTCCTTGGCATACTCATTGAGTCACCAAAGACACATGCCGGATTGAATGTCTGTGTCTCGAGCCATGTTATAGCTTTACTTACTGCCATGACTTCCATAGTCAGGCCGCTTGTGGTCACACCAAAAGCGCCAGACTTCCTTCAAGGTCTGTGATGAGATGGGATCACCACATTTTATAGGCCTGTGATGAGATGGGATCATCACATTGTATAGGCCTGAATGCACGAGGAATAGATGACCAGTCTTTTCCTCACTTTAGCGAGCGACGAACTCCGAGTCGAAACCTCGTCCGAAATCACTACCAGTGAAAGGATCAGTGTAGCGAGTCCGCTATACATGTCTTACATTTTGTTATACTGTTATATTATCATATTATTGTGTTATACAGTTATATTATCATAGTATTTTCATCCATTTCCCCACGGTGATAATTCTGTTTACGTGGACTGGGACCCCAGCCAGGTATGTGTTTGTATTTATCTTTTCTCACAGGATCTAAAATACCTTTACTTCTTCTTATTTTGCTCTGTTTACCCCAAATGAGGCATGAGTCCTGAAACAGATCATTCCCAGCCCTCCCATCTTTAGCTATTCCATCCAGCTCTGCCAATGTCCTCTCCATTTTGTTTATTCCTGTTTCTATTTCCCTTCAGGGGAAATTATCAACCAAGTGGATAATTTTAAATACCCAGGGGCACCTATAACATCAGATGGAAGATGTACAACAGAGATTAGGAGCAGAATAGGGCAGGCAAAGTCGCATTTCAGAAAATAGAGTATCTAATGCAATAAGTCGCTATCAATGAATGTAAGAAAAAGAGTGCTAAAATGCTATATAGAACCAGTTTGGCTGTATGGCAGTGAATCTTGGAATGTACATGAACAAATTAGGAAGAACTTAGAAGCAGCAGAGATGGGATTTTTAAGACGAATGTTGCGAATTCCTTGGACTGCCAGAGTAACTAACAACGATCGCCTGAAAGAGACTAATGAAACTAGAACACTATATACAACAACAAGAAAGAGACAAACAGCTTTCTTTGGTCATGTGATGAGAAGAGGGGCATTGGAGAACATCGTGACAACTGGAAAGATCGAGGGGAAGAGAGGAAGAGGAAGACCAAGAGAAATGATGCTGGATGGATTGAGACGGTGGCATGGCATGGAGGAATATCATCAGCAGAGGTGATCCAGAAAACCAAAGACCGAGATCTGTGGAGAGCCATGAACGCCTACGCCAGCCGGCACGGCACTTGATGATGATGATTTCCCTTCTCTGTGAGTTTTTTTTATTTTTTTATCTCCTTCGATTTCTGTTACCCTACTCGGCTTTTCTCAATGTATGCCCTATTCAGCGCTAGTGTCTTCTCCTCACCTCTTGTTTCACTGGTAATTGTCTTGTTCTCTCCATGAGCTCCACATTGGTGATTTTCTCATAATATTTTACGCCTTTATTTTTCGCAGGCACCAGTTTATTCTTGTGTTTCATTATATTTCATAATACCCGGTAACAGTCAATATAGATTTCTTATCCGCTAACATGAGTTTCACTTACTGTCTGTAAGGCATGTGTACTGGAGTCATATGCATTGCCAAGCTGCCCGTTTTCTCTTGCTTTCCGTGGGATTTTTGCTCGATTGATGCCATACTATTTCTTTAGCGATTCAACATTGGAACTGCAGCTCTGTCCTGGATCTCTCTGACTGCAATAGAAACAGGGCACTTATATATATTATCTACCTACCTACTTAATTGGAAGGCGGTGTGTCATGGAGAGTCGATTACTTTAATGATATGAGATTAACACCATATGACATTCTTCGCCGTTTTCTCAGAAAATACGCTTGTTGTCTTTGCTGCCACCCGATGTCTCTCACCTTGACACCTTAATGTCCACGCTTTAATTCAATAATTGCTATATTTTTTAATGTTCTTAACTCATTACTTAGAACATGCACATAAAGCATTCAATTTCAAGCGAACGAAAGAAGATAAACTATAGTAGAGGAAAACGGCAAAAAAAAAAAAAAGAATTAGTTGCATATTCTTTACAGGACGTCGCAGTCAACCTAATAATTTTTGACTATCTGTGATTTTGAATAACGAAGACACAAACAATAGATTGCACGATTTATTGCCTGGCATATTTCGCTGCATCTCGTCAAGTACATACTGCAGAAATCACACAACTTACGTGAATTAATTAGATAAATCCTTCAAACTGAAATATACACATGTTCGCACAGTAATGTCGATTTTTGAAGCTATACTAATCAACCTTCGTAAGCCGTCCTTGTGCAAGCAGAAAGACATGTTAGTCAGTTTAAAATTACCGTGGTAGACAATCGACATTACTGTGCGAACATGTGTATATTTCAGTTTGAAGGATTTATCTAATTAATTCACGTAAGTTGTGTGATTTCTGCAGTATGTACCTGACGAGATGCAGCGAAATATGCCAGGCAATAAATCGTGCAATCTATTGTTTGTGTCTTCGTTATTCAAATTCATCACGGGAAAACATTGTTTTGAATATCTGTGATTTCCCGACAAGTTTACGTTCAGTAGTTTAGCATTGCTTTCTGAACAACCGACACTCATACTAGTGTATGGAAACTAGCGTAAGGTAGTCTGCTTCCAAAATACCGACAGCTGTGTTTGGAACTCAATATGCAGGATTACAAATCGCCTTCGTAACCCCTTCGCCACAGAGTCGTCGTGGAAGACAGCGAGATAACATTCTTGACAATCATGTGTGTCCTGTGCATATTAGGGAATTACAACGTGGACTGATCCATGCCCGCCGAGATCGCAATTTGTGGAAAAGCATGATCGCCCACGCCAGCCGGCAAGGAGAGAACCATTTCATCACAGGATTGCGTTCAATCGGTTCTTAGCCCTGCGTGGGAGACATAGCGCGGGCGGGCGCATAATGACCATGACTACGTTACCAACTTATGGATAGTTAGTCGCAGTTCCAATTTCGCGGCAAAGGGTCACCCCCATAATGGTCCGTTCCTGTACCAGTGAATATCACTCAAAATGCTCCTCGCTGCACCATGTGAAAAGTGGAACAAACAGCAGTACCGACAACTCAACAGCACACACAGGCAAGTGCATGCATAAGGCCGCTGCCAGAATGCCAACACAACAGTCCGCCACGAAAGTTTACAGTTCATCGTCGATGGGGGCGGCAGTCACTAGAAAAGTAGCAGCTTCACGCACATTACTGCATAATGCAAAACTAGCTATTTCGGCAAACCGGTCGCCGCCTGTTTCTGAAGATGCAGTTCATAATACATATCCGCGGACAGATGTAAAAGCACTCCATACGAAATCCACAGCTCACAGTATCGCTCCAAGCACTTAACTCAGTAGCTAGGCGACGGAACTTATAGAAACTCTAGGCTAGTGGTTCTCAACAGGTGGGGAATTCACTCCCCCCCCCCAGGGGAGGGGGGGGGTTATAGTGTTTCCGGGGGGGGGGGCAGAATTAAGATTATTTCAAGATCGCGTTAATATAAGTACCGATTATGTTTTTCCCTCCATAATTTACGGTTCTGTACTTCTCGCTCTTCTGAAATTCATTTTATAAAGTAAGTAGACCCGCAAATCACGTTTTAAGTAGACATCTAGACTTGTTCTAGTATGTGTTATTAAAGTTAGCTTCAATTTTTACGCATACTGTGAAGGGGCGGGTGGTGGTGGGGGGGGGGGGATTTATAGGGAGGAAATACGAAAAGTGGGAGATGGTAAATCTGAAAATATGGTGAAGAGGTGCACGGACCAAAAAAGGTTGAGAACCACTACTCTAGGCAATCAGACGTACGAGTTCAAACTCCAGGTGACATACCCTTTGCAGGGAACTGTTATCAACGGAGTCTCTGTGGCGAAATGATTAAACCGTCTGCCTCGCGTTCCGAAGGTTGTGGGTTCGATTCCGGTTTACAACATTCGGTTCACGAGATCAAAGACTCCCGGGGGTCGTCGCTGGAACTACGGAGTTCGTGCTTTATGGGATAGTGAGACGCGTAGGTTCATATGGAAACAGATCGCTTTGCTTTGATTTCGGTGGTTTGAGACATCGGCCGTTGAGAAAGCAACAGCAAACTATTGAACTATAATTGTCTAGTAAATTACCATCAGTTAATTCTTATTCTTTCGTTCGCTACCATCAGTTAATAAATGACAGGGTTGACTGCAGCGTTCTGTGAAAGACATGTAACTAATTTCGACTGGTAAAGTTTGCCATTGCTTTCTGAACGAGAAAGACAGTTTAAGTCCTACTGACCGGTGAGCGAAGTGAACCCACTACTCCGTCGATAAATAGAGGGTGTTTAAATATGGTACCAGCTACAGATTTTGTCAGGTCTTAGTCAGATATGACTGAGCTACCGTATGACAGTAGACGGTACTACCTGCTTTCTGTTAGCGCCGAATGTTGGGCGGTGCTCACCAAACCTGACACCCCACATGTGTCAACGGCTTCAGGCGGAGGAGCGTAATTGGGAGGACACAAGCCTTATCCTAGTACGAGGCAATGCAACCTAAAGATTAAATGTCATGGCATGGTAAGGTAGACCAGGCCCTAAGACTTGGTCGGCAGCTGGTCTAGGATCGAAGCTCCGATAGGTGGACAGATAGAACATTGGCTTGTTGATCAGGCAGCTTATGCAGCTTGCCTTGTTCCAGATGTATTGGTGTTAACTTTCCAGATGAGTAAACTAGCAAGGCCGAGGGAGGGATCAGGCTGCATGGGCAAACAGGGTATACTGATCAGCCCAAGTTTTGTGCTATGGAGAGTTATTGCATTCGCTACCGCTATGAGTTTTAGTTGTGCCATGTTAGAAGCACAATGTAACAAACTATTATCTGTCAAAATATAATCTGCACAGCTGAACAACAACAACAACAACAACAACAACAACAACAACAACAACAACAACAACAACAACAACAACAACAACACACATGCACACACATACACATGGACTCACAGCTCACCAATATATGTGTGTGGTTTTCCATTCGTCACCACATTAACAATACTAATTAGAATGATAAGGCCCCTCTAATGCTCAAGTTCTATACGAAATTGTGAACAATATAACATGCCACGAAGAAATTTACCTGTACAGAACACAACTACGGACAACAATGGGCGTTGCAGTTACTAGCCTTCATCAGAAAAAACAACAATGCACAAACCACAACATATAAAAACGGGAAAACACTACGCTGACAATAACCGAATGAGAAGAATGGAAAGATGAAGAAAATGAGAACAATTAAAATAAAATGAACAAAATGTGCTATTTATCTGAGAATCCCAGACGGTGAAACACTTCCACTGATTGTATTCATGCAAGGGAACGTGGAATGGGCTGATTGAGTTGAGTTGAGTTAAGAACCGACATCACTGCACTCAGGACATTCCCATACGTGCTCATCCCCTCGTTCAACAGCCAGCGAAGAGTCATATGGGCTGATTATTGCGGCCTGGTACATTGGCGAAATGTTATGAATAATTATCTACTTTACATGTACAAGTTACATGTGCAGTACGTCGGCTCTGTGGTGAAGGGGTTGTGAAAGCAATTCGTAACCCCTTATACCGTATTCGAAACACAATTGCATACGATTTGGATGCAGGCCGCCTGGCGTTGGTTTCCATACAAAGGCATGAGTGCATGTCTTTCGGAAAGCAATGGCAAACTACAGAACGTATACTTGCAAAGAAATCATGAACAGCCAAACATGTTGTGGTTGACTGCGACGACCTGAAAAGGACATGTAACTAACTAAGTCATGCGTTAAGGTAACGGAGAGGTGTACTTTTTGTAGAGTTGCAAGCTTAGATATTTTATGGCCAGGTGTGGCCGATTTAACAAGAAGTTAGCCGCTAAATGTTCCATTAGCCGAACTTGAACACCTGGCCGTTTTCGTTTACAACAAGCAAGCGATAATTTTTCATTTAATGTCTAACTTAAAATCGTATTATTTATAGCTTATTAAAATAAATATGGCTTGGGTTTGTGTGTGTGTATGTGTGTGTTTTTAACGACTATTGAAATAAGAATGTGATAAAGAAAAAAAAGTCGCTTAAAAGTCGACAGGGTTGACTTCATTGCACTGGGTTTTATCCCATATGGTTCTGTCTCTTTCCGCAGCGCGGAAAGCGTCGCACAAAGCACGAACTTCGTAGCTCTAGCGACGATCCACAGGAGTCTCCGAAAAATTTAACTCGTGAACCGAAGGACGCGGCCTGGAATCGAACCCACAACCTTCGGAGCCCGAGTTAAACCGCTTGACCACTTCGCCACGAAGACTCCCTCAAGAATGTGATATTCCTAATAAAGGTTAAGTTGCCTAAACACTCAGCCTGGGATTGATCGCAGCGTCCTGCAAAGGGCAGACAACAGTATCGTCCTCTTCTGTTAATATTCATCAAGAACAGTGAAATAACGGCTTTCTGGCTAAGGAGATACGGAAACAGTTCGTAATCTCGTATACCGCGTTCGCAACACAGCTGTGGGCGATGTGGCTGCAGACCGGTGGTATGAGTGCCGGTCGCTCAGAAATCAATGGCAAACTACTGAACGTAAACTTGTCAAGAAATCACAAACAGCCAAAAAATGCTGGGGTTAACTGTGACGTCCTGTAAAGGATATGCAACTAACTTTTTAA
Source organism: Cepaea hortensis (assembly GCA_963921405.1). Lineage (NCBI taxonomy): Eukaryota > Metazoa > Mollusca > Gastropoda > Stylommatophora > Helicidae > Cepaea > Cepaea hortensis. Next base: position 14,233,546 of record OY992876.1, read on the forward strand.
CAGAGAAAGTAAAGCACCCATGTATACAACTTAAGACGCATTGGACATGTTGTGCCTGGCCCATATTGTATAGATCAATATGTACACTGTAGGTGATATGGTCAAAATTGTATAGATAAATCAGTACACTGTAGGTGATATGCTCAATATTGTATAGATCAATCAGGTCAGGTCTTAGTCAGATATGACTGAGCTACCGTATAACAGTAGACGGTACTACCTGGTTTCTGTTAGCGCCGAACGTTGGGCGGCGCTTACCAAACCCGACACCCCACATTGTGCCAACGGCTTCGGGCGGAAGAGCGCAATTGGGAGGGTACAAGCCTTACCCTGGTGCGAGGAAATGCAAGCTAAAGACAAAATTGTCATGGCAGGGCAGACCAGGCCCTAAGCCTTGGTTGGCGACTGGTCTAGGATCGAAGCTCCGACAGGCGGGCAGTTAGAGCATTGCTTTGCTGATCCGGCAGCTTCTGCAGCTTGTCTTGTTCCAGATGTAGGGGTGTTACCTTTCCTCTGGAGTGAACTAGGCAGGCCGAGAGAGGGATCATGCTGCATGGGCAACACATGATCTCTATATTTTAGCCCAGGCTTTGTGCTATGGAGAGGCAATAACTCCATCCCTGGTCTTAACTGGTCTCGGAATCAAAGCGAGAGGCAACTGTTACGGGTTATAAGTCCTTGTCAGTTGGCGTAGACATGGGGCGCCACGCGTTGCCTCTGACGGTGGGAGACACCTATAGGTGTCACTGATCAGCTACCGCCCGCCTCAAGCTGGGCAGCCCCCAGCCAATTGGGTGCTGATCCCCCACATCCTGCCTGCTTCAATGGGTGCTTGGGGCTAGGACAAAATCTGAATCGCAGGCTGTAAAACCAATGCACCAGGTACAAACAAAAATATAAATAGAAACCTCAAGCTACGGCTTGGTACCTGGAACGTGAGAACCATGTGTCCAGGATTTTCCACTGACTTGACCAATATTGACGATGTGAGAAAAACGGCTGTGATTGATGCCGAACTCAATCGTCTTAACATTGATATTGCTGGCCTGCAGGAGACTCGCCTCGCTGAGGAAGGGTCACTCAGGGAAAACAACTACACCTTTTTCTGGAAGCGTAAAGGGCAGGCAGAAAAAAGGCAACACGGTGTGGGCTTTGCAGTGAAGAATTCGCTACTGGGAATGATTGAAATTCCAGCAGGAGGAAATGAAAGACTATTATCCCTGCGTTTGGCAACCTCTTGTGGGTTTGCCACCATTATTACTGCATATGCACCGACACTCGATTCCTCTGATGATGTGAAGGATTTGTTCTATGAGGAGTTAGACTCTGTGATCAAGGCAGTTCCAAAATCCGACTACATTTATATGCTCGGTGATTTCAATGCTCGTGTGGGCAAGGACTCGAGTTCATGGCCAGTGTGCCTTGGAAAATACAACATCGGTCGCATGAATGAAAATGGGCAAAGGCTGCTGGAGCATTGCACCAGTAATGACCTATGTATTACAAACTCTTTTTTTAAAACAAAAGAGATGCATAAGGTCACATGGAAACATCCAAGATCCGGCCATTGGCACCAGCTGGACTTCATCATCACACGGAGACAACATCTGAACCATATATCATTGACTCGTAGTTACCACAGTGCTGACTGTGATACGGATCATTCTTTGGTTGTTGCAAGGGTTAGACTGAGACCAAAGAGAATCTACACAGCTAAACACAAATCTAGCCCCAGGATTAATATTATTAACACTCATGATCCTGAAAAGTGCTTTCAGTTTCAACAGCAACTTGAAGACGCTTTCACTGATACACCAGAAAATTGTACAGTAAATGATAAATGGAATAAACTTAAGGAAACTCTTTGTAAAACTGCCGTAAAGGTTTACGGCACTGTGGATCACAAGAGGCAGGACTGGTTTGCGGCCAATCGCGAGACTCTGCAGCCCTTGATTGATAAGAAGAAGAAAGCTCTCTTAAGAAACAAGGAAAGACCAACGCGTAACACTCTGAGTGAGCTAAGGCAAGCTAGGAAGGATGTGCAAAAGGCTGCCAGGCAGTGTGCAAATGATTATTGGATCAAGTTATGTGAGTCCATTCAAATCGCAAGTGATAAGGGAGACATAAGAAGCATGTATGAAGGAATAAAGAAAGCCTGTGGTCCAGTGATCAAAAGAAGTGCACCATTGAAAACCTTGACTGGAGAAGTCATCACTGATAAGAAACAGCAGATGGACAGATGGGTAGAGCACTATTTGGAGCTTTACTCAAGTGAGACCAAACTAGCGGATAATGCCCTCAACGCCATAGAGGCTCTACCAACTCTTGACCACCTGGACACACTTCCCACCATAACAGAAGTTAAGTGTGCTATAAATGAACTTGCATCTGGCAAGGCTCCAGGTAAGGATGGGATTCCAATAGAGGTTATCAGGAGTGGGCAAGACACACTCACTATACAGATCCACCAGCTAATAGAGCTATGCTGGCGTGAAGGACAAGTCCCACAGGATTTCAAAGATTCAAGCATCATAACACTGTACAAGAACAAGGGCGATCGGAGCGACTGCAACAACTATAGGGGTATCTCACTTCTGTGTATTGTTGGAAAAGTATTTGCCAGAATTGTTCTGCGCAGACTTCAAGTCCTAGGAGATCAAGTCTACCCCGAATCACAGTGTGGCTTTCGACAGAACCGGTCTACCACTGATATGATATTCTCATTGCGACAAATGCAAGAAAAATGCCGTGAACAGAATCAACCACTGTTTATTGCCTTCATCGACCTCACAAAGGCATTTGATTTGGTCAGTCGTGAGGGTCTGTTCAAGGCACTAAAGAAGATTGGCTGCCCACCAACTCTTCTGTCCATTGTGGAATCGTTCCACACAGGCATGAAGGGTATAATCAAGTTTGATGGTGCAACTTCTGAAGAATTTGAAATCAAGAGTGGAGTTAAGCAAGGTTGTGTACTAGCTCCCACCCTCTTTGGAATATACTTTTCACTTCTACTGAAATATGCATTTCGTGATCAGGATGGTGGTATATACATTCACTCACGCTCAGATGGCGGCCTCTACAATGCTCAGAGATTGAAGGCTAAGACCAAAATTAGGAGGGTACTGATCAGAGAGTTGCTTTTTGCAGATGATGCTGCAGTTACGACCCACTCTGAGGAAGAATTGCAATGTCTACTATCTGCATTCTCCAATGCTTGTTCTGAATTTGGTTTAACAATTAGCAAAAAGAAGACACAGATTATGTCACAAGGTGCACATGGGGTACCATCAATCTTTATTGACGACGCCGAACTAGAGATAGTAGACCATTTTACATATCTAGGATCGGTGGTAAATAGCAAATTATCCCTAGATCAGGAAATCAACATCCGGATTGGTAAGGCAGCAACAACAATGAACAGGTTAAGAAAAAGAGTCTGGGAGAACAGGAAGCTTACTGCCAAAACAAAAGTCCTTGTCTATCAAGCCTGTGTCCTTAGTACTCTTCTCTATGGCAGTGAAACCTGGACAACTTACTCACACCAAGAGAACAATTTAAACAGCTTTCATATGCGGTGTCTGCGAAGAATTCTTGGTATTAAGTGGCAAGACAAAATCACAAATACTGAAGTATTGGAAAGATCAGGTTGTGTGACAGTTTATTCCATGCTCAGTCTTTTTCTATTCTTTCTATTCTTTTTTTATTCCATGCTCAGTCTTCGTAGACTTAGATGGATAGGACATCTTAGGCGGATGGATGATGGTAGAATACCAAAGGACATCTGTTTTGGTGAATTATAGATGGGTAAGAGATCTCAGGGTCGGCCTCTACTACGATACAAAGATGTGTGTAAGCGGGACATGATTGATACAGGCATTGATAATGCACATTGGGAGCAAGTCGCCGCTGAACGTGTTGCATGGTGGGCAAATATCAGAAATGGAATAAAGTCAAAGGAGAAAATTATTGCAGAAAAGTCACACACCAAGCGTTTGAGACGTAAGATGGTGCATGATGGTGGAAATGACCACGTGTTCACATGCACCCACTGTGAACGGACATTTACAGCGCAAATTGGCCTTATCAGTCACACTCGCTACCGCCATAGTTAAAAGTTATTATGCCTTTTTAAAGCACAAACTATCGTCTGTCAAGACGGCAAGGTGCCAATGTCAATGTCAATGTATAGATCAATCAGTACACTGTGGGTGGTATGGTCAATATTACACCCACGCCTTTATTTCCCAACACATCTCCTCATACCCATTTTGACCTGCCCCGTGGCAAAGGGGTTACGGAAGCAGTCTGTAATCCCGCACACCGCGTTCGAAACACAGTTGTGTTGGTTTATTTACTGAAATAGTATGAGTGCCGGTCGTTCAGACAACTATGGCAAACTACTGAGCGTAAAACTTGCACAGGAATCACGAACAGCAAAATAATGCTGGGGTCTGTAAAGGACATACAACTAAGTAAGAAACATACCCATTTGAGACTGGGTCGATATACAAGCCCTGGTCAATATTAAGACTCCTCCTTGATTCGAACTGTTTTTCGTGTTCGCACGCTTTGAATCCAGTGACTTGGGCTCCGAAGGTTGTGGGTTCGATTCCGGGCCGCGTCCTTCGGTTCACGAGTTAAATTTTTCGGAGACTCCTGTGGGTCGTCGCCAGAGCTACGGAGTTCGTGCTTTGTGCGACGCTTTCCGCGCTGCGGAAAGAGACCGAGCCATATGGGATAAAATCCGGTGCAATGAAGTCGACCCTGTCGACTTTTAAGCGACTTTTTTTGTACTCCATTCATGTGTTACTACTTCTATCGCACTGGAATGATATTTTCCAGTGGGCTAGCTTTCCTATTATCAGTGTCCTCCGCCAACAGGCAGATTCACTCTTACTTCTGATGTACTTGTAATTTACGTGCATGGGGAAGGCAGAGAAATAAATACCTAGGTGGCTTGGTCATGTGGTGTGGTCAAGACAAGAACACTGATCTGATCCACGACTGTGGTGATAGAGTTTAGTTTAGTTTAGTCGATGAATCAACATCACGGCACACGGGTGCAAGCCATAAGTGCTCCGTTCTCCTCCTAACTCAAACCTGAGTCTGGAGAAACTCAGCTCACTGCACGAACTCTGTAGCAACGGCGAGGATCCTGAAATTCTTTGGGTAGATTTTTAACTCGACATTTTGCCCGGGCAGCGCCGTTAGGCTACTCTTTTTTCGATTTACAACTTCCAAAGGATTTTTTACGTGCGCAACAATACACACGGGCGTCCGATCTCATTACCCAGAGACCAGGGGAAATTTTATTACTAGAAGTCCACGAGAAAAAATCCCGCTCATCACCGGTGCTTGAACCCGGGACCTCTAGCACTCGAGGCGGACACCATACCTCGAGACCACGCAGCCCCTGGTGATATGGGATGATAGAGTGAGATGGCTAAACATGAACGCCCATGATTATGGGCATGGCACATGATGAGTACATATAACTGTGTCTGTTTATTATCTATCTCTTTTTTGTTTATTCTCAGGGGTCACACACACACCTAGTCGTTTTCATTTTATATTAATTTGTCCTGCTGCAGCCGTTGCTTCTATTGTTTATAATTGCTTAAAGATGCTGCCTGCTTTCAGCATATTTTAAAACATGCGAGATTAATTTAGACATGAGATCAAATAATATTCCTCTGTTTTGTCTTAAACAATAACTGCCAGATTTTCAGCTAAATTAGGTTTTATCGGCTAATTTCTCGTGAAATCGGTCACACTTAGCCACAAAACGGCTAAACAGAAAATTCAAGATCTATCTAATTTACGTGAATCCAATGTCAATATGAAATTATGAAAATAATATAGAAGTTCACGTAGTCACGAAATATACAAAAAATATACGTACTTACGTAAAAATTGCTCAGTTGCAAACACGGTTCTACGGCAGGGGAAGTAATTCCGTACAACGTTCGAGTACACAACTTTGTTGGGACACGGCCAATCTATACATGATTTGCGTGGGCGTAAGAACTAAGTTCGTGCACTTCTGTTCATACGCGCCATTGCTTTACACTACGATGTAAATAAGCGCCATTTCCTTCCTTTGTTTATGTATTCTACTCGCGTGAGCAGCGAGAATAAGAACTCTCGGACGTATGCATTCTTCATGCTCCTTCTTAAGTCTGCAGTCTCCCCCGCATGTCTGTGAACTTTGGCAGACTTTCACACTTTCCTTGTTCCCATCTGGTATGGACTCGATCCAAGAATGCACCACAGCTTAAAAATATCACAGGCCAAGAGGTTTAATCTCCGCAACAAAAGATAGACGCGTTCCCATGGCCAAGAACATATGTTGCATGTGCAGCGAGATTATCTGCCCCTACCAAGTGTCAAGATTTGTTTATGGTTGATCAAAATGTTTACAGAATTTGTGTGTCGCTTAACAATCAACATTTATTCACGCAATATACACATTCTCTCAAGCAGACGTGGCCAATGGGAGACGTGCGGTTCGTCACAGTGTGCGATGAGTCACTCATTAACCTTTAGTTTGGCATATGTTAAGCGACATGTGTAGGGGTACGATGTCGTCCCAAGCTTCCATGGCGAAACAAGTAAACACCCCAATGCTTCGGACACAGCTGTTTCCGCATTCAGGTTCCCTCTCACAATAAGCTGCAATACTTGCAACCGAAGAACGATTAATTTCACACAAAGTAGACAGATTGACTTCACACAAAGTAGACAGATTAACTTCACTCAAATAGACAGATTAACTGCACTTAAGTAGACAGATTAACTTCACTCAAGTAGACAGATTAACTTCACTCAAGTAGACAGATTAACTTCACTCAAGTAGACAGATTAACTTCACTCAAGTAGACAGATTAACTTCACTCAAGTAGACAGATTAACTTCACTCAAATAGACAGATTAACTGCACTTAAGTAGACAGATTAACTTCACTCAAGTAGACAGATTAACTTCACTCAAGTAGACAGATTAACTTCACTCAAGTAGACATATTAACTTCACTCACATAGACAGATTAACTTCACACAAAGTAGACAGATTGACTTCACTCAAATAGACAGATTAACTGCACTTAAGTAGACAGATTAACTTCACTCAAGTAGACAGATTAACTTCACTCAAGTAGACATATTAACTTCACTCAAGTAGACATATTAACTTCACTCACATAGACAGATTAACTTCACACAAAGTAGACAGATTGACTTCACTCAAATAGACAGATTAACTGCACTTAAGTAGACAGATTAACTTCACTCAAGTAGACAGATTAACTTCACTCAAGTAGACATATTAACTTCACTCACATAGACAGATTAACTTCACTCAAGTAGACATATTAACTTCACTCACATAGACAGATTAACTTCACACAAAGTAGACAGATTGACTTCACTCAAATAGACAGATTAACTGCACTTAAGTAGACAGATTAACTTCACTCAAGTAGACAGATTAACTTCACTTAAGTAGACAGATTAACTTCACTCAAGTAGACATATTAACTTCACTCACATAGACAGATTAACTTCACTTAAGTAGACAGATTAACTTCACTCAAGTAGACATATTAACTTCACTCACATAGACAGATTAACTTCACACAAAGTAGACAGATTGACTTCACTCAAATAGACAGATTAACTGCACTTAAGTAGACAGATTAACTTCACTCAAGTAGACAGATTAACTTCACTCAAGTAGACAGATTAACTTCACTCAAGTAGACATATTAACTTCACTCACATAGACAGATTAACTTCACACAAAGTAGACAGATTGACTTCACTCAAATAGACAGATTAACTGCACTTAAGTAGACAGATTAACTTCACTCAAGTAGACAGATTAACTTCACTCAAGTAGACAGATTAACTTCACTCAAGTAGACAGATTAACTTCACTCACATAGACAGATTAACTTCACACAAAGTAGACAGATTGACTTCACACAAAGTAGACAGATTAACTTCACTCAAATAGACAGATTAACTGCACTTAAGTAGACAGATTAACTTCACTCAAGTAGACAGATTAACTTCACTCAAGTAGACAGATTAACTTCACTCAAGTAGACAGATTAACTTCACTCACATAGACAGATTAACTTCACACAAAGTAGACAGATTGACTTTACACAAAGTAGACAGATTAACTTCACACAAAGTAGACAGATTAACTTCACTCAAGTAGACAAACTGACTTAACTCAAGCAGTACTTCTCTAGTCAGGAGGTCCAGCAGATGTCTTCTAATTAGATTGCTTTTCTTTTTTTAAACTGCAATAGAACCTATTTGCAGGTCTACCTGGTTGAGGAGTTAGCAGCTTTCTCCGTAACCCTGAATACTCTCGTGGTTGACGTGAGGGCACGAGAATTGGAAGCGGTTCGAGTCACGCCAGTGACTTATGAGAGTACGGAGCCGGTCGCTCAGAAAGTCGTGGCGTGCTGATGAGTGTAATCTAGCCTAGGAATCAACATACAGCTAAAAGATGCTGAGGTTGACCGCAATATCCTGAAACAGGATGGAAACGCGGACAAAAAAAAAATTAGAACCAATTACTACGATGTAGTAATTACGTTCTTATCTTTCTAAAAAACCTTTCTTGAGAATTTTAAAACACTGTCAGAACAACCTCCTTCCCTGCTCATGTTTAAACCTAGATTTCCTCGGCTAAATGTCAAGAATGATGTCTCCACTGTATTGATGCTTCCACTGTATTGATGCTTCCACTGTATTGATGTTTCCACTGTATTGATGCTTCCACTGTATTGATGCTTCCACTGTATTGATGCTTCCACTGTATTGACGCTTCCACTGTATTGACGCTTCCACTGTATTCACGCTTCTACTGTATTGATACTTCCACTGTATTGATGCTTCCACTGTATTGATGCTTCCACTGTATTGACGCTTCCACTGTATTGACGCTTCTACTGTATTGATACTTACACTGTATTGATGCTTCCACTGTATTGATGCTTCCACTGTATTGATACTTCCACTGTAGTGATGCTTCCACTGTATTGATACTTCCACTGTAGTGATGCTTCCACTGTATTGATGCTTCCACTGTATTGACGCTTCCACTGTATTGACGCTTCTACTGTATTGATACTTCCACTGTATTGATGCTTCCACTGTATTGATACTTCCACTGTATTGATGCTTCCACTGTATTGATGCTTCCACTGTATTGATACTTCCACTGTATTGATGCTTCCACTGTAGTGATGCTTCCACTGTATTGATAGTAGATGTCAATTAGCGGTTTGGGGCCAAAAGGGTCGGGGCACTACAGGAGCGCCAAAAGAAAGCCCCCTAGGCCCCACCCCCCAGGGCCCCGGGGCGCGACCGCCCGACCGGGCCGTCCTCTGTATCCCGGAGCGCACGCATGGCGACCGAGCCGCTCGCCACGATATATTACTCAGACATATTTTGGAAAAGCTGTCATATCTCCCAACACAAGCCGGTGTGATATATTTTACGCCTGCAGCCACAAAGCTCCAAAAAAAAAACGGCGGGCTATTTTTTTTTACCACCACACGTTCGTTAACAGAATGTGCTACACACAGCACGCTTATTTCCCCCGCCAACAAGTGACGTGGAAGTTAATCAATGCGCGCTGAGCCAGTGATATACAAAATCTTGCTTTTATAAGCTTTTATTAATTTCTTTGCTTTTTTTTTTTATAACATACATTGAAAAAAAACATTGTATGTACAAAAAAAATTATATACAAATGTATGTACAAAATTATATACAAATGTATACTACATATTTTAATAGTGACATATAACCACAAAATGTTGTTGTTACCTCGGTCGGTGGCGTGGTCAAGTTGGTTAAACCACATCACACTCAGCAGGTCTAGAAATTGAATGGTTTGCATGCTCAAACCCGGGTTTCCATTCAATATTCTAGGCTGCCGTAGTGCGGATGGGGGCACCTTCTAGGTTCGCTAGCATTTCGTTTCGATTAGCAACCAACAAGGGGGTCGCCTAATCTCTATACATGTGGTTTAACCAACACACCTCACATCTCTCGGAGGATGGCAAGTTGTGTGCATAAAAACCCGGGTTGTTGTCATCTTCTGAGAGGGGTGGGGGAACGAATCACAAAGCCGACTTTTGCATTTTTTTAAATTCTTTTTTTTAAAAATTCGCGTGATGGTTTAGGCGGCTTTTTTTTCCGTTATGGTGCTATATCTGAAAATATTAGGGCGCGTCGAATTAGAGGCTGACTTATTGGGCACATACAGATGGAGACCTATGGATGTGAGTGGCCAAAGCTCGGCACAGAACTTCATTGCGGCCGCCCAGCCATCGGCCTTTATTGTTCTTGGCATGAGGCAAAGCGGGGCGAGGTGATAGAAGAGTGTATATTCTGTGAGAGGGGTGTTAGGAAACCATATGAGATGTGTGAGCGTTGCACACTAGACGCACTTCATAGGATGGTTTGGAAGTTTGAAAAGACGACTGGAATCAAACTGCTACTCTATAAAGGGGTGAAGTTAGATCCTCAATATAGCCCAGAGGGCCTATAGGTGTGGCTTAGCGCAAATTTCGTCGGCCAACCACCATTGCGAGCAACCGTGACACGCGGGAGAGAAAAAATTTTCATACACACCTTGTTTATCTGAGGAGTATATCCTTCCGCGCATTATCCACTGGCGGATCGTTCGGTGGAATAGGGGGGCGGCCCCAGATTTTCCTGATCGTGTATACAGGTTATTTCGACCCTAAAGCTTTTACAAACTCTGCCCGTGCCGCGTCTCGGCCTTTCAGAATGAGAGATTTTTTTGTCTCTTCGTCCAGATCCGCCGGCGCCTTGCTCCGAATATCTTTTTTCAACTGGTGAAATTTATTTTCTTCAGCTGTAATTATTTTATACTCCACGTCTGAAATTCTCCCATCATCCAAAGCCTTTGAAACAAGGTCGGCTATACTAGAAAGCTTAGCCGTCGCCAGAGTGCAAATTTCATCATGCTTCTTAGCTTTTGATGTTAGTTTGCGGGACGCTAGCTTGCTCCCAGCGGACATGATTCCACAAGCTAGGGCAGCTATCTCGAGCCCGACAACTATAGGGGCAGCGATAATGGTGGTAAGAAGCCCAACACCCCCCACCCCCATACCAAGGCTAGCCGCCAGCATCGCGCTGTCCACAGCGTCTAATGCATTAACGGCGCGCCGATATTTTTTATACAGTGCAGCCCGTTTGTCCCTTTCATCTTCCAGAGACTTCCGAAGACGGGTAAGCTCTTGAATACGATAGGCACCGCCGTCACTAGTATCGATTGTAGGATAGAGCGACATTGTTCTTTGCGAGTCAAACCTACTTCTTCAACTAAGATATTAAATGTTCAATGCGAACGGTGCTAATCGGCCCTGTAGTGAACAAAAGCCGGACAAAAGCAGTAACGGTAGTAAAAATGATTTCATCTACCGCAACCTCACCGAGCTCTACTATAATATCCGTCTCTGTTGCCCGGGCCGCCCACGTCCCGTCGGCCGCGGAAGTAATGACGAGAGCAACATGCCTGGGGAGTGATGACGCACTCCATTTAATAGAGACCCCAGGAAGGACTGGGGCAAACTCTGTCTGTGCCACAGGCCCAATAGCTAACTCGAGATAGATGGTTGACTCCTTAGGAGGCTTACCTAGCATATCAAGGTCAGCTTTACACTCAGTAACAGCCTTCAGGCAATATTTAGTCCCCTGGGCTTTAGCCTCAGTCGCCGATACGGCATAGAAGAGAGCCCTGGCGCACTGCATTTTCAGAAATGACTGGTAGGTCACAACAGGAGACTTGTTGGGGCGTGTGACTGTCCTGCAGGCCTGATAACTCACAAACACCTTGCCCATGTTGGTTAACCTGATAAGTATCCCATTGGGCTCGAGGTGAGTATATCCTGTGCGAAGCTCAAGCTGCAGATCCCAGTCATCGTCGTCGGGATGGTCTATGGCGGCACGAGCATAGACCCCCTGGGGAGTGAGCTGGAGGCCATAGATCTTGTAGTTATGACCCGGCTCCCGCCACCCAATAGTGTCGGCCAAATCAGCAAAGGTTAGGGTAGAGCATGCTCTTGGGCGATGCCTTCCTGGACCTTCTGAATCAGCCATTGTGTTTTCTGATGTGGAGTTCACAACTTAGATATGCGAGTGGCATAGCTTTGCCTTGTTCATCACGGACCGAAAGTCTAATATCGTTTAGAGTTCCAGTCTCCAACTTCTTATAACGAGGCACAGAGAAAACCTCGTACAACTCCTTATATAAGAGGAGTCTGGGAAACTCTTTTCCAACCGTCCCGGTATCATACAATTCCCACTCAGAACCCCCAAGAGTGTAGGATAAGCCTACTCCCAATATATCGGCGTAGTCATATATACCATCGAGGCTTACAAGACCAGTTGCGGGGTTCAGTGTCAGAGAAAACTTGTGAGAATTGCTTGTTGAGGGTACATACGTCGTAGTACCCATCGGGGATAACAATCTGTTTACCCCCCACATAGAACTTATTATTGTCCAGCTCATGGGAAATATTAACCCACGCTGGATAGAACAATAATTCCACAATAGCTACCTCAAGGTCACCATCTCGATTGTCTATGACCGGGTTGAGGGGGATGGGTTCCCCATGCTGAATGTTGGTTAATGTGATGTACATTTTAGCATGCCTGATAATTTACGAGTTCATAAGGATGGTAAATACCCGACGGAGCAACCATGTCTGATGTGAAGTAACAGCTTAGATATGCCAGTGGCACGTCGTTACCCTTTTCATCTCGGACCGAAAGTCTTATACCCCCCTACCGTTCCAGTTTCTAGCCTTTTATAATGAGGCACAGAGAAAATCTCATGTCTCCCTTGATTACATTCCTCTTTTTTAACAGGTACAGCCCGGAGGAGTGTGGAGGGAAGCGAATTATGACGGTTTTCATATGATGATAGGCCCTCGAGATGAATGTACAACTCCTTATATATGATAAGTTTAGGAAACTTCTCCGCATGGAATGTAAACACCTCATTGAACCGCTCACTTCTGTAGTCTATGCCGAACCCAAGAACCCCACCTAGCCCTCTGAACCCTAAGGCCACCCCCGATTTTATACCACTGAGACTTACAAGGCCTGTTGCGGGGTTGAGAGAAAGAGAGAGCTTCCGTGGCTCAAAGAATTGTTTGTTAAGAGCACAGACATCATAATACCCGTCGGGGATAGTAACAACTTCATCATCAAGTTTGAACCAATTGTTTTTCAGCTTCGCGGAAATATTAACCCACGCGGGGTAGAACAACAATTCCACGATAGCCACCTCTAGGTCACCATCGCGATTGTCTAGGACCGGGTTGAGGGGGATGGGTTCCCCATGTTGGACGTTGCTAAGTGTGAAAAACATATTAGCACAGCTAATAATAATGACTGCTTACGAGTTCAATAAGGACGCCAAATACCCGACGGGTGGGGTATACCCGTTTGCACAAATAAAGGATCTCACAAAGGTGGACATACATGTCAACCTCCAAGGAGCCTTTCCGACACAGTTCCCCAACATGTTTGAAAAATACCGGTTGCCATACGTGGAGTCAGACCAGACCATGCAAGCCTGGTACAGCAATCCGATGCAATTCTGGCAAAACCAACTCAACTTCGCAGTATGGTGTGCCACGGCGGGGTGTGGGGTGTCCGCGCAGGAGCATCTGTCCGGCCCTGACCCACTAACGCGAGCCGTCTTCATATTCCATGTCTACTACCAGATTCGTCGAATCCTCAAAGAGATGCGTGTGGCTCTACCACAAGACCAGGGTTGGAACACCTTTGAAAATCCCTACGATGTAAGAGCCTATCAGCGTATATGCGCGGAATTTGGAATTCCCCAGAATGATAACTGGAGACGGCTCGGGAGGAATAACGGGTTGGGGAGTGTATACATTTACTGGACGAACACTGGTTATCGCGCCCTGCCTGATGGACATGATGGTGTATATGACCCAAAGCGCCATTCATTCACACAACAAACCACAAATGACATACTACACATAGATTATATCTCGCAAGACGATATTCACGCTGATTCTGGCTGGCAGGCTTTCATTCTTAACAAGTCACAGGGCTTCACACGCCCTGGTGTTGAGCGAATAAATGACAGCATTCGAACCTATGTGTGGGCCATCTTAGGGGCCCAGGCTCAGACTAGAACACGAATTCTGGGAACCGGAACGGCGTTTGATGCCCAGAAGCAATTCCTGGTATTAGTAGAAGACGCCATCTCTGCGCCCGTCGATCTCGCGGCGGCCATCAAAAGATATCAGGATGTGCTACAAAACGCGAGCTCAGAAGTTAATTATGTCTTTGGAACGGGGTTGTATATGGCCCCCAGCGACATGCTGCTCCGCATTGGCCAGATAGCTGGATATAACAACATGATCGTCATCGCAGAGCCAGGCCTAAAGCGTGGCCTGAATACAACCATTAATGCCCCTAAGCTGCCCACCATTGCACAGCCGACGGTAGAGCTGCCCAGCATTGCTAAGCCAGCGCAGCCGACCACTAGCATAGCTGATAAGGCAGCTGGGCTGCAGCATCAAAATGAAAAGATAGCACTCAATGCTGGGGGTGTCGCAGTCGGTCTAGTGGTCCTATGGTTTGTTCACCGCAATTAGCCGCTCTCTGATAGCCAGCAGCAGCAAGCCACCGAGTGCAACCACTAATGCCCAGAGATTTCCAGCCAGCCATCCCACACCCTTACTCAAGAAGTTAAGAAGCAGCCAGGAGATAATACCGCCTATGATTCCTGGGAGTGCCTCCGCAGCCTTACCAGCTAGCCTGGCTAGAAGGCTCGCTAGGTCTTTCAGTTTCTGCCGAATCCATTCCTTAGCCCCAGGGCCAGGTGGCGGGCCAGGTGGTGGGATAGGTGGTGGGCCAGGCGGTGGGATAGGTGGCGGGCCAGGCGGTGGGGTAGGACCACCACCACCAGTAATGGCTAGGGTGATAGTGGAAATTAAGAGGCCGATCGCTGTGAGAATGCTCGCTATGGTGATACCCTGCTCTCGGAACAGAGTCCGCAGCCTCGCACCCAGTGTGGTGTCTTCATTGACCACCCGATGAATGGTTTCACGGATCCGACTGAATTGGGTGCGTAAGTCTTCGTGTAACTCAGCGACCTCTATTAAAATCCTCTTCTTAGCTTCTTCAATATCGGCAATCTTTTGCTCTTGAAAGTCCCTACTCTCCTCATTGGGTGCTATCAACATTTTCCGCCGCCTTATGGCGATCTCTTTATCTTGCTGGTCGAGAATAACCAGATAGTTTGTGAGTTTACCTTTAATCGTTGTCACCGCTTTGTCAAGCGCCATGAGCCCCCGGAGTTCTCTCACTGGAGGTAAGCCTTTCTCTCCCAGGTATTGGTCTACGTGTGAGGTTTCTAAAACCCGCTGCACTTCTGGACTCGACATAGCCCGTTCTAAGATGTTGCCAACATTTGAAGCTATTTGTTGGACAGCCTGAATATCTGCACCACTTAGAGCAGCTTCTTCCTCCGCCAGATCACTAGCAGTCTCCTCAAGGATGGTGACAACCTTTGGTGGTATTTTGTCCACAAACCCCAATACCTCTCTGGTACTCACTCTGAGGTTATTCACAGCTAACGGCATGCCATTATCATACTGTGTAATCCTTTGGTGGTTGACATAGAGAGCATTCTGGCGACCCAAACGAATTTTTGTATAATCTATACCAGTTATAGGTTTGATACCCCACATCTTCTCCACCCTTTTAAAATAGTCGTTAATAGCGCTGTTTTCTAGTTCTATGAATAAGTTGCGCTCCCCCTGTGACGTCTCCCCCTGTGACGTCTCCCCCTGTGACGGCCACTCGGTATTAACAATGCGGGGATTATCGACATCAAAATCGTCGTCGATGAAGCCTGTCTCTTCTTCCTCGCCCGTTTCAGGCCTCCCCTCTTCACCATCAAAATCGGTCAGCTCAACTCTATCCATATTAGATATTGCTACAAAGCAACAAACAACTAGCCATGTCTTCAAGTGCATATGGTCGTAAGCTTAACCCTTACCGCCGTCTCCGGGAGCCGCTCGGTGTGAAAGGATTGCGGCAAACGATAATCGTGACCAACAATCCTTCTACGATCGGTCCGAAGCAGCAGTTACTAGTTCGTTTTCCCAATCTCGGTGCACACGATGTTATCGTGCCTGGGTCGGTGCGGCTGGTATTCAATGTCGACCTCAGCTCCCCTGATGTCAACCGGTCCGTAGTCCAGAACCTCGGCCGAGCACTGGTTCAAAAGCTGACCGTCAGGCTATCGGGCAATGAAGTCTTCTCTCTTGTGGACAGTGACGTCTACAACGTCTATCTGGATCTTTGGAAGAGCCAATCGTAGCGGGCGAGCGCTGTGTATCAAGGCATCGATACAAGTACCGGCATGAATGTGACCAAGGCGCGTGTTGGTGCAGCGGATGCTGTTGTTCTGCCCCTCGCCAATGCGAGAGACGTGGCCATCGCGAAGGCCTTCAAAAACAGGTACTACATACCACTAGACGTTGAGCTGCTTGAAACGCATGCGCCCTTCTACCAATCTGCTCTTAGTGATCGGCTGGAGATTGAGTTGACCTTTAACGACGCTTCCCGTGTGATTCGCGCAACTGGTAAAGATGCCGGCAACTCCTCATACTCCCTAGAAAACATCTGTCTCGAGTACGAAGTAGCCACTGAACCCACGTTGGCCCGGCTAATTCGGAGCATGTATGAGAGCCGTATGGTGGTGTTATACGAGCGGGTCCTACGACATAGACGGATCCCTCAGAAAAAGGAGGACTCGATATGGAACATCAATCTGAACACACCCTGTAAGTCTTTGAAAGGCATTCTCCTATTATGGAAAGACCCTGCCAACCAAAAGGATTTTGCACGCCAACCAGAGTGGTTTTACAACCCACAGATCACCAAAGTTGAAGTCATCGTAGAAGGACAAGCCAATCAGCTATTTGCGCACGGCTTAGCACCACACCAGCTCTGGGACGAAGCGAGGAAATTCTTCGCTGGTGGCCTCAAAAGGCACCCTGAGACAAGCGCAGTCGCCAAAGAGCTAGGATTGTTCGATGTTAGTCTAGGCGAGTACTTGACGTCAAAATTCTGCTTGTGGCTGGACTTCCGGACCTCCGACGATGACCATCTTCACGGCAGCGGCCGGCGTGTAGAGAACGGCTCTGAGGGCATCACTCTCCAGATCACGAAAGAGGCCGAACCGGCGGGGCCCCTGTACTGCTACGTTTATTTGGTTATGGACGGACAGCTGAACATCGACACCGGGAGATTCGTTAGTGCTGTTTATTAATGGAGTTCCCACTTAAGCCACACTTGGCCATCATCACAGACCCCACATCGTGTGGTAAAACAGAATTCATTCTCGACCTCCTGGAAGGCCCGTGCAGGGGTGTTTTCGAGCATATTGTAATTGCTTGCCCTTCGGTACGATACAATGAAACATACCGGGCCCGGCCGTGGGTGTGGTCAGATCGCGAGGTCTTCATATTTGACCCCGGTGATCGGCTGCTCAAATGGCTAGAGGCCTTCTATAAAATGTTTCAGGGGACACCAACGTTATACATCATTGATGACTGCAGCGCAGAGGACGCTATTGTGCAGAAGCGGACTATGTTGACTTATCTAGCTTTTAGCGGGCGACATGCCCAGCAAAGTCTGTGGGTTCAAACCCAGAAGTACAACGCCGTTGCGAAAGGCCTCAGAGCGCAGACACAATGGGTGCTCTTCCATTCCAAGGATAAGGATAGCTTTGAAGACTGCCTGGATGAGAACTACATCATCCACTCTAGGGAGGAACGTGATGGGGTGCGAAAGCAACTCGAAACCAATGAGTTCTCAAAGCTGGTACTGAGGACCAAGTTCCCATTTTCTTATAAAGTGCTCAAAGCTGGTGAGGTTTGTTAGATACTAAGCATATGTTAAGCATCAGCTAAGCATATGTTAAGCATCAGCTAAGCATATGTTAAGCATCAGCTAAGCATATGTTAAGCATCAGCTAAGCATGTATGAAGCAGTGCTTTGTTACTCCGTAACAGCCTTAGTTGTATTACAACTGATATGCACATGTTGTGTGCTTGGATGGGCTGTGCATTCCTATATTAGAGTTAGACGTTGGGTATTTGCAAACGCTGTGATGGATTGTGACACCATACTCGACCAGCTGTTAAGTGAAGAGGCAAAGCCGGTAGAGTCTGCTCCGGAACCTACAACAACACCACAGTCCGGACATGCATCACCACCTACCACAACGCCACAGTCCGGACATGCGTTGCATCGTGAAAGGCTGGCAGCACTTGCGGCTGGGGGACGTGCCGGGCAGTACATAGGCGGTAAGTACTCCAAACTTACAATGGAACAGGTTGAGGCCTTGCCTGATCAAGAAATTGAGAAGCTATATGCGAGGCATGAGGCGAGGCTTGGAGCTGCAATAACAAAGACCCTAGGCACGGCTATGTTACAGATGTACGCACAAGTGGCAAGTATGTTCCTCCCCATTGCTGATAATCAAGCTTTGGTGACAGACCTGGAGGCCGACCCGTTTCTAGGGCATGCGCTAAACACAGTTACATGTGAACTCTACCATAAGTTCGGTATGTGCTTAGCACCTGCAACTGTCGCACTAGCAACTTTTAGGCACTGCCATTTTGGACATATCTGTCCTAAGCAAGAACAAGATGGAGGAGGAGACCCCCGAAATTGCTCCACAGGAGAAACTAGTGACGAAGGACCCCAGGAAAGTTGCGGCTGGGAAGAGAGGAGCTGCTGCTCGAAAGAGTCGTGAAGCAGAGAGGCTGTCTCTAGCTCTGCAGCAGGCTGTTCGTGAGAAGAAACGAAAGTTAGCCCCCGAGCATGAGGAGGCCCCACCACCGCTGTTTCCAATGGTGCCAGTTGATTACTGTGGCTGGACTCCCTGGATTATTGGAGTGGCTGGCGTTGTCGTTGTCGTCGGAGTAATTAGGCAGAAAATGCGGCGGACTAAAGCACCTGCCCCACCTGTGCCCTCCAAGCGGCCGGAGACTAACATATTAAAGAATAGAGATCCATTTTATATGGAATAATGGCAGGCGTTGACGGGAAAGTTATTGTTAACGCCGTTTACCACGGCGCTGTGGTGGCCGTGCTTACGGTAGGCACCGCAAAACTGACCAAGCTGATTTTCAAAGGGGCAACCTTGCCCAAGCTAGACGCTGATATGTATGACATTGGGATGATGGTTTTAGACACGTCCATCGCCTTAGCACTCCGAGATTTGCTTATCAAAGAGGGCTTGATCCCCGCTGATATATTGCATAAACCCTTACAGTATCAACCCCGGTAGCTATGGCCTCTGTCGCAATGATGATAGGGGGCGCTGTTGTCAATGCCCTCGCGTTTACGGGGGGCAACTACCTCTTTTCCAAGCTAGGGCATGCGGACGCCCATGAAGAAATGAGGCGGCACGATGAGGCTGTCGAGCGGCTACAGGTGGCCCAGGCTGAGTGGATGAGAAAGAGAACCGCGCGGCTGGACTGGCTCAACGATGAGCTGCAGCGCGAAGGCCACGCCGTTCACTCTTTCCAGGATGTCGACCAGGCCATGCGGGAGTACAGCCTGATCTCTGGCAAACGTGTCGAGCCCCTCGAGCCTGAACCTCGCCTGTCGGATTTCTATGTGCCATCAGAGCCGCAGAAAGACCGCGAGATCACTTTTATCGTTCTTGGGCTGGCAGCGACTGGTATTGTTGCTTATAAGTTGCTTTAGAGATTGACCGCTGCTACCAAAATGAAAGATCTGGAGGATATCTACTACAGCCCTCAGGGCTACTGGAAAGGCTTGGCGGCCATTAAGAAGCTAGCTGCTGCAGCTAATGTTTCGGAGGATGTTGCCCGAGACTGGCTCAAGAAGCAAGCTATTTTTCAGATCTATTTACCCGCTCCTCGTTACATTCCGCGGCCATCTATTGATGAAGATAGACCGAATGCCGTCCATCAGGCTGACTTTCTCTACCTACCACATGACCGGGTTGGTCGTAAGTCATTTAAGTATGCCTTGACAGTTGTGGATGTTGCCTCACGGTTTAAGGAAGCAGAGGCTTTGACAGACAAGAGCAGTGAAGGGGTGGCTTTGGCCCTAGAGCGAATTTACAAACGCGGGCCACTCAAATGGCCACGGCTTCTGCAGATTGATCCGGGGCGTGAGTTTATGGGTGCTGTGAGCCAGCTGGCAGCAAAGCATAAGACACAGATACGGCGTGGAGAAGCTGGGAATCACCGGCAGCAGGCGATCGTCGAGAGGTTCAATCGCACTCTGGCGGAGAGACTGTTCGGTGCCCAGTACGCCCAAGAGTTACTACTGGCGGCTCGAGGGTCCTCTGAACGTTCAGCTGAATGGGTTCGGGCTCTTCCTCAGGTGGTCGCGGCTCTTAACGGTGAGGTGACTCGTTTGACGGGTCGGAAGCCGGTTGATGCCATTAAGGACACTTCTGTATCCCATTCACCGGCCGCTCCTGCTCACCGTACTATCGGCCTCAAGGAGCCTGTGATTCCGTCTGAGGCTCTAGTCCGGTATCTGTATGCAAGCTCGCCTGGGGAGCATGAGCTTGAAGGTAGCCGGCGCCGGGCGACTGATCCTTCGTGGTCATTAACAGTACACGAGATTCGTAGAACAGTATGCCAGGATGGGCGGCCTGCGCTGTACTACCTGGAGGATGGGCCAGCGCGGGGCTTCGTTCGCGAAGAGCTGATGATTGTTCCTCCCGACACCCAAATGCCTCCTGACCGGATCCTCCCTAAGCGATGAGGCCCAGGCTGGCGATCTGCCCGTTATGCATCCCTCGGTTCTCTACTCTATGGACTTCTACCTCGTAGATGGACCAGCTCGTGGATGTGAGGAGCTCCACAGCTACTCCCTAGCAGGATTCTAGGTAGCCGTAGGCCCTAGTGTTGATACCATCAGCACAAATCCATTTTTTCGTGTCCATGGGGCTCAGAGATGTTTTGTTCATCTCATAAACCCCTATCTGGTGGCCCTTGCTTCGTGTGGCAACCTGTGTGTGCTTGTATTCCCGCTGACCGAACAGACTGTCCTTGTAGTGTTCGTGTCTGAGGTCCTTCTACACAACTGCCCGAGCCACTCCTTTGGCTTTCTTAATGTTGGCGGCCTCCTCTAGGATTGAGTACATCTTTGGTCTGAGACCGACAAACTCAGCTATCGAGCGGCCGTTGCATTCATCTTTGAATTTGCCGACCACCTTTTTATTCGCAGTCGAATGGTTGGGGTGGTCACGCGGATAATCTGAGAAGTCGTACCAGTCGGGGTGAGTCTTCATGTCCACGTACACATCCTCAGTCTCCACCTGAAGTAGAAGGGAGTCAGTATCAGTGTAGCAGAGCTGGAGTCTATTACCGTATTGGGGTTTAAGCCGATTGTACCAGAAGTCGTACATGAGGTACTTGGATTGGTCCAGGATGGCCTGCCCACAATAGACTGGTTTATTCAGCTGGACCTTGTTCTTGATGCTGTGCACCGCCACCAGTCCACCGTTGAAGATTCTACACGATTCGTAGTTGGGGCTGGCGATTAATTTTCGGAGTCGGTCAGTCTCGGTGCCTCTGATAAGGTTGACTCTGATGCGTTTGCGAACATTCTCCATACTCTTCCCAAAGACGGCATTGTTCATCAGCTTGAAGAAGTCCTTCTCAAATTCCGATTTGGCTTGGGCTCGTAGAGAGGTGTTCATCTCTATGTAGGGCTTCATCCATTGGGACTGATTGAACTTGATGGCTCGGTGGATCTGGGTAACCTCTAGACCGAGGCTGTGATAGAGTTTGAGATTGCGGTAGTGGACGACGTATCGCTCCTTGTTGTGGAGATGAGGTACCAGCTTTGTTTGCTCCGTGAACTTACCCCCCAGTTTGTTCTGGAGCTCGCGCTGATAGCTGCTCAACCAGGCCTCTGGGATGGTCATGGTTTCTGGAGCTAGCGGATAGTCACTGTGGGCTTCATGTAGGTGCGCTGGGTACTTCAAATCAACCTCAACAAGCCATCCCTCTGGGGCGTTGTCGGGGGTGTTGAGTACCTCCTCGAGAGTTGGATTGGCCCATTGGAACCCTCCGGTGGGGAGGTATTCCATCATGGCCCACCCATACAGGTTATTTGCATCTAGGTACATGATCCACGAATTGGGTGTTGTGGGGTCATAGTCTGAAGTCTTGGGGTTGTTGGCCTTAGCATACCGCTTGGAGACCATGGCCACACCCCTCGGAGTCCCTTCTCAAAGAGGAGGTGCATATCCAAGTCGGTTAGGAGCTCGAGTTGCACCTTCGTCTTTTTTAGGAGTGCGTCCCATGCCAGGCCGGGTGCACTGATGTAGTGGGCTGGGTCGAGCTGATATACCTCCATGCAGGTGTCTCGGAATGCCTCGAATATATCAGCAAACAGACTGACGTCTGTTTTCAGGTATAGGTCATGGTAGCCTCCGAGTGTTTTGCAATCGAGCTCCTGCCACACTTTCTGGGCGTGGGCATAGTCAGAGTCACTGATTCCTTCTCGGGTGAGCTTGCTGTAGAATGCCTCTTTGGGTGGTAGGCGGTCCTCTGCAAAGCGCTCGAAGCTGTCCATATATTCGTAGGGGTATACACCCTTACGGAGAAGGAGATGTGACTGGCTCTGGCTTAGCGTGGTCCTGAACTTGTTCATTAAGACAGCCCAGGGGGTGTGCTTCTCAGTGTTGCACGTCTCACATCTTGAGATTATATCGTTGCCTCTACGTGTCAGAGCCATTGATTTACCGCAGTGTGTCAGCTCGCTGAGGTTCCCTACCAGGGTGTCTAGAGAGCTATTCATGAACTGTAGGCTGTCAATGAATTGCAGCTGACCGATGGTGAAGGAGGCGTACTTCTCTATGGTGTTTGGTATGCAGGTGATTGTTGTGTTGTCTACTTGTTTGGTTTGCCATTGGCCGTTTTTCTTCTTCTTGTAGACCGTTCTTTTTCCCCAGTCCAGACGGCCGGCCGCATGCATGATGATGTGGGAGTCGTATCCTCTGAGGTTGTGAAAGACTAAAGGTATCCTCAGCTTGTCTCTATTGATGCGCCATGCTAGATTACAGACATTGTGGGCAGCGCCCCGGTATTTGCCTGTAATATGGCAGTGGTCTCTCACCTTGTCCTCCTCCAGCGGCTCTTTACAGATGTGGCAGGTGGTGGAGGAGGCAAAGTCTTCACGGTCTTTTTGCCCCAGCACCATCAGAGCCGGCCGCTGTAACTTGTGGTGGATGGTGGCCTGCTCTCGTCCCAAGCGTTTGAGGAATTCATCGGCAGCATCCTCCCCCCGATATAAGACAGGCTTTGTGGTGAGGCCGTCGCAGTGTACAATGGTGTAGCCGAAGCCGCAGGGGGGCTGCTCGGCAAGTTGTCGTGTGTTGCTCTGGCTTGGATCCATTGCTGCACCATGTACTGGAACGTTCAAGGTCTCAAAGTCTGCGTATATGATGTATGGCGCCCTCATCTGTTTCTGGAGGGACTTGAAATTCATCTTTTCCTCTTTAGGCATGACATTCACCTGGCAGGCTGTGTTGATGCCTTGGCAGAGTGGCACATGTTGGTCCAAGGTTTCCTGAGAGGAGTGTACATGGAGACAGTTGAGACATGGATACTTCTTACCCTCATATTTACTGTTTCCATATAGAAGCCGCCCCACATCCTTGACCCAGACATAGTGCCTATTCTCATCCTTACATAGGAGCAAGAGGTTGATTTGGTTGCGCTGGAGTGTGTTGGTCCGGAGTATGGTTGGTCCTTTGTTCCACCCAATGACTCTGATGGCTATGGTAGGATTCTGGTTTTCAAACTTCGCAATGCTGGTCAGCTGCACTGGGAACTCGATTCCTTCAAAGTTTAGCTCTCCCAGGTGGGCGCTATAATTGTTGAGCCTATCAGGATGCTCTCCATGTGCTACTGGGTAGAGCGCTGAGAGTATGGCCCATTCAAAGCAGCGGTTGTCCTCATTCTTTACATTCACAACACTACGTGGTGGAATGAAGCTGGGGGTCGCGAAGTAGCTAGAGCCTCGGAATGGTTGGTATTTTACTATGTAGAGGTCGAGCTGCACACACTCATCATAGGCCCAATCCGAGCCCTGTTCGGTGAAGCATTCACTGTCAGCGAATATCTTGGCTCTGGCGAGCTTCAGCCCCTCATCAATTTCCCCCTCGTGCAGTACTTCATAGTTCCTGCTTCCATGGGTGGCGATTGCCGTAATCTGTTCGCCTTCTGGGGTGGTGCGATAGTATTTTAGATGGAGATACAGCTGCATTTTAACGCTGCCATAATCCCCCAACCCTTTTACCACCAGGGCTTTGATGGCGGGCTCCATCGAAAACATATATTGTCCAGGCTCATCATAGTCGCTACCTTCTGGGACGCTTGCTTCATATTTTCTCAGGCTCCCCTCAATCTCCCGGGTGAGTTTCAATTCGGGTGCATTGCGAATTAGCCCCGCCAACTCCTCATCCATTTCCTCTCGCACACTATCAGCTCGGGCAAGGAACTCTGCTTCGAGGTCGGCGTGGCGTTGAGCACGCTGCCGGGCGCGGTGTCGTCGCTCGGCGACGATCGCGGCTCGGTCCGCGGCGGTACCATATACAAATCTCAGGGCGGTGGTAATCCCTGCTTCAAGTCGTGCCCCTTGTAGGTTGGGGTTCTTCTCGAGCAGGGTGGCCCGAGCCATCTCACGCGCTCTGGATATTTCCCCCTCAAGAACGGCCTTCCTCCTCCCACTGTATGGCATGCCATACTCGCGGGCTTGCTGTTTCAACTGAATCAGCGTAGGCATGGCTAAATACACAGATCTGTCAGTCTCTAACAGGTGAGTGTGTACGTACAGTGGATAGTTCCATGTCTCTAATTGACTTTTATATTTCTGTGATCATAGCCAATCGCTTAAACTCGGCGTTAAAAGGCTTTACCTTTTCATGGTACCATGTTCGGCGATTGGCTGCGTTATAACCACACTCCTTACAAATTGATAGATAGTTTGTGACCCCCCTCCCACAGCTTCTGCACGGTTTGGTACATGAACCCTTCCGTATTAGCACTGCATGGACTTTGCAGTAGTCCCTCATACAACTCCGATTGCAGGGCTCTGTGGAACGTAGCCGTAGCCACTTACAACTGTTCTTCGCGGTGCGCATCTTGGTATGTCTGTAGATGATACACTCTAAATCGATGGCTCGGTCGCCATGCGTGCGCTCCGGGATACAGAGGACGGCCCGGTCGGGCGGTCGCGCCCCGGGGCCCTGGGGGTGGGGCCCCCGGGGGTTGGGTCCCTAGGGGGCTTCCTTTTGGCGCTCCTGTAGTGCCCCGACCCTTTTGGCCCTAGGGGGCTTTCTTTTGGCGCTCTTGTAGTGCCCCGACCCTTTTGGCCCCAAACCGCTAATTGACATCTACTTTGATACTTCCACTGTAGTGATGCTTCCACTGTATTGATGCTTCCACTGTATTGATGCTTCCAGTGTATTGATACTTCCACTGTAGTGATGCTTCCACTGTATTGATACTTCCACTGTATTGATGCTTCCACTGTATTGATGCTTCCACTGTATTGATACTTCCACTGTAGTGATGCTTCCACTGTATTGATACTTCCACTGTATTGATACTTCCACTGTAGTGATGCTTCCACTGTATTGATACTTCCACTGTATTGATGCTTCCACTGTATTGATACTTCCACTGTAGTGATGCTTCCACTGTATTGATACTTCCACTGTAGTGATGCTTCCACTGTATTGATACGCTTTCATTCAGGATTGTAGATTTTTGGTTATGATTTTGTTCGCTCGCTTTAAACTCAAGCGTTGTCTACACACTTACTACTTCTTCTAGTGCACTGAGCTGATCTTTTGCGCGTGGATTAGCTTTCCCTATTACCAGTGTCCCTCGTCATCAGGCGAACCCATTTCTACTTCAGGGGTACTTGTAATTTACGTCCCCAAGTCAAGGATGAGAAGTCAACATTTTAGTGATGCACGACTATACCCAGAAACAACCCTGTTGAGCATGTTCTGTTCCCATGAGGGCGTAGAGTAGGGCTGCAACACATACCAGGAGCGTAAGGTGGGGGGGGGGGGGTAGTTGAACAAGTGCCTGATACGATGTATCAACTCTGATATAAGCCTGGATTCTCCAGTCGTGGACAAAATCGTGGTGCTTGTCTCAACTGATTGAAACGAGACAACGAGGGACGCTGAAATACTTCATATGCTCTCCCATGGAGCACCTTGCGAACAAAAGCCATAATAAGTTCAAACCATGGAGCAAGTTAGCTAGTTACATGCTCCTTTACGAGACACTGCAACAAACCCCAGCATTTATTGGCAGTGATTTTCTAGGCAAGTTTACGTTCGGCAGTATGGAGAAAGAATACATCGAAAACAAACCATGCTGATGCCTTGCAGGTCTAGATAGAGATAGAAAGACTATGGCAGACAACCCAGACAAAAAAACGTAACCCAGCTTACAGACGACAGAGGGTGTTAGTTCCGGCACAGACACCATGAAACGTAAGGACAAATGCATCTAATGGTCGTGCAACAATCTATCATTTTGCAATGCAGTCATACTATCAGCTACAGTCGGGGAGTGGAGATACCAGGCCCTTATCCTCGGGAGAACTCGCCCAAGCAACCGTTGCTCCTTTTTCTTACATACCAGTCAGGGAAAGTCCGAGGAAAGGCAAGACGGACACATAATCAGACTACTACTGGTAGTTTTGGTAATAGAACTCTTCACTAGCTGTTGAAGATGAGGATGGGGCACATATGGAGATGTCCCGAGCTCTATGATGTCGGTTCATGACTCAATTCAACTTAGCAAAGTGGAGCAACAGATCAACCACACCTTTGTCTTACAGTGGTCCATTGAAACTTAGAAGTTCGATCTTCGGAAATTCCCCAGGAAGAATAATATTGATGCCTTCTGTATCCAAGAAACCCATTAAAAGAAACACACACTCAGTATTTCATCGTCCGCTTGTACGAATTCTTCAGCCATTGCAGGGAAGCCAGATCCAAAGGAGAAATACTGACACTGGTGAAGACTTCAGTTCTAGCTGCAGAGATGAGTAGATTCAGCAACGTGAACTTGAATTCATAACGATCAAATGTGACTTGTCTTGTGCAGATATGAGTACTACAAACTGTTCCGCACTGGGAGCTATGCTTAGTAACAGGGGAACAATTAGGACACCTTAGAGTTGGATAGTTGAAACATTAGGACACCTTATCATTGGAAAGTTGAAACATTAGGACACTTTATCATTGGATACCTTAGGATACCTTGTCGTTGGGCATTTGAAAAATTAGGACACATTATCGCTGGACAGTTGAAATATTAAAAACCGTATCGTTGGGCAGTTAAAACATTACGACGCCTTAACGTTGGACAGTTGAAACATTAGGACACCTTATCGCTGGACAGTTGAAACATTAGGACACCTTATCATTGGAAAGTTGAAACATTAGGACACATTATCGTTGGGCAGTTGAAACATTAGGACACCTTATCGCTGGACAGTTGAAACATTATGACACCTTATCATTGGAAAGTTGAAACATTAGGACACATTATCGCTGGACAGTTGAAACATTAGGACACCTTATCGCTGGACAGTTGAAACATTAGGACACCTTATCATTGGAAAGTTGAAACATTAGGACACATTATCGTTGGGCCGTTGAAACATTAGGACACCTTATCGCTGGACAGTTGAAACATTAGGACACCTTATCGCTGGACAGTTGAAACATTAATACACCTTATCCCTGGACAGTTTAAACATTAGGACACCTTATCATTGGAAAGTTGAAACATTAGGACACATTATCGCTGGACAGTTGAAACATTAGGACACATTATCGTTGGACAGTTGAAACATTAGGACACCTTATCATTGGAAAGTTGAAACATTAGGACACCTTATCGTTGGACAGTTGAAACATTAATACACCTTATCCCTGGACAGTTTAAACATTAGGACACCTTATCATTGGAAAGTTGAAACATTAGGACACATTATCGTTGGGCAGTTGAAACATTAGGACACCTTATCATTGGAGACACAAAATTCGTGTATGAATTTTGTGTTGATATTCTGACGGCGGCATTATGCACAGTGTGCCTGTACGGGCTTGTTGGATTGCCGAGACTGCCATCTATTCCACTTTTCACATTGGACAGTGGGGAGCATTTTGTGTGATATTCGCTGGCACGGGAATGGAGCATAATGGAGCTAACTAACTAACTATCGTTGGAGACTTTTAATAGTCACTGTCAACGCTGGATTTACGAGGTAGGTTGATTAAAACTCCATCATCTCGATCAACCAACCAGACCACAAGCAGCATACCACTCCATAGCAGCGACGACAACTTGCTCACGTGATATTGCCGCAGAAATGGATGAAAGCTATAGGCTCACAACCTGGCGAAGGATAAATAGTAATATACACAATGCATTCACTCCCATACTAACAGAGGAAAGGCAAAGACATTTGCTCATGTGAAGAAACTTTTGTGAGTTCTGTATTATCTTGCGAAAACCAAACTGAGAAATTTACCAACATCAAGAGTACACAGAAGCAGTTTTGGTCATAGTGAAAACGATCCTCTTCCCGACACAAAAGTTATCCTGACTATTGTCACACAATATCTGATTACACGGGACGCCCAACATTCGTCGTATGCAACATAATAGGTAAATACGAAACGTGGACCGGCAATATTTTCAAACACTGCGCAGTCATATGGAAACATGCTCTCTCTCTCTCTCTCTCTCTCTCTCTCTCTCTCTCTCTCTCTCTCTCTCTCTCTTTCTCTCTCTCTTTCTCTCTCTCTCTCACTCACTCACTCACACACACACACACAGAGGGAGAGAGAGAGAGAGAGAGAGAGAGAGAGAGAGAGAGAGAGAGAGAGAGAGAGAGAGAGAGAGAGAGAGAGAGAGAATAGCAGATGGGCTAACATAGGGTAACAGAGAGGCAAGATCATCCGAAAGATTGTTCCGGCTGGAGAGATATCGTCCAGTTTCAGACTAAAATATGTTAGATTTCTGTATGCGCTGAAATCTTCAACAAAATCCATCAAGTTAAATAATGTTCTTCGTCAGCTGCAGACCACATTTTGAAGTATTACACCACTACTGGCACCTGGCCGTCTTGACAGACGATAGTTTTTTTTTTTTTTTTTTACATTGTGCTTAAAAAAAAAGCATAATAACTGCAACCCATGGCGGGGACAAGGGATGAGTTATACCATAAATAAACGCATATGTATTGTTTAGCGCTCATAGAAGGAAGACGAAGGAAGTAGAGACTCGAGGGCGCACTAGACAACATAAAAATTGAAAGCTATAGTTACCGACCGATAATTTGGAGGTGACAGGTTCGAATCCAGGTCGGCACTATACTATAGCTGTCAGTTTGTATGTTGTTTAGTGCGTCGTCTATTCTCTACTTCCTTCTTCTCACTTCTGTGAGCGCCAAATAATACATATGTGTTTACTTATGAACTGTCTCAGTGGCCTCAAAGGGTTCTCCAATTGATATTTATATAGTTATACCTCTCAACAGAAGGTCAGCATGGCCGAATGGATAAGAATGCATGTTCTTAAACATCCGGTGTGCTGATGCCGAGGTAAGGGGTTCAACCTCTAGACCAAACCGTTGGACTAAAATGTTGACTTCTCGTCCTTGACTTGGGGACGTACATTACAAGTATTTCTGAAGTCCGAGTGGGTTTGCCTGATGGCGAGGGACACTGGTAAAAGGGAAAGCTAATCCACACGCAAAATTTAGTCAAATGATATTCGCGATAGTGTATATGGACTACGCTTGAGTTCAAAACTAGCGAGCAAAAAAGAAAAACAAACAAACAAAAAAAAAACTCTCAGCACGAATCCTGGGCTGAACTATTGAAACCATGTGTTGCCCATGCAGCATGATCCCTTTCTCGGCCTGTCTAGTTTCTCCTCTCCACAGGTAAGGTAACACCAGTACGTCTGGAACAAGACCAGCTGCAGAAGCTGCCGGATCAGCAAGGCAATGCTCTAACTGTTCAAACGTTATCTGTGGCCATGTTGTTTTCCTCTCACTAGCTTTGAACTCAAGTGTAGTCCGCAGGCGTGCTACTATTACTAGCAGTAGTTGCTACTGCTGGTGAGTAAACTGTGCTGATTTTGCTTGAGAAGCTTTTCCCATAATAATAATAATAATAATAATAATAATAATAATAATAATAATAATAATAATAATAATAATAATAAAGTTTTACAAAACTTAGTTGCATATCCTTTGCAGGACGTTTGCAGTCAACACCAGCATTTTTTGCTGTTGTTAATGCCTCGGCAAGTTTACTTTCAGTAGTTTTCCATTGCTTTCTGAACGACCGGCACCTATACCATTTCGTAAAAAACCAGCACAGCGAGGTCTGCTGCCAAATGGTGCGCAGTTGTGTTATAATAATAATAATAATAATAATAATAATAATAATAATGTAGAATAAATCCATAAAGGTACATACCTAGTCCAATTAAGTTGGATACAACTATCCACAGTGGTACACATTTAATTCAAAAATAGCATCCTGAAGAAATCAGACACATAACAGTAACTATATCAAGCATACGAGCACTACTATTATGAATGTAGAATAATGCAAACTTTTCAGCTTGTGTATTGCGTAGGATGAGTTCTATACCTGTCTGCTACTTTTCATTCTGCTGCAGTAACTTTCGTCTGCTGCTTTCGTATATGAAATAACAAGGACAACATATCTCCACTTCAACGAATTATACCTTTTACGAAGAACACATATCAACACAAAATCCATTTATATTTTAACCACAGAAAACTGATGACAGCCACACGTTAACTCGCGGAGATATAGTTGAGTCTGGCTCAGAAGTTGCCAGCCTATAACATCAAAGCTAGCCAACTAAGTGAACCCTGCTACCAGCAACTACATTTAACGTCGGCTCAGGTAGAAGCATGAATCAAATTTCAGCCTGTAGGTACAGCAGGTAAAAACATAGGGTGAGCTGTATATTGTGAACAGAGAGGGCGTGAGAATGTCTGGGAAAAGTATTACTCAGGGGAACAGAGAAGATTAATCGACCTTTTAGGCTTCAGATTAATATGTTAAAAGTATAGACAGCTATAATGTCTTCAAAAAAGGAGATAAATAAAAATCTGATAATATCGAATAGAGAATATAAATTAATATACTGCTGTGTAAGTATAGCCCGTGACATTGACGGCTGTCAAGGTCACAAATGTGAGTATCAAACGAGAGACAGCAGACGATAGCAACATCCAATGTTCAGAGCCTTACATGTGTAGGTTGTCTAGTGTGAAGGCCGATGGCGAAGGGGGTTAAGGGCGTAATTCGCAATCCCGCATGCCGCGTTCGAACAGTTTCGGGCGATTTGGAAGCAGACCGTTGTGCGCTGGTTTTCATACAATGGTATGACTGCCGTTCGTTCAGAAGGCAATGGCAAACTACTGGACGTAAACTTGCCAAGAAATCACAAACAGCCAAAAAAAATGATGGGGTTGACTGCGACGTCCTGAACAATGATATGCAACGAAATAACTAATTTGACAGCTCATGATCATGTACCATGCTGTTAAGCGTAGGCGGTCATATTTCGCCATCTCATATGATCACCAGAGTCGTGGATCAGCTTAATGGTTTTGTCTCGACCATACCACGTGGCCAAGCCATCGAGATATTTACTTCTCTGCATTCCTCTTGTTCTCTTCCCCTCAATCTTGTCAGTTGTCACCAAGTTCTCCAATTTATTCCTTCTCATAACGTGTCCAAAATAGTCAAATTTCTATAATCAGTTTACGGTTTTCAGTTGTTTCTTGTCTGCTGCCTTCTTATTTCCCGTCGTCTTTAAATGTGTAAATCAATACAGTTTTGGTGTGCTTAAAATGGATTATGCCTTATCTGTTTATGGCAGTAGCGCAGTGGTCGCCTGCAGGCCGGTTAGTCATGTGTTCCAATCTCCACGGAGGCAGGTTCTTTTGTTTGTTTTTGACGCAAGCATACTCCATACCGCCGGTCTCTCTGGCCGAGGGGTTACAACACTTTCTCCGTAATCCCGTTTATCACGCAGAGTCTCGTAGCAGGGCGAGAGCCGGGAGCGGTTCGACCCCCGCTGGTGACTTGCTGGATAATTGAGCCGGCCGCTCAGAAATCAATGGCAAACTGCTGAGCGTAATCTTGCCAAGAAATCAACAGACAGCTGAAAGGCGTGGATTTATTTTGGTGTATGCATATCCTTTACAGGACATCGCTGTCAACACCAGCATCTTTCAGCTGTATGTTGATTTCTTGGCAAGATTACGCTCAGTAGTTTGCCATTGCTTTCTGAGCGGGAGGCTCACATACTCTGTAAGTTACCGATGCGATTCGAACCACTGCTGATTCTCACCGTCATCACGTTACCTACGGAGTATACGAGAGTACGGAGAAAAGTCATAACCTCTAAGCCACGAATTAGCTTTCCATATTACCAGTGTGCCGGTCTCACTGGCCTAGGCGTTAGCGTCTTTCTCCGTAATCCCGTATACTCTCGTGAGTGATGTGATGTGCGCGAGAATTGGTAGCGGTTCTCGCCGCGTCGGTAACTTAGGGGTATGTGAGCCGGTTGCTCAGAAAGCAATGGCAAACTATTGAGCGTAATCTTGCCTAAAACATCAACAGCAGCTGAAAAATGGTGGTGTTGACTGCAACGTCCTGTAAGGGATATGCCAAAAAAAAAAAAAAAAAAAAATACCACTGAACTGATTTGTGCGCGTGGATTAGCTTTCACTATTACCAGTGTCCCTTCGCCATCAGTCGAACCCACTCCAACTTCAGAGGTATGTTTATTAAAACTGACCTGTTGCTCCCAGGTAGACCCAGTTTAAGATGGACAACGTGAAATGCCCTGTGACGTAAATGGGGTCGACATGATATTGACCCCACCACCCATAGAGTGTGGATCGGTCTAAAATCATGGGGGGAGCACCATATGCCAAGTACGCTCAATAGTATTAAAAGGGGTCTTTTATATATATATATATATATATATATATATATATATATATATATATATATATATATATATATATACATACATATAACTCTGACTTTGTTTAAGTTCATTGGTATCAGTGTAGGTCAGCATTGCCGAATGGATAGGAACACGTGTTCTTTAACATCCGGTGTGCTGGTGCCGAGGTAAGGGGTTGAACCCCTACACCGGACAGTTGGACTAAAATGTTGACCTATCGTCCTTGGCTTGGGGACGTAGATTTAAAGTACCTATAAAGTCGGAGTGGGTTCGCCTGATGGAGAGGGACGCTGTAAATAGGTAAAGCTAATCCACGCGCACAAATCAGTTCAGTACTACTGGAAGTAGTGTGTATGTACTATGCTTGAGTTCAAAGCGAGGGAGCTAAACATAAACAAACAATAAATAAAAATTGTTGTCTCTTGAGTCGCACGTCACCGGCAGTCATCAAGCTATCTTACGAAGACTGACTGAGTGATTGATTGATTGATTGATGTAAGAACCGACATCACAGCATTCGGGGCATTCTCATAAGCGTTCCGTCCCCATCCCCAGCAGCCAGCGAAGAGTTCCAACACCAATAGTACCAGTAGCAATCTGATTATATGTCCGTCTCGACTTTCCTGTAAGCGTCGAGCATCGGCCAAAACCCCTCGTCACTCCTCGCTGTCGCATCCTTGCCAGACCATGATCCATTTGCTCCTCCAAGGGTGCACGTGCTCCAACAAGGCCGCAACCACGTCTGCTTGCGAACCCACATGCAAAATTTACTGGGCTAAACTTTGCATGTGGATTAGTAAGCAGATTAGTGGATTATTGCGAAGGTATAATACACAAACATAGAGAGATATACACACCGATTCGATTAACGTGTCCTGACCTTCAAAACAATACACTCCCTTAGTGAATGTACACAGTGAGACGAGATGGTCAAGCGAACCAAGAAGACAGGCCTTGCTGGAATGTATGGTACCAGATTAGGTACCTCACTAAGAAAAACTGTGAAGATGGAGCTTAACAACACAGTACCTGCATATGTCCCTATTGTGGACAGGAATTCATGAATAGAAAGGTTGTGGACGTTTGTAAATGCAGCAGATGTTACACGATGTGGCTGGGTGTAGTTTAGTTTAGTTTAGTTTAGTAGACGGATCAACATCACGACACACAGGTATAATCCATAAGTGCTC
Source organism: Cepaea hortensis (assembly GCA_963921405.1). Classification (NCBI taxonomy): domain Eukaryota; kingdom Metazoa; phylum Mollusca; class Gastropoda; order Stylommatophora; family Helicidae; genus Cepaea; species Cepaea hortensis. The sequence goes on from OY992876.1 coordinate 14,267,923, forward strand.
CGTTCTACTCCTAACTGAATCCTGAGACCTGAGAATCTCAGCTCAGTGCACGGACTCCGTAGCACCGGCGAGGTTCCTGAAATACTTTTGGTAAATTTTAAACTCGAAATTTTGCCCGGGCAGCGCCGTTAGGCTACTCTTTTTCGATTTCCAACTGCCAAAGGAATTTTTTAGGAGCGCAACAATACACACGGGCATCCGATCTCATAACCCAGAGACAATTTTGTTACTAAAGTCCACGTGAAAAAATCCCGGCCCTTACCGGGGCTTGAACCCGACACCTCCACTCGAGGCGGACACCATACCTCGAGACCCCGCAACCACTGCTGCTGCAATAGTATGGCGTGCCGACCGTCGTCTCGGAGACGTGGAAGAGACTGACATTTACTGATTTATGTATGTACATGCAGGCTCCGTAGCGAAGGCGTTACGGATGCAGTTCGTAATCCTGCTTAGCCGCGTTCGAAACACAGCTGCCGGCGATTTGGCAACAGACCGCCTTGTGTTGATTCTTTACGAAAGCAATGGCTAACTACTGAACGTAAACTTGTCAAGAGAACACAACAGAAAAAGATGCTGGGGTTGATTGCGACGTCATATAAAGGATACTAAATTTATGTATGTAAATGAGTAGTCATTTACGATAAGATGCGTCATCATGAATACATCTTATGACCGAAAACTGAAACTCGCGTGCGTGCGCACACGCACGAACGCACGCACGCACGCGCGCGCACGCACGCGCGCACACATACACACACACACACGCCACAAACAACTGGTTGCAAAATTATTGCCTGGCATATTTCACTACATCTCGCTGCAACCCAGTATTTTAAAGCACGATACGTCTTGCTTCTATAGTTGGTGTCTATCGTGTGAATCATTTTTTTTTTTCGTTTTTTTTTTCACCCAAAGGATATAAAAACATACGTTATATTTTCCCTAACGTGGTTGTTAGAGCATCAATTTAGATACTAGATTTATTTATCCGTTAATTGCTATTTAGTTTTCGCATTCTTGGTCAGTGTCATGTTTTTAAAGTGACACGGTGACATTAAAAAGTTATATCTTCCGGTTAACGGAGAGAAATTATCAACATGTTCATGTTCGCATGCTGTCTGAGAATTCTGAGATGAGGTGTTAATAGAAGTGAGCTGTGTGTTTACCGAATTTATACTATAATTATAATATTAGTACTTGAAACATGGAGGAATCAGATATAAAGAAGGGCCACAGAGCTCGCCAATCAGGACCTAAAGCAGAGAAAAAGAAAGCCAAAAACAAACACGAGCAGAACTTGACTGCCAGACAACGAAATCCCAGGGCCTTCGCTATCCAGTCTGTCAACAAAGCGGCGAAAGCTTTCCGAAGGTAAGTAGATTGCCAACGTCATTATTTAATACATTTAATTAAGTAAAACATGGGGTGTTTGTTATAGCAGCCTTTACACTCAGGGCAACCCTATAGGTTCTGTCTTTTTCGCATACATAGAAAGTTGTTTGCCTTCTCGGTACTTTTGCTTTCTTTCACCCCAAACAAACTTTGCGAGCTATATTTAGAGTCACCAGCTATATTTAGCGCCGACGGTGATCTCCTCTGTGTTCGGCTGGAGTGCATGTCAGTGCGTTTCAATTGCCCCACACCACAGTGTTGTTTCTTTGGGCTGTGGCAACCGTTTCTGTGTGAGTGTCTGTCTCCCTTTGATCCTCATTTGCATCGGTGGTGCGCTATTCTTTCACTTTCCGGTAAGGGGTAGGGTTAGGGTTGTGTGTACCCTAACCCTACCCCTGACCCTAACCGGGAAGTGAAAGAATAGCGCACGAGCTACGGCGCAACACACGGAAACCCCTGGATGTTTGGCGCAACACAGGTAACCCCTGGATGTGACGTCATACCCTGGGATTCCCTTTTGTTTGGGGTGAAAGAAAGCAAAAGTACCGCCTTCTCTTTACAACACATCTACAGAACAGAACGTCAAAAAAAAACAATATCAAACCCAGAAGTGTTTGGACTATTTTTGTTTTTATTTTATTATGTTCTATTTTACGCTCAGTAGTTTTCCATTGCTCTCTGAAGGCCGACGCTCATCAGCACGTCACCAAGTGGCTCACTTCCAAACCAAATTGCCTACAGCCGACTTACTAACCAACCGATATATCGGGATAATTACCTTCACAACCCTTAAACTATAAAATAAAGGAAGTGTCTATTCGTAGGGCCCTATGAGCTGGTCACGTGATTTAACGTAAGTTTGCGGCTATATTATACATTTTCGTTGATTGGAAAACGTGTCGACAGTGGCATAGTTGATAGTGTCCCCACCTGATGGGCGGGAGCTCGAGGTTCGTTTCTTTGCCGGACATTTTTTTTTTAATTGTTCAGCAATTAATTGGATGAAAGTCAAATGTCAATCGTTCGTTTCCTTGCCGGACAATGTTTTTTTTAAATTTTTGAGCAATTCATTGGGTGAAAGTCAATCCTTCACCTCTTTGGGTATTTAGAATTGTGTTGTTTAAAGTGAGTGTAATTTGGTTAGTACTAGTTTCTCCAGTATTGGTCCTCATTGCTTTGCACTACAGCAATTCCAATACCCAACCCACACATTTTTGAGTCCCAAACGATCCGTTTCCTTTCTGGCTCCAGCCCTCTTCTTCCTTTTCCTTCCCCCCTCTCCCCTACCTCTTCTCCTCCGCTTCATTCTCTCCCCGCTGGCTGTTGTCAAAAGTATCGAGCACAAAGCACGTACCCCGTTGCTTCTGCGATAATTCTTTGTAATATTCATAGTTGGTTAGGTAGGTGGGTAGTTAGACGCGAAAGTGGTTAAGTAGGCAGGTAGGTGGGTTGTTAGACAGATAGATAGTTAGAGAGGCAGATATGTGGGTAGGTAGTTAAGTAAGCAGGTATGTGGGTAGCTAGGCAGGTAGGTGGATGAGTAGGTACGCAAGTAGATGGGTAGCTAGATCCAACCTGACACTCGCTCGTCGATCATCTGTGTTCCACCATGCCAATTCATACATCTCTTTCAACCTCTCCCTGCAATACTCTGAGCAGGCAGGTTGACCGGCCGAGCGACAGAGAGAGAGAGAGAGGCAGGCAGTCAGAGATACAGACAAATAAACAACGGATATATAAACTGGCAGACAGACAGCAGACAGATAGAGTCAGACACACGCATACATACACACAGAGAGTCAACCAGACATACATATCATATATGCATATGGAAAGACAGACAAACAGTTTGTTAGATAGAGATTCAGATAGACATATTCGTAGGGCCCTGTGAATAAACAAAGCGTCTATTCGTAGGGCCCTGCGAATAAACAAAGCGTCTATTCGCAGGGCCCTGCGAATAAACTCTCCCTAAAATAAATGCAGACTTTCTTGCATATAGCATACTAGGTAACACCATATACACAGTAAACCTAAATGTATGTGAAAGGTTCTTTTATGAGAGAGTTTATTCACAATTGTATTGCGAATAAAGTCTCTATTCGCAATTGAATTTCGTACAATACTGAGCATTTGACAGAGTAGATACAAACAAGCTGTGGGAAATCCTTAAACAATATGGAGTGAGTACACATCTAACAAACCTATGTAGAAGCTTATACAAGCAAGCAGCCATGTGCAGGGAATGCCCAAGTCTGCCCCTGCCTGAAGTCTGAGTGGGTTTACCTGATGGCGAGGGACAATGGTAATAGGAACAATAATCCACATGCTAATATCAGTCCAGTGCACTCTCCAGTAGTGACAGCTATTAGTAGTAGCACGTATATTGGCTACGCTTGCGTTCAAAGCGAATGAACAAACAATAACAACAAATTCAGATATCCTATAAACCTATCATGATATATTTGATATTTCCGTGTTGATCAACATGTTTCAATGAATTAATTTAATCCTGACACTTTGATGTATGGCTTGGTTTGGCAAATCAACAGAATGTTTTTTTTAAAATTCTCCATCATGTTTACGTTCAGTAGTTTGCCATTGTAGTTCAGTAGTTTGCAACCAATGCAAGGCGGTCTGCTTCCAATTCGCTGCAGCTAGGTTTCGAATGCGGTATGTATTATGAAATGCATTCATAACCACTTCACTACAGACCCGGCGACTATTCATGTTTGTTTCAGAAGGTACAGTTATTTGGATGTCTTTTACAGGACATCAAAATCAACCATGGCATTTATTCCAGAAGTTGGTGTTGTTGTTGCCTTCCACTTATGCTGTTAGGTGTCGTGGAGAAGGTTAATTGAAGCTTTAAATTTAATAAACGGAGTATAACTGTCCCAAATTATTTATTGTAAAAAGTATCCCTTACAGGGCCTAATTAGGTGATTATGCTAGTTGCGATATGCTGATTCAGGGGCAATATTTCATTTGGCAAATAAAATTCACGTTAAACAAAGACATCTATTGGATTGGATCCATCGATTCCGACACACGATCACGCCGTTGCTGCCTGGGGGATGCTGAAAATGAAAAAAAATTTTTTTCGCTGGCGGGGAATCGAACCTCGGTCTCCCACGTTACAGGTGGAGATACTTACCACGATGCTACTGAGGATACGACGAAACCTTAACAAAAATTGTATAATAAAGTCAAACATATGTCCCGATGACGTCATGTATGCTACGTGACTAGTCTTCGATTGCGAATAGACAGTTCGTTTATTCGCAATTGGATTGCAAATAGACACTTCATTTTATTTTATGGTCACCTTAATACCCAATGAGCCTTGAGGTGCGAAAAAGGCTCCAGTCCTTTTCTTTATCTAAACACAACCTCTTATGACAGAACCTGTATATGGGACCTGCACTGCTAGAGGGAGCCTAGAATTTGCCAGCCAACGGCACCTCAGCACAGTCCCTCTGTTTTAGTGGAGACATTACATATTGTAAATGTTGTAAATGGAGATATTAATAATATTGTAAATGTCATAAATGAAGATAGAGACTTTATTCGCAATCAAATTGAGGATAATACTGAGCATTATTCACAATCAGATTGCGGGAATTCACAAAAATGTCACAGCATCCGCTCATTAGTCAATTTTAGTTATTTCATTTGGCAAATAAAATTCACGTTAAACAAAGACATCTATTGGATCCATTGATTCCGACACGATCACTCCGTTGCCTGGGGGATGAGCTCCCCGGCAGCTTCCGCAGATCCATAGAGCACACTTTATTCACAAGCTTTGAGTTTCTGAGTTCTATAGTTTAGTTCGTAATGCTTAATATTTTGTTATTATATCACCTAATTAAAATTTAAAAAGATAATTGCTCCCCATCGGGGAATCGAACTCCGGTCTCCTGCGTGACAAGGGGAGATACTTACCACTATGCTACTGATGACACGATATCAACTGAACAAAAATTAATAATATAGTCAAACACATGTCCCGCTGGTCACGTGACCAGCAGCTATTGCGAATAACACTCAGTATTATTCACAATTTGATTGTGAATAATCACTTCGATGGATATATTAAATATTGTAAATATCATAAATGGAGATATTAATTATTTTAATAATAGTTTAGTTTAGTCGATGGATCAACATCACGGCACACGGGTGTAACTCATAAGTGCTCCGTTCTCCTAACTCAAACCTGAGTCTGGAGAAACTCAGCTCAGTGCACGAACTCCGTAGCACCGGCGAGGATCCTGAAATACTAATATTACTAAAATAATCACTCAGTTTTGTGTCAGTTTAGTATTTCCTATGTCAGTGTCTATTGCCTGGGAGTAGTGATCGCAGTTTCACAACCCCAACAGTTCGGATATGAAGTCAGTCACGAATAATAATACTACTAAAATAGTATTTTAATTATTGTAAATATCATACAAAATGGAGATATTAAATATTGTAGTGCAGTGGATACCAGAGAAGTTTTATGTCTTGGTTTAAAAAAACAACAACAACAACAAAATAGTCAGCACCAGCTGAAACTGAAGTTAGTTGCATATCCTTTACAAGATGTAGCAGTCAACCCCAGCATTTGCTATTCTCGATCTCTTGGGCAAGTTTATGCTCAATAGTTTGCCATTCCTTTCTGAACGACCGGCACCCATACCGTTTAGTAAAAATCCAACACAAGACGGTTTGCTGCCGTTTCGGCCACACTGTGTCCAAGCTGAAGATGAAATAAAATGACCTCTGACTGCTAATTAATTTCACCGTACACATTTCTCTGCACCTCACTAGCCAGGGTTAGTTACGCTCATCTGTTAACGTTACCCAACAATTTTGCAGGACTGCGGATATCAAGACAAAGAAGCAGCATATTCCTAAAGTTGATCGTTCTCCAACTGAACCACCCCCGATTGTTGTAGCCATTGTGGGTCCCCCAAAAGTTGGCAAGTCCACTTTGTTAAGATGTCTAGTAAAGAATTTCACAAAGCAAAGACTGACCAACATTCAAGGACCAGTCACTGTTGTTGCAGGTATGGCTGTTTTGTTCTCTATGTGGTTAGTGCATGTGCTGTCAGGTATGACACTTTAAAGTCAGTTTTGTGTCAGTTTAGTATTTTCTGTGTCAGTTTAGTATTTTCTGTGTCAGTTTAGTATTTCCTATGTCAATGTCTATTGCTTGGGAGTAGTGATCGCAGTTTCACAACCCCAACAGTTCGGATATGAAGTCATCACGTGTGATGATTTGCAATTTTCAACTGTAGGATTTTTAGCGTGCACAACTTAACACAGGACTTTCTGTTTTTCAGCCTTATTCAATGAGGTTAGGTATCTGACCTTCCTACTCAAGAGATCATGGGGTGCAATATCATTAGATAGATACCAATAGTTCTTGGGAAAATTCAAATTTATGCTGAAATCAAATGCTGTACTTTGAGTTGAGTGAGTCAAGATCCAACATCACAGCTTTTAGGACATTCCCATACATGCTTCGCCTGGCCTTTCCTCAGAGTAGCCATACTATCTGAGTCTGAGAACCCTAACCTCTCAGCCACCGCACCCCAATGTTGTTATATGCCCATCTCATACAACATTCGTTGTTATTGCAACTTTGCATGCCAAGTGGCACATTGAAGAAATACATGCATCATCTGTATCCATGTTTATTCTTGGCTACCGTCTTTAGTCGTGCCATTATAATTCTTTTTTTGGCCTTAATTGTATATGTTGTCTGTACCACTTACTGATACTAATTTTTATCTTTGCCTGTGTTTGACCCTGTTTGATTGCTGTTTTCTGTATTATATTTTACTATCTAACAGTATGCAATGAATACTTAATACACTTGTTTGTGTGGCTATGTAATACGTTTGTTTGTTGGTCATCAGAAATTGATTATGTAAGCATCTTATTGTATATTTACCATTTAACTGAGTTAAGAACCGACATCACTGCACTCAGGACATTCCCATACGTGCTTCGTCCCCTCGTTCAACAGCCAGTGAAGAGTCATACTACTAACCGTTCCCATTGCTATCTGATTAAAAGTTCTCCTGGTCTTCCCTCTCAGTTTTGAGATTCTTTCAGAACCCCTACCGATCCCCCGCAATCTCATTCTTTCCACATACGGGTTCTCAATCTGTTCCTCCACCTGGTCCCACAAGTGCACGGCCACCTCCCCCTTGTCCATAGGCAATCTACCACCAAGAGGTGCATCCCCTGCTAGCCTATCAGCCTGTTCATTCCCCCGTACCCCCGCATGGCCAGGGCAAAATATCCATACAATTCTCACAATCTGTGTGGTATATGATCACAGATACCATTTAATTTTTCTTCTGGATAATGTAATATTAAGTAAGAACTTATTTTCAGTGTTCAAGGCAGTCAACCCCAGCTGTTCGTGATTTCTTGGCAGAGTTTACGTTCACTAGTTTGCCATTGCTTTCTGAATGACCAGCAGTCATACCTTTATATGGGAAACCAATGTAAGGCAGTCTGCTTCCAAATTGCCTGCAGCTGTGTTTTCGAACATGGTATGCAGGATTATGAATTGCATTCATAACCCCTTCACCAGTTCAGTGTCCGAGGTAGATTTGTTAAAATCAGTTAAAAGTTCAGGTCGATCTGTCAGAAGACAGGTAATAGTCTCTGGGAATGTAAAGTCATTGAAAATGAAGGCTTAACACATCTCTTGATACATAGGTTATTTAAGAAGTCACAAATTTATTGGGTTTGTTAGTATATTACTGCCAGTCTCCATAGCTAAGAGCTTGCGGATGCGATTCGTGAGTCCGCTTACCTGCGTTCGAAACACAGCTGCGACCGATTTCGCAGTTGACCATGTCACGTTGGGTCTTAACGTGTGTAACAAGCTACGTGGAGGGTCCCAAATAGCCCGGTCACAATATTTCAAATATCTTCTATAGCCCTGGCTTAGATAGGTCTTTACCTGCCAACCCTCCTCCGTTTTCCCTGGACACACTGTCACGCTTCCTTTCGACCTAGGGACCTATTTCCTGCAGTGTTCTTCTGGCTGACGCATAAATAACATGGCAGTCGTCAGAACAACTTGGAAGTAATTTTATTAACCTAATCAAGAACAGCACAGGAACACATAAAGGCAGATAAACAGATAGATCTACACAGACACTACACTGGTAAATTCTAACACAGAGCCTCAAGTCGCCACAGTCACAGATCCAGCTTCAGATACTGTCTGATCTGTCCACACACTTCTCACCAAAGATGTCCGAATCTCCTTCCTTCTCCAACAACTGGGTGTAGGTTCAACCGGCTTTTGTAGAATCCAAGCGACTGGTGTGTTGAGGACTTCTGGTCATTGTCATCTGAATTAGTTCGGCACTAGGTCTTCACTGACCTATGAAAAGCTTTAGTGTTGCCGATAAGGTGAGGTGTTTGTGAAGGATAATGGTTGGGTCCTTTTAATGTCCGGGATAAAATGGGTATGCCAGAAAATCACTCTTAGGCTCCCTCCGGACAACAACTGCTCTCAGGCGTATGTTGTTAAAACAAAACCGGCAATGCACCAGTCATACAAAATGTCCTTGCTTCAAGACCTGCACCTTGCCTTGAGTTGGCCTCGTTGGACATATTTACGTTAGCCTAGAAGCACCGGTGATAATGTCCCTTCGAAGACATAGTCACTTCCCATAGAAGAGGACCCTGGAGATGATAAATAAAACCTGAGCGACTGGGCTGACTCATGTATCACACAAATACACTATATTTAATACCTGATTGACCAGGCCTGACCTGTCAGGTAGCCCCTGGATTGGCCACGTCCGGGTTTGAGTAGACCTCCAGCTGGACGAAGTCCGGTTGTCTTTTTGGCCACACGACACACCCTCCACACTCATACCAAGCCTTTATTATGATTGGGCACATTCATTCCCATGCTTCCCTCTCACTTGCAACCATGCCTTTCTCACCCGCAAGATCTTGTGGTGTGGTGCGCCCAGTAATCCGTGTGTTACATCTCATTAACTCATAGTATAGTAATGGGGTTGTATGGCACGCTTTGTAGTTCCCCAGTCCCTGCAAGAATAGGAAAGAAGATCCTACCCCCTCCCGGCTCCGCTCTTGTCTGAGCGGTCGCCGCAATGTACCAGCAGTGCCCGACAGAACACATAGATTCAGCGGAATGCAGGTTCTCTAAATGAGATACAGAAGTCCATTAACTTCCCTACATCATCCCATCTAATAACAGATGAAAGAGATAGTCCTGTGAATAGCCTCTTCTGGCTCAAGAAGATAGATCAGAGATTGGTGTACCCCATTCCCAAAATACCCACTGAGTATATACAACAGAAAGATGACAATCTGTCCAATTCAAGCCGTAGATAGAAAGACAGCAACAGCTCATCTGACGCCAAGAACAAATGAAATCCTCTTGGGAGATATATGGTTCAGATTCACTTCCCCGGCCATGCCAAGGACAAGACGTGCAGCCAAATCGGCTAACGGTCACCCAACTCGTCATTGGTTATGATTGGCCTTTCGCCAATTCATCTTCCCCTTCAACCCATGGTATATTTATAACTCCATGTTTGGCTGGAGTACCCACAACCTAAGCCCTACCTTTCTTCACCACTTCAGTAGGAGGTTGCATCTCTGTCCCAATCTTCAAATCGACTTGACAAGATGCCACTATCCAACGGTAGGTGTGTACACGGCCATGAATTGCTTAGCAGCCGCACCAGCGCTCATTTGGCGCAAGGCGCTCCATCGGGTTTACCCGATGTGAAAGACATTGGCTACTTGCTCCATGTAAAGATTGTGATAGGAAGATAACCCAAAGAACCATCTTTCATGGAGATTTGAGAGAACAAGAGAACTGAGAGCTTCCGAAAGCCGTTCCCCCCTGTCTACCCAAAATAAAAGAATGCATAAGGACATGGACCACTGGCGTTTCGCTACATAGGCCCCCTCTTAAGAAAGTCGAACCCTACGAACTTTCTACTGTCAGTGGTTCTGTTCGAATGACCCCACCCTCACATTCAACCATAGGATGCCGTGATAAAAAATCTGCTCCCACATTCTCCCTTCCGGGGATGTATTCGACCGTGAACTGATACGGTTGTAGGAGCAATGACCATCTCATCAACCTCGCGTTCAGTTTCTTAGAAGTTGCCAAGAACGTCAGAGGTTGATGGTCGGACTGCACTTTGAACTGGACTCCATACAGATAAGGTTGAAATTTCTGTACCGCCCACACTAGAGCTAGACATTCCCGTTCGACGGTGGAATAATTCCGTTCGGCGGGTAACAGTTTTCTACTGGCATACGCCACCGGACACAACACCGAAGGATTATCTCGCCCTTCCTGCAACAGAGTTGCTCCAATCCCTATGTTACTCGCGTCGGTTCTCAGAACAAACGTTTTCTCCAAATTCGGGAGTTGCAGGACTGGCCTATCCACCAACGCCTGTTTCAGCTTCCCATAAGCCTCTTCACAGCTCGGGGTCCAGACTATAGGATCTGGCGATCCTTTCTTCAGGGTTTCGGTTAACGGCGCTCCAATTTCGTTGAACTTTGGAATGAATTTCTGGTAAAACCCACACAGAGACAAGAAAGACCTAACATCCTTTTTGGATTTAGGACGGGGTGCGAGACGGACCTTCTCAATATTTTTTTCTTCCGGTACCAGTCCCCCTGGGGTAATAGTGTGTCCCAGAAATTCCAAGGATTGATATCCAATCATACATTTGGCTGGACGGGCGGTTAACCCCTCCTCTTTCAATCTTATGAAGATCTTTTCCAAGGATTTCAGGTGATCCTTCAGATTGTCAGACGCGATGAGAATATCATCCATAAACGAGACGACAGAGGGATCCCTTAAAGGGTCTAATAACTTTCTCATCATGCGAGTGAACACACTGGGCGCATTGCTCAGCCCAAAAGGCATCACCTTAAATTCGTAATGGCCACTCGGAGTACTGAAAGCGAGCATGGGCCGAACCTCAGGCTTCACAGGGATCTGATAATATCCCCGGCTTAAATCAATTTTTGAGAAGTACTTTGCCCTATTTAATCTGGCAAACAATTGATTTGTGTTTGGCAACGGCTCAACTTGGAATGTCGTACAACTATTTAAATGCCTGTAATCAATACATAAGCGGTGTTCCCCGCTTGGCTTCCTCAACAAGACAACCCCGGCATTATAAGGAGAAGTCGAAGGAGTGATGATGTCGTCGTCCAGAAGCTTCTGGATTTCAGTTTCCAGGGCCTTCTCTTTCGAAAATGGCACTGGATATATTTTCTGGCGAACGGGGTCTTGGGTAGTCAGAGTCATATCAAACTCGACCAACCCTGTCCGCCCTGGCCGATCGGTAAGAATCTGCTGATGGGACTCCAACAAACGGATGACACGGTCTGTTTCTTCAGCCGACAGATCAGGATTTATATGTACATCCCTATAGGTTTCCCCAGGGTGTAATGGATACCCCCTATCCGTTTCTTCGCCCGATTCAGTTTCCATCGCGACCGCCATAGTCATGAGTGGGAGAGAAGTACCATCAGATCGTTCTTCATACTTTTTGAGAAGGTTAATGTGGAAGATTTTAGATTTCCCCCTGATCCGGATGGCATAGTTGGTGCGGGAGACAACCCTTTCTACCGGGAAAGGCCCCTGCCAACCAATCTCGAGTTTATTGGAACCTACTGGAAGTAACAACAGAACCCGATCCCCCACCTTAAGAGACCTATCTTTCGTCCTTCTATTGTAGTAGGCCGCGTGTCTCTTCCTGGCCGCTCTCAGATTCTGAGCTGCCAAAGCCCAACCCGTCTGGAGTTTTTTCTTTAACTCTTCGACGTATTTATAAGAGGATACCACTTCTTCGGAAGTTTCTTCCTCTGTCCAACATCTCAATAAGGCTTCTAAGGGACCCTTGATTGGCCTCCCGAATAGTAGAGTGGCTGGTGGCAACCCGGTCGACCCATGGGGAACCTCCCGATAGGTGAACAAGGCGGCTGAGATATACTCATCCCATCTGTCTGGTTTCTCTTGTGCCAGCTTCCGAAGCATGGTCATCAAGGTACCATTAAACCTCTCTACTTGCCCATTAGACTGAGGGTGATACGGGCTTGTGTGAATGTGGTTGGTCTGGAAGATACGAAAGACTTCTTCCATCAGTTTACCACAGAACTGAGACCCATTGTCCGTTAGGATCTGGTTGGGAAATCCCAACCTAGTAAAGGTCTCCATCAGTGCATCAGCCACTCGCTTAGAGTCGATTGTGGCCAAAGGTATCGCCTCGCCCCACATGGAACAGCAATCCACCATCGTGAGAATGTACTTATTCCTCTTCCTAGTCCTAGGAAGAGGACCAACAAGATCGATGGCAACTCTCTCGAAAGGAGAGTTCATAATAGGCATGTCTCCCAGGACTACCGGAGCTGTCCAGTGTTTTGGTGCCACACGCTGGCACTCTGGGCACGACTTGACGTACCTACGCACGTCTCCAGTCATCCCTGGCCAGTAGTAATGGCAGGAAATGCGCTGGAGAGTTGCCCCGACACCCATATGTCCACTGAAAGAAATGGTGTGTCCCATATGAAGAAGCTGTTCCCGATAAGCCTTAGGAACCACCAGCTGTCCATGCTGGTGATCCTCCATTCCGGCTCTCCGGTACAGTAACCGATTCTTCATATAATACTGACCCCGTCTTGGTGGGTCAGAACCTTTTGGCAACTGGTTGAAGCAAGGTTGCAAAGTAGCATCCTGGCTTTGAGCAGCTCGTAACTCCCCAGGCAAGGGATTCACAATCAAGGCCGGCGTCTGCTCATCCTCCAATTGAGATCTGGTTTGCATTGCCCCTACGTACATGGGTTCGGTTGGAATCCCTAGAAAGACGTAGCGACAACCCAAGATCATTGGGAAGATAGGATCTAGCAGAACGGCTGCCTGTATAGTGCCGGTAACATATTTTGATTTGATGTCCACCTTCGCAATTGGAAGAGACATCGCTACCGCACTCTTTGTCGCCGTTTGAATCTCAATAGATTCCCCGGTTAGCTGCTCTGGGCTCACTAAATGTGATGAAATTACAGCCTCAAACTGCAGACCTGTGTCGTAGAGACACTCAACTGGTTGACCGTTCACAAGTACCGTTTCTACTACTGGTGGTTTTTCTAAATCTTTGGTCCCAAGATCCCTCCCTTCTACCTCCTTGTGAGACCCTTCCCCGGTTTCTACAAGACAAGCAGCATAGTGAGAGTCTTTCTGTTTACGCCGGCAATCTACCGTATTGTGTGTGGGAGATTTGCAATAGGCGCACCACTTTTCACTCCACTTTCTTTTAGGAGATCCAGGTGGACTCTTACCAGAGGGTTTCTTACTAGGAACTTTATCGAAAGGATCCTCCTTCCTGGTGTGAGCTGTTTTAGGGTTCTTCTTCTTTCCAGACCATGTGTCTGGTGGTCGGGGATTGTGTTGTGACAATTCCCCATTATCCCCATGAGCTAGCACATACCTTTCAGCCAACGTGTTGACTAGCTCTAACCTTTCTGCCCCATTTTCAAGCAAAAAGGTTTGCAAAGGCTTAGGCATCATTCTCTTCATTTGGTCCACGACCACCAATTCTTCCACACTTTCATAGTCGTTAGCAAATCCAGCTAAAGACATCCACTTCAAAAGGTAAGACTTCAATCTGACACTGTAGGCTGCGAACATCTCTCCTGGCTCTCTCTTCGACTTTCTGAACTGTTGTCGATAAGTATGAGCTGTCATCTGAAACCTTTTCAACAGTGCTTTCTCCAGAGCTTCATAGTCATTCTCCATACCAGGTGGCAACCTAGAATAGACCTCGTATGCGGTCCCCCTCAGGCCCTGTGAGAGTTTCAAGTTCCATTTCCCTCGCTCCAATCCCATAGCCAAAGCCATCGACCGAAATCTGTGAAGATACTGGTCGATCTTATCTTTGTGTTCATCGAACGGGAGCAAAGGGAACTTCATTGCCTGGCATGGACCGCCACCAGAAGTTGTTGAGTCAGGGAGAACTGCGTCTCCCACTGCACCGTCTCTTTCCTTGGCAGTTTGAGCTTTCAGCTCCAACTCTCTCATACGGAACTCATGGTCTCTGACTGCCTGCTCGGCCTCCATCTTCCTAGCCTCAGCCTCCATCTCAATCCTCTTGGCCTCAGCCTCCATCCTCTTAGCCTCAGCCTCCGCCTCAATCCTCTTGGCCTCAGCCTCCATCTCAATCCTCTTGGCCTCAGCCTCCATCCTCTTAGCCTCAGCCTCCGCCTCAATCCTCTTGGCCTCAGCCTCCATCCTCTTAGCCTCAGCCTCCGCCTCAATCCTCTTGGCTTCGCGCACATCCTGTCTGTAGTCTCTTTCCACTTCCCGCACATATTTCTGTAACTCCGCTCCATCATATCCCATCTCACGCCCTGTAGCCTGTACGTCAGCGACATTAAACCCAGCTGATGCCATCTTAAACTCAGAGGGTAAGGGAAGAGGTAATTGTCTAATAAAATTTTTCTCACAATTACACAACAAGTTACATTACACGACCACAACACGTCGTATGTCGGTCAGTCTGTGTCAGGAAGAGTATAGACAATAGCCAGGCACGGTAGGCAGAACCTATTAATAGAAAACAAGGATATCTGTCCCCTATCACTAAATCAGCCAGAACTTCACCAGGATTACAAATATCCCGGACGAGCCCCCAGAAATTGTAACAAGCTACGTGGAGGGTCCCAAATAGCCCGGTCACAATATTTCAAATATCTTCTATAGCCCTGGCTTAAATAGGTCTTTACCTGCCAACCCTCCTCCGTTTTCCCTGGACACACTGTCACGCTTCCTTTCGACCTAGGGACCTATTTCCTGCAGTGTTCTTCTGGCTGACGCATAAATAACATGGCAGTCGTCAGAACAACTTGGAAGTAATTTTATTAACCTAATCAAGAACAGCACAGGAACACATAAAGGCAGATAAACAGATAGATCTACACAGACACTACACTGGTAAATTCTAACACAGAGCCTCAAGTCGCCACAGTCACAGATCCAGCTTCAGATACTGTCTGATCTGTCCACACACTTCTCACCAAAGATGTCCGAATCTCCTTCCTTCTCCAACAACTGGGTGTAGGTTCAACCGGCTTTTGTAGAATCCAAGCGACTGGTGTGTTGAGGACTTCTGGTCATTGTCATCTGAATTAGTTCGGCACTAGGTCTTCACTGACCTATGAAAAGCTTTAGTGTTGCCGATAAGGTGAGGTGTTTGTGAAGGATAATGGTTGGGTCCTTTTAATGTCCGGGATAAAATGGGTATGCCAGAAAATCACTCTTAGGCTCCCTCCGGACAACAACTGCTCTCAGGCGTATGTTGTTAAAACAAAACCGGCAATGCACCAGTCATACAAAATGTCCTTGCTTCAAGACCTGCACCTTGCCTTGAGTTGGCCTCGTTGGACATATTTACGTTAGCCTAGAAGCACCGGTGATAATGTCCCTTCGAAGACATAGTCACTTCCCATAGAAGAGGACCCTGGAGATGATAAATAAAACCTGAGCGACTGGGCTGACTCATGTATCACACAAATACACTATATTTAATACCTGATTGACCAGGCCTGACCTGTCAGGTAGCCCCTGGATTGGCCACGTCCGGGTTTGAGTAGACCTCCAGCTGGACGAAGTCCGGTTGTCTTTTTGGCCACACGACACACCCTCCACACTCATACCAAGCCTTTATTATGATTGGGCACATTCATTCCCATGCTTCCCTCTCACTTGCAACCATGCCTTTCTCACCCGCAAGATCTTGTGGTGTGGTGCGCCCAGTAATCCGTGTGTTACATCTCATTAACTCATAGTATAGTAATGGGGTTGTATGGCACGCTTTGTAGTTCCCCAGTCCCTGCAAGAATAGGAAAGAAGATCCTACCCCCTCCCGGCTCCGCTCTTGTCTGAGCGGTCGCCGCAATGTACCAGCAGTGCCCGACAGAACACATAGATTCAGCGGAATGCAGGTTCTCTAAATGAGATACAGAAGTCCATTAACTTCCCTACATCATCCCATCTAATAACAGATGAAAGAGATAGTCCTGTGAATAGCCTCTTCTGGCTCAAGAAGATAGATCAGAGATTGGTGTACCCCATTCCCAAAATACCCACTGAGTATATACAACAGAAAGATGACAATCTGTCCAATTCAAGCCGTAGATAGAAAGACAGCAACAGCTCATCTGACGCCAAGAACAAATGAAATCCTCTTGGGAGATATATGGTTCAGATTCACTTCCCCGGCCATGCCAAGGACAAGACGTGCAGCCAAATCGGCTAACGGTCACCCAACTCGTCATTGGTTATGATTGGCCTTTCGCCAATTCATCTTCCCCTTCAACCCATGGTATATTTATAACTCCATGTTTGGCTGGAGTACCCACAACCTAAGCCCTACCTTTCTTCACCACTTCAGTAGGAGGTTGCATCTCTGTCCCAATCTTCAAATCGACTTGACAAGATGCCACTATCCAACGGTAGGTGTGTACACGGCCATGAATTGCTTAGCAGCCGCACCAGCGCTCATTTGGCGCAAGGCGCTCCATCGGGTTTACCCGATGTGAAAGACATTGGCTACTTGCTCCATGTAAAGATTGTGATAGGAAGATAACCCAAAGAACCATCTTTCATGGAGATTTGAGAGAACAAGAGAACTGAGAGCTTCCGAAAGCCGTTCCCCCCTGTCTACCCAAAATAAAAGAATGCATAAGGACATGGACCACTGGCGTTTCGCTACAACGTGTTGGGATGCAAGCCAGTCGTTCAGAAAGAAATGGCAAACTACTGAACATAAATATGCCAAGACATCAACATCAGCAGTAAAATGCTGGTTTTGACAGCGATGACCTGTAAATAGGATATGCAAAAAAAAAGTATACTACTATATGCTGGCGAGGAGAACAGGACACCAGTAGACTTGTCCGGAGTGCGATGGTGATGATCCTCACAAATCTTCTACTACTCAGTTTCTGCAGGTAAGTAGAACCACCAGCCATTGAGGTTGACTCATGACTAGGACCCTGCACCATTTCCTCCATTGATATATCTGCCTGGGTCATGATCTGTCGGGCAGCTGCTTGTGTGTCCGTTTGACGTTCTCATGCTGTGCACTTGATCAAATACAATTAGCATACTTCGACTCTAATGGGGACTGCTTCTTCTAGGAGTAGCAGGGTTCACCACAAGTAGCTGAGGTGGACTTGGGCTTGAGCGGCGGACAGACATGGAGTCGACTAATGACTGTACTGCCTGTATTAACTCCATGGGTGTAATTTATTACATTATATAATTTAGGTAAAGGCAAATTAAAAAAATTGTACCGTTCTGGTGTGTTCATTATGATTATCTCTGATATTTATCAAGTGAAACTATTATTTCTGTTTCAGGCAAAAACAGACGGCTAACATTCATTGAATGTAACAATGACATCAACTGTATGATTGACATCGGGAAAATTGCTGATTTGGTATGTTTTTTTCCCCCAATAAATTCCTTCCTTGTCCTTATTTGACTTTCTCAAAGTGCGTCCTGTCCATCATGTGTCTTTTTCTCCCCTCTTGATTCGCTGGAATCTGTTTAGTTCTTTCTATAAACTACAGAAGAGTGATTTTGTCAGACCATACTTATGTGTGTGTTTATGTCAAATGACTTGTAATAGATTGTGCTCTGTCTTGTCAGAACCGGTCAGTTGTGGTTTAATTGTTTCAGTCCACATGCCACCATGAGGTGGATTCAACTTTTTGTGGTCAGAGCTAGAGATTTCTGCAGGATGGGATAAAGCAGCATGGAAGGAAACCAGATACCTCACTTATGCCTTCAGAGCCTGTGAGGTGAAGTGGTCTAGCCATTTGGCTAGCACTCTGAAGGTCATATGTTTATTTTTGGACTCTTTTTTTAAAATGCTGCATATCCCTTACAGGACATTGCAGTCAACACCAGCATTTTTTAGCTGCTGTTGATTTACTAGGCAAGTTTTACGTTAACTAGTTAGACATTGCTTTCTGAACGACCCGCTCACATGCCCCCATAAATTACCAGCGTGGCGTGATCCACTGCCGATTCTCGCAGCTGCTGATTTCTCCACATGAATATACGGGATTAAGAATAACGTCAGTAACCCCTTGACTAGGGAGACCATCTTTTGGACTCTTGTTGAGATGCAATTTTTGCAGAGATCACTGGAACTCGGAGTTCGTGCTTTGTGTGGGAAAAATGTTTTGAAACAGGGTGCACAGCTGGAGAAAGACACCCAAAGTCGTGACCCCATGTGTCTGCTCCCAGATTACATCATGAATGTAAAGGGTTAGAGCATTCGGGATAAGAGGGCTACATCTGATGATCAGAAGCCCCTTGTTGTGCTTGCTTTGCGGTAAAGTTTTTATCACTACTGAACCATAAGCTTGAACAGATAGTGCAGCATTATATACTGAAATCCCCAAGGTACCTACATGTTTTCTGTACCAAATAACTCATCATTCACGTCACATGGGGGTCCCAATGTCTGCAAACCAGATTCAACACGTATTATGAATAGTCTGTTGGTTTTTTATTGAAAATTTGCAGAGGTTTAGCTATAAGATTTGTACTCACCATGTCTGCCATGCAGTATTCACATGGGAACTAAGCCCGGTCACCATGACACCTGCAAATTTATATCTGAAACCTAAATCTTCACTAGTTTTCTTAAGGTAAAAAAAGCTGTCATCTACTGCCTATAATACCTTGCGTTATAGGACAGGGTGATTTCTTAATTTAATTGACAAGAATAAATATGCTGATTTCTGAACTATGTTTAGCTTTATCTACCTCCACACATAAAAACACACAGTGGATGTGAGATTGACCCTATGTAAATCTGTGCTTACTTGTTTAATTGATTCAAAGGTGCCTTTTATGAAACTATTTCTATTCTTTCTCTCTCTCTTTTTTTTTGGGCATTCACTTGCTTTGAACTCAAGTATAGTCCAAGCACATTACTACTTCTAGTGCACTGGACTTCTTTTTTGCATGTGGATAAGCTTTCACTATTAACAGGTCCCTTGCCAGCAGGCAAACCCACTCTGACTCCTGAGATACTTGTAATTTACGTCCCCAAACCAAGGACAAGGAGTCAACATGTTAGTCCAACTGACCTACGTTGGCGTTGTACCAGCTACCTTGTCATCAGCACACCGGAAGTTTAAGAGTGAACAATTGTATCCATTCTGTCATGCTGACCTCTCTTTATTCTGTTGCAGGCTCTGCTGATGGTCGATGCTAAACAAGGATTTGAGATGGAGATATTTGAGTTCTTCAACATCTGCCAGGCTACCGGCTTCCCCCGGTGCATGGGTGTGCTGAACCACCTGGATATGTACAAAGATGGCAAGGCTGTCCGCAAGCGTAAGAAGCAATTGAAGAACAGATTTGAAGTGGAGTTGTATAAGGTTTGTGTTTGGTTTACAGTTGGAGATAAGGGGCTGGGTTTAGGGGAGGGGCTGAGAGCCAACTGCTTCAGGCTCTGAAGGAACTGGGCTTGATCTCAGCAAGGGGCTGGGAATTTTTCCAATAACCATTGGTATCTAATGCTATCACACTGTCCCCTGATCTCCTGGATAATAATATTGAATATCTAGACTTCTCAGATAAGGGTTTAAAAAAAAACAGGTGGTCCTATGTGGGAGATGTGCACATTCCACAGCTGTTGGGAGTTGTGAAAAGTAGGCTTTAGGCCACTCCCATGGTAAAATTGCTAGGAAAGAAAACCTACCCGTGTGCAGGTAGAACCCTTACTTTCATTGGAATTTTCTAACGGAAGCAAACCGTACATAAATGCACGATTCCCCTCTAAAGTATCAAATCTGCCAGATTTTCCACTTTTGCAAGTTTTATGTCTGGTTTTTAAAAATTTTGGGCACTCCTTGTACGTGGACCTATTTATCTACAATTTTGCTTTTAAAGTTGGTTCTTTCATTACTGCAAACACCTGCTTGACCAGCACAAATAGCCATTTGATATGCATATCTATTGTAGTGAGAATAAAGATTGAAGAGGCTATGCCACAAGGACTTATGTGAACAAAGAAAGATCATTGTGGGGATTAATAAATAATTAAGATTATATACTTATGACAATGGATGACACATTCTCTAGAAGCAACTACAGACAGTAGCAACACCCATTCATGTACATGAATTGAAGGCATAGTCCCTGGAAGAGATTTAGACTGATTGGTGATATACATGGAACATTAAAGAAAGCTTGAATGGGACGGTATATGAGGTGAAAGAGCCGGGTAGAATCTTTCAGACAAGCTATAACTGATTAGTTATCTGTTAAGGATATGTTTCATATTGATGGTGGCACATGGTTTAACAAAGTGTTGTTTAGTCTACAATTTGAATGTACTATGACCGTAACAAAGACACAACATCTGTATTGCTGTATGTTTTCAGGGTGCTCGTTTGTTTTATCTGTCAATGCTGGTCAATGGAGAGTACCTGACCAATGAGGTTCACAATTTGTGCAGATTCATCTCTGTAATGAAAATGACCCCGCTGATCTGGAGAGCTTCACATCCTTACGTTCTGGCTGACAGGTAATACTGATGCTGTCCTGATCGTGCCACCATGTTATTTATTAGTGCTTCACCGTGCAGTAGCTTTGGTTGGGTTTTCAAGGACTGACTTCATCCTGAAGTGATTCAGATCCTCCCTTAGATTACAGGAGCAGTCCTCCAGCACACTGCATGGATGCTTTGGCACTGACAAGGATCCCAATATCTGTATTCAAGGATCCCAATATCTGTATTCAAGGATCCCAATATCTGTATTCAAGGATCCCAATATCTGTATTCAAGGATCCCAATGTCTGTATTCTAGGATCCTAATGTCTGTATTCTAGGACTTCAGTTTCTGTATTCTAGGATCCCAATCTGTGTAATCTGCATTCTCTGTGGGAGTGGCCACTCTTAATATGTAAATTATGTGCATAGGCCACTAGTGTTTCATTGTCATCACCCAGGATTTCCAAAGCTATTAATTGTTATTTAGTGCACTTTTATTGTTTTATACTGTTTTATCAACTTCTGCTACTACTGGCACCATGCCGTCTTGGCAGATGATTGTTTGTTCATTGTGGTTCAGAACAGGCATAGTAACTACAACCCATGGCGGTAGTTTATGCGACTTATCAGGCCAATTCACATGATAAAAGTTAATCCACAATGGATGCATGTGTATCAACAAAGTCTAATTAATTGGTCCAGGCTTCAGTGGGTGGATAGTAGCAGCAGCTTCTTAGTACTGTTTAGCAGTGGTTGCACATCAGTAAGATAAAACATGTCACTGATGATTTAGGAGTGGGCTGACGAATGCCGGAGCTTGTACCACTTGATAGTTTCTGGATACCACATGATCATCGCCCCGGGGATGCTGAGCCAGGTTAGTTCAGGCCTCTGCTGAGTCATTTTCCGACTGCACAATGTTAGAAGCCTTCAAGGGTCCATAAAGCTGGCAAGGATGCTCATATTTTAATCTTCTCTGCAGTCCCTGCACTCAACACTGCTTTTTTTTTTTTTTCCTCCTTCGCTAGCTTTGCACTGAAGCGTAGTTCATACACACTACTTCAGGTTAACCCGGTCAACAAATGCCCGCAGAAGTCGGATGTGTCGGCCTGACGGCGCAAGAACGCAGCACTGCTGTAAACAGGCACAACGCAGTCACATCCGGAAAGAAAAATCCGGATGAACGCAGAAGAAGAAGAAGAATACACACTACTTCTAGTACCACTGGACTGATTTTTTGCGCATGCATTAGCTTTTCATTAGCTTACCAGTGTCCCCCACCCTCAGGCAACCACTCCAACTTCAGGGGTACCTTGCATCCCCAAATCAAGAACGAGAAGTGAACATTTTAGTCCCAGCTAACAGGTGATGGGGTTTTTCCTACTATCTCGGCATATGCACTTCCGATGGTTAAGAGAGGTATCTCTTATCCATTTGGAAATGCTCACCTCACTATGTCTCTTTGTTTTCAAACACTCACCTTCTCTAATTCAACACCATGTACCTCTGTTTTCAAACACTCACCTTCTCTAATTCAACACCATGTACCTCTGTTTTCAAACACTCACCTTCTCTAATTCAACACCATGTACCTCTGTTTTCAAACACTCACCTTCTCTAATTCAACACCATGTACCTCTGTTTTCAAACACTCACCTTCTCTAATTCAACACCATGTACCTCTGTTTTCAAACACTCACCTTCTCTAATTCAACACCATGTACCTCTGTTTTCAGACACTCACCATCTCAAATCAAATGTCAGGACCTACTATTGCCATTTCCAAGACTCGTCAATTTGCTCTACTATTAATCCCTGGGCCAGCCTCGTCAAATCTGTGCCTTCATGGGAAATGTATTTGGCAGCCGAGAGTAGACAACTGTGGGGAAAAAACAACAGAATCTGGAATTCTTAGTGACCACAGTCCTTTATTTTCATCCAAGTATCTGTTATCTAGAATCAACTCTGGAAATAAGATATACTATGCACTACAACATCTACTAAAATCAAAGGTGCTATCTCGTAACACCAAAATCACAATATACAAAACACTGATCAGACCAGTTGTGCTGTATGGCTCTGAAACCTGGAGTACAACGAAAGGAGACGAAGCCTTGTTACAAACTTTTGAGAACAAAATTTTAAGACGCATCTTTGGACCCATTAGGGATACACAAAGTGGAGAGTGGAAAAGAAGAAGTAACAAAGACATTTATGATCTGTTTAAGTCCCCGCTAATCACTGGTATCATGAAGGCTAATAGACTACAATGGCTGGGGCATATAGAAAGAATGGAAGATAATAGGGAAACAAAACTCGCTTACACTCAGGAAATAAATGACCGTAGACCCCGAGGTAGACCAAGAAGGCGGTGGAGAGATAATACATGTACAGACCTACAAGCACTTGGAATCAACGACTGGCAAGAGAAGGTCCACCAGAGAGACGAATGGAGACGGATTGTATTTGCAGCAAAGAACCTCAATGGCTCGGAACGCTGAAGAAGAAGAAGAAGAAGTATCTGTTATGTATGTTTAAATTAAAAAAAAAAAAAAACATTACTTAATATGCATATTTGTGTATTTCAGAATGGAGGACATTACAAATCCAGAAAATATCAGACAGAATCCTAAGTGTGACCGCACAGTCAGTTTGTATGGTTACATGAGGGGGACACACATGAAGTCCAAATCTATGGTACACATCGCAGGTATGTCAGTGTACGTATGTTGGTACACATCTGAGTGTGTATGTTGGTACACATAGCAGTTACGTCAGTGTATGTATGTTGGTACACATCTGAGTATGTATGTTGGTACACATAGCAGTTATGTCAGTGTTAGTATGTTGGTACACATCTGAGTATTTATGTTGGTACACATAGCAGTTATGTCAGTGTATGTATGTTGGTACACATAGCAGTTATGTCAGTGTATGTATGTTGGTACACATCTGAGTATTATGTTGGTACACATAGCAGTTATGTCAGTGTATGTATGTTGGTGAACTGTGGTTTCGAGGAGGACTTTTGTGTTGGCATGATGTACATTGAAGTGTTTCTTTACATCTATTTGAGGTTGTTTTGTATCAGAGAAAAATGGCATGGTGGCTAGAAAATATCTTGAAACGGAACAACAATATCTAGAGACATCAAGACTTTGTAGGTGAACATCTGGTTGGGAAAGTGACTGCCAGTTCCATCAGGGGTGAACTGTACTGTTCGTAGAGGACTTTTGTGGTGACATTCTGGCGGTGGCATTTTGCACACTGTACCGGAGCAGGCTGTTGTTTGTCAAGACTCCTGTTTTTCACACGGGGATTTGAGAAACATTTTATGTGATATTCACTGGCACGGGAATGGAGCATAATAGGGACGACCCTTTGCTGTGATGTTTTAACCGCGACTAACGACTAATGTATGTTGGTACACATAGCGGTTATGTCAGTGTATGTGTGTTGTTAGCGTATGTATGTTCGAGTTCACAGCGAGCAAACTAAAAGTAAACAAAAAATCAGTTGAGTACAATATCTTGTTTCCATTCTTTACTCTGTTTTATCCAACAGGTTGTGGTGACTATGCGATAAAGGACATGACTTTCCTGCCCGACCCATGCCCTACACCTCAGATGGAGAAGCGCAGGTCCTTAAACAAGCGAGAACGGGTCATTTATGCACCAATGTCTGGTGTGGGTGGCATCGTTTATGACAAGGATGCTGTATACATCGACATGGGGGCACAGAAGACAGAAGAGGTGTGACTATTGTTGTTTGTATTAGATTGTAGCTTGTTCAGTAACAAACAACATATCAAACATTGGGCAGTGATTGCAACCACACATTTTCACTATTTTCATGTTCACTATGTTCATCCGGCCACGGTGGCATAGTTGTTAAGTGTGCTTGCTTTGTTGGTTCCTCCACACACTATGTACGCACAGATCACAATCATTCATTGGTTCCCCCACACGTTATGTACGCACAGATCACAAACATTTATTGGTTCCTCCACACATCACCTCACCTTTCTGATAACTCACAAACAAACATTGGCTCCTTCACATATCACCTCACATTCTTGACAACTCACAAACAAACCTGGTTCCTCTGCATCACTTAACACACAACTCACAAACATTTATTGCTTCCTCGACACATTTTGTATCTGATAACTCACACATTCACTGCTTCCTCCACATATTATGTATCCGATAACTCACACATTCATTTCCTAGGGAAAAACACCAGAATTTGTAGTTCTTTTGATATACCATTTCCTTATTTTCTAAGAAAGATAATTGAAACTTGTAGCATGCACAATTCAATGTGAAATGTACTTATTCCCCAGGAAAAGCCCTCAGAACTGGTCGCTGCCCTCATGGAAAGCCTCAAGCCTGTGGATGAGAAGATGAGAGAAAGCCAGATTTCCATTTTCAAAGGAGGCCCAGCCATATCAGGCAGTGAATTTGAAAGAAAGAGGTACATGTGTATTTTATTTTCTAGGTAGGCACAAGGAACATGTACCAGCAGAGAGGAGTGGGGAGAGATAAAGATCACCATCTACTCCAGACCAGGCACTGATTAAGAGTTTTGTTTGGTTATCTGTTGCTGGCTTAGCTTTGTGCAATTAGTGCTGGAAAAAATATCTAGAGAAATGGTTGAGACCAATCTCACCTCAGTTGCCTTTCTATTACAGATTTTATGGACCAAGTACCATATTCTTAGTATGCTTGAAGTAAAGTGAAATAAAGGACCTGTTTTCACGCCTAGAAGATGTGATTCTTTTCTGTCTCTGCACAAGTTCTAAAACATCTATTAAACACAGACAAACTATTAAGCTGGTATTCTAAAGCAAGGCCACTGTACTTAAGTCACTATGTTTTTTCAAATGGCACTTTGACACTACCGTATGTGTTCATCAGTGTCGGTCATCAAATGATCTCTTGTATAACCTCTCGCCTTATGGCTAGTTTTTGAACTCATACATTTACGGGTTTTGTGAATCATTCATGCTCTATCAACAACCAATAATATCTGCACAGGCAGTTACTATATATACATCTCCATGTCAACCCTATCTCAGACAGTCCCACAAGTCATGATCTATTCAGATTCCAGTAGCCATAACATGAATGATGACACAGATATTCAGTTCCCATGAGAGAGGAGATTGGCTGACCCCTGGAAGACTGATCCTGCATTGCAAGCCTTGTGGTGTTCAGGTTGTCGTAGTCTTGGAAAGAGAACTTCCTCCTAAACTGATGCTGAAGTACCATCTACACAGTATCTGTTAGCTTAGTCGCAGTTCCAACTTTACAGCAAAGGGTTGCCACATAATGCCCCATTCCTGTGCCAGTGAATATCACACAAAATGCTCTTCACTGCCCCATGTGACAAGTGGAACAGACAGGAGCTTCGACAAACCAACAGCCCACACATGTATACTACACATAATGCTACTGCCAGAATGCCAACATGATAGTCGTGCCATGAAAAATATAGTTCATCATTGAAGGAAGCGGCAGTCACTAGAAAACCAGTAGCTACACGTTTCTGCACATAGCAAACCCAATTAGTTCAGCAACCGGCGGCTGTCAATTTTTTGAACTAGCAGCTCTGTGTTCTTCTCTTCAAGCTATGATATCAACGGGTTTGCAACAACAGTACTGGAATTTCATGTCTGCAGAGAGGAATATAACCCATTGGTGGAGTAAATGGATTTTTTTCTCTCACTTGTAAAGCTCTGGGGCAAACCCAGCCTTGTAAAATAAATACCAGACAATAGTGAGGAAGGGACTTGGACACCCAACCTTATAATGTTGTAACCTAGTACTTGTGAAAGTTTTAATTTAAAAAAAACCACATAGTAGTTTGTGCTGTGATATTTTTAATAGCCTGTGTAAATAAAATTGACATTCATCTTTATTTTGTCCCATTATTCAGGCATGGTGAGAAAAATGAAAGTGATGATGAAGATGATGATGATGAAGACAGGGATTCTGGCATGGAGGCAGAGAGTAGTATGGACGACGACAGTGATGATGATGACCAGGTAATTTATTTTGAAGCTGAATGGTCCAGCATTGCCTGGATTTGCTGTTGTACTTAAAGGGTAGGAATCAAAGATATAAATTTCCCGAATACTTGGCCCAGATGACCAGGTAATTTATTTTGAAGCAGAATGGGCCAGAATTGCCTGGATTTGCTGTTGTACTTAAAGAGGAGTAATCAAAGAGATAAATTTCCCGAACACTTGGCCATGTGACATAATCAGTACAAGAATCTGACCAGATCTGCGACTGGTGATTATGTGAGGTGGCAAACCACAACCACCCATGTTTATAGGCATGTTCATGTGACAGGTGATTGTGTGAGGTGGCAAACCACAACCGCCCATGTTTATAGGCATGTTCATGTGACAGGTGATTGTGTGAGGTGGCAAACCACAACCGCCCATGTTTATAGGCGTGTGACAGGTGATTGTGTGAGGTGGCAAACCACAACCGCCCATGTTTATAGGCGTGTGACAGGTGATTGTGTGAGGTGGCAAACCACAACCGCCCATGTTTATAGGCGTGTGACTGGTGATTATGTGAGGTGGCAAACCACAACCGCCCATGTTTATAGGCATGTTCATGTGACAGGTGATTGTGTGAGGTGGCAAACCACAACCGCCCATGTTTATAGGCGTGTGACAGGTGATTGTGTGAGGTGGCAAACCACAACCGCCCATGTTTATAGGCGTGTGACTGGTGATTATGTGAGGTGGCAAACCACAACCGCCCATGTTTATAGGCATGTTCATGTGACAGGTGATTGTGTGAGGTGGCAAACCACAACCGCCCATGTTTATAGGCATGTTCATGTGACAGGTGATTGTGTGAGGTGGCAAACCACAACCGCCCATGTTTATAGGCATGTTCATGTGGGTGATTATGTGAGGTGGCAAACCACAACCACCCATGTTTATAGGCATGTTCATGTGACAGGTGATTGTGTGAGGTGGCAAACCACAACCGCCCATGTTTATAGGCGTGTGACTGGTGATTATGTGAGGTGGCAAACCACAACCGCCCATGTTTATAGGCATGTTCATGTGACAGGTGATTGTGTGAGGTGGCAAACCACAACCGCCCATGTTTATAGGCATGTTCATGTGACAGGTGATTGTGTGAGGTGGCAAACCACAACCGCCCATGTTTATAGGCATGTTCATGTGACAGGTGATTGTGTGAGGTGGCAAACCACAACCGCCCATGTTTATAGGCATGTTCATGTGACAGGTGATTGTGTGAGGTGGCAAACCACAACCGCCCATGCTTATAGGCATGTTCATGTGACAGGTGATTGTGTGAGGTGGCAAACCACAACCGCCCATGTTTATAGGCATGTTCATGTGACAGGTGATTGTGTGAGGTGGCAAACCACAACCGCCCATGTTTATAGGCATGTTCATGTGACAGGTGATTGTGTGAGGTGGCAAACCACAACCGCCCATGTTTATAGGCATGTTCATGTGACAGGTGATTGTGTGAGGTGGCAAACCACAACCGCCCATGCTTATAGGCATGTTCATGTGACAGGTGATTGTGTGAGGTGGCAAACCACAACCGCCCATGTTTATAGGCATGTTCATGTGACAGGTGATTGTGTGAGGTGGCAAACCACAACCGCCCATGTTTATAGGCATGTTCATGTGACAGGTGGTTGTGTGAGGTGGCAAACCACAACCGCCCATGTTTATAGGCATGTTCATGTGACAGGTGATTGTGTGAGGTGGCAAATCACAACCGCCCATGCTTATAGGCATGTTCATGTGACTGGTGATTGTGTGAGGTGGCAAACCACAACCGCCCATGCTTATAGGCATGTTCATGTGGGTGATTGTGTGAGGTGGCAAACCACAACCGCCCATGCTTATAGGCATGTTCATGTGGGTGATTGTGTGAGGTGGCAAACCACAACCGCCCATGCTTATAGGCATGTTCATGTGACAGGTGATTGTGTGAGGTGGCAAACCACAACCGCCCATGCTTATAGGCATGTTCATGTGACAGGTGATTGTGTGAGGTGGCAAACCACAACCGCCCATGCTTATAGGCATGTTCATGTGACAGGTGATTGTGTGAGGTGGCAAACCACAACCGCCCATGTTTATAGGCATGTTCATGTGACAGGTGATTGTGTGAGGTGGCAAACCACAACCGCCCATGTTTATAGGCATGTTCATGTGACAGGTGATTGTGTGAGGTGGCAAACCACAACCGCCCATGTTTATAGGCATGTTCATGTGGGTGATTGTGTGAGGTGGCAAACCACAACCGCCCATGTTTATAGGCATGTGACAGGTGATTGTGTGAGGTGGCAAACCACAACCGCCCATGCTTATAGGCATGTTCAGGTGATTGTGTGAGGTGGCAAACCACAACCGCCCATGTTTATAGGCGTGTGACTGGTGATTGTGTGAGGTGGCAAACCACAACCGCCCATGTTTATAGGCATGTTCATGTGACAGGTGATTGTGTGAGGTGGCAAACCACAACCGCCCATGTTTATAGGCATGTTCATGTGACAGGTGATTGTGTGAGGTGGCAAACCACAACCGCCCATGTTTATAGGCATGTTCATGTGACTGGTGATTGTGTGAGGTGGCAAACCACAATCACCCATGTTTATAGGCATGTCACATGACGATGATGATGACTAAGGGTTGATGTGCTCTATGAAAAGGAAGCTTCCAGCCGCACACCCTGATGTTTCTTTCAGTGAGTTCTTTTCTCCTCCATTTGTCAAAGCTGTCTGTTTTCACCAAGTTCAAGGTGGCACCTTACAATACATTTCAAAGTGCTGTGGTCAGAAACATTTTCCGAGGTTGTTGTGTCTATGTCCAACATTTTCATGTCTTTAAACATAGCAGACACAAACAATATGTTGACACAAAACAGAAAGGTTTCATGGTGAATTTGAAATTACTGTGGGGATAACAGATGTTCCACATTTGAACACTACCTGTAACTATGTGTTTTTAATTTTCAGTTAAACTATTATTCATTTATTCACATCATATAATATATAACTCTGCAGTAAGCACCTGACGAGATGCAGCGAAATATGCCAGGCAATAAATCATGCAACATATTGTTTGTGGCTTCTGTGTTTGAATTCACCAAGAAAATACATTGTTTTGGTTTTCATGTCTGGCTTGTATGAATCTCTGAATTGTAGCAGTGGATATCCGGTTTTCTTACAACCGCTAATCAGTTGTTTCTAGAGACAGTTCTTTGGAACATGTCCATCTGGTAGACAGTTTATGTGGCCGAGCCATAATTTCAGTGCTGTTTAAGCAGCGTGCACATGACCTGTTGACCGGTGTGTGTGGGAACATCAGCATATGTCAGTCGTTCTTTCCAAATATTGCCATCTTAGAACGTAAACATCATACGTAAAAAATATTGCATGTCTCACACCCTATCATGTATCGTATGAAATACCAAGGACAGGATACAGTATTGTTAAAGAAAAGTATCTTGTGATAGGGTATGTATGCATGGAGACAGCCGGGCTCCATGGCCACAGAGTTAGAATGCAATTCATAATCAGACATCCTGTGTTCGAAACACAGCTGCAGGCAATTTTGAAATAGACCGCCTTGGTATGAACTGCCAGGCGTTCAGAAAGCAATGGCAAAATGTTGAGTGTAAACTTGTCAAGAAATCACAAATAGCCAAATGATGCTGGGGTTGACTGTGATGTCCTGCAAAGTATATGCAACTAACTTCATAGAGTTCATTTTTGAAGCATTTAATCAGTGCATGAATCCCATAAACGGACACTCTCCCATTGTTTATGCTTCACCTCAACACCGCAAGGTACAAGATGAGATGATGATGATGAATTGTTCTGTTGTGTTATTTTTCTTATGGTCCTCATGATATGTTCTAAATGTCCAACAGGCTGCTAGTCCCCCCAAAAAGAAAAGAAAAACCGCAAAATCCACGGCTGATGATAGCAATGGAGGAAGTGAGTCTGAAGAAGATGCCAATGATGAGTCCATGGATGTTGGCGATGCTGATTCCGGGGAAGATGATGATGATGAAGAAAATGACAGTGATAATGAGAGTGGTGAGTCCTTTGTTGAAGGAATTTATGGATGTTATTTAGAATGTTCTTATATTTGGTAAGGTTTCTTTATTTTTCCTTACTGTTTGTGACTTAGCAGATGTCACTGTTTGTGTCTTGGCAGGTGTGGCTGTTAGTAACTTGGTAGGTGTGAGCGTCAAAATGCTAACTGGGTTTGTTTATTTGTCTTTTTTTTTCTTTTCATTTCCTCATTGGCAGTTGGAGACATTGGCAAGCATGACTCTGTACGCCTCTCAGTGATGTAAGCTGTCCTCATATAACTTTCTCTGTCTTCCTCAGCCTCGTTTGTCTAAAGTTTTTCGCAGTCTAATATGTCTACATTCCACTCTTCTGTTGTGTGCCCCATAAATTTCATTTATCTTTGCATAAGCACCTGCAACTGTCACTACCTTGCCATTTGTTATACTTTGTGTCAGTGATATTCTTAATGTGCTTCTCAAAAACCGCAGCCCCACTGCTTGCAGTTTATCCATAATTTCATTACTCATTGTACAGCATTTAATTACTCATTTACCACCATTTCATTGCTCATTGTACGGCATTTCATTACTCATTTCCCACCATTTCATTGCTCATTGTACAGCATTTCATTACTCATTTCCCACCATTTCATTACTCATTTCCCACCATTTCATTGCTCATTGTACAGCATTTCATTACTCATTTCCCACCATTTCATTACTCATTTCCCACCATTTCATTACTCATTTCCCACCATTTCATTACTCATTTCCCACCATTTCATTACTCAATTCACAGCCATCTTCTTTTTCTTCTTCTCCGACTTGACCTTGTTCATATCTTCATAGAGTGTCCTCAAATGGAGCAGACCACACATAGGAGACATATATGGTAATCATGCAGTTAACAAACTAATGTCACCTTTCCACTATTCAGTCAAACATGCTTCTGCTGGTCTTTTCCCTCCACTATGTACACGTCTTCCTCGCTTTACACAATGAATTAAATACGGTAGCCAACCGGGTAAATTAGAAGTGATTCATGATTAAATGCTGTAGGATCTCATTTTGATTTCAATTATTACAGATTCATGTTCTTTCCTTAGGTTTGCTGCGATGGAAGCACAATATGTTTGAGAGAGCAGCCATGAAGCATTCCACCACGAGAAAGAACTACTCGAAGATGGTGTACGGTGACTGTAAGTGCTGACATTTGATATCATTTCTAGAATTTATAGTCATAGTGTCTCCCAGGCAGCTGTTGTGGTGCAGTGGTTGTCACCCTGCCTGTGGGGCTAGTGATCATGTGTTCAAATTCTCAAGACAAAATTTTAAAAAAATTGATTTTTCCCCCATGTCGCCTACGCCTAACATGTGTACCTGAGAATGTTCTGAGGAGTAAAGGTGGACTAATTGATATTGGCGTCACCAGTCGAGTGTCAGTTGGTCTTTACAAATATGGGGGATAGCTCCATGTACCCAGTAGCCACAAGGCGTGGGGAAGGCTCTTTATCCGCACTGACGAAAACATTGCCCATGAGAATGAATAAATTAAGAAGTGTTAAAAATCTTACAAGCCAGAAAGTAAACATTAAGAATTATCAACTCAAAATATGAGATACCTACGCAAACCTTCTGGTGTAGAGAAACAGCAGTGAAAGATATGAACTAAAACAGACAGTGAAATTCATACAAGAGACGAGATTGCAGATATAGCCAAGTTTCAAGCAAATGAAAGAAGAATTGTTGAAAACATTGTCGACCAGAAGGTAGAAATTGATTAATTCCCCATAAGGGAGGCAGAGAGTAGTAACTCTGTAACCTACAACACTTGTTGTCCGATTGGCATGAATCTAGTGACCTCATTCTGTAGAAAGGTATGGCTGCGAAATTCAACCAATCACGAAAAAACCAACAGAGAGATGATTGAATATAGGGTGCATATTCCATTAGCAGATGAAAGGTAGTAGAACAAAAAGAAGACTATTAATTCTAATTAACGAGATTCTTATATCCACGGCTAGATGTTTCTTATGTTGTATAATATGGTCACTGCTAGATGTTTCTTATGTTGTATAATATGGTCACTGCTAGATGTTTCTTATGTTGTATAATATGGTCGCTGCTAGATGTTTCTTATGTTGTATAATATGGTCGCTGCTAGATGTTTGTTATGTTGTATAATATGGTCGCTGCTAGATGTTTCTTATGTTGTATAATATGGTCCTGCTAGATGTTTCTTATGTTGTATAATATGGTCACTGCTAGATGTTTCTTATGTTGTATAATATGGTCGCTGCTAGATGTTTCTTATGTTGTATAATATGGTCGCTGCTAGATGTTTGTTATGTTGTATAATATGGTCGCTGCTAGATGTTTCTTATGTTGTATAATATGGTCGCTGCTAGATGTTTGTTATGTTGTATAATATGGTCACTGCTAGATGTTTGTTATGTTGTATAATATGGTCACTGCTAGATGTTTCTTATGTTGTATAATATGGTCACTGCTAGATGTTTCTTATGTTGTATAATATGGTCACTGCTAGATGTTTCTTATGTTGTATAATATGGTCGCTGCTAGGTGTTTCTTATGTTGTATAATATGGTCACTGCTAGATGTTTCTTATGTTGTATAATATGGTCACTGCTAGATGTTTCTTATGTTGTATAATATGGTCGCTGCTAGATGTTTCTTATGTTGTATAATATGGTCGCTGCTAGATGTTTGTTATGTTGTATAATATGGTCGCTGCTAGATGTTTCTTATGTTGTATAATATGGTCCTGCTAGATGTTTCTTATGTTGTATAATATGGTCACTGCTAGATGTTTCTTATGTTGTATAATATGGTCGCTGCTAGATGTTTCTTATGTTGTATAATATGGTCGCTGCTAGATGTTTCTTATGTTGTATAATATGGTCGCTGCTAGATGTTTCTTATGTTGTATAATATGGTCGCTGCTAGATGTTTGTTATGTTGTATAATATGGTCACTGCTAGATGTTTGTTATGTTGTATAATATGGTCACTGCTAGATGTTTCTTATGTTGTATAATATGGTCACTGCTAGATGTTTCTTATGTTGTATAATATGGTCACTGCTAGATGTTTCTTATGTTGTATAATATGGTCGCTGCTAGGTGTTTCTTATGTTGTATAATATGGTCACTGCTAGATGTTTCTTATGTTGTATAATATGGTCGCTGCTAGATGTTTCTTATGTTGTATAATATGGTCGCTGCTAGATGTTTCTTATGTTGTATAATATGGTCGCTGCTAGATGTTTCTTATGTTGTATAATATGGTCGCTGCTAGATGTTTCTTATGTTGTATAATATGGGGAGTCTCTGGCGAAGTGGTCAAGCCGTTTGACTCGTGCTCCGAAGGTTGTGGGTTCGATTCCGGGCCGCACCCTTCGGTTTACGAGTGAAATGTTTCGGAGACTCCTGTGGGTCGTCGCTAAAAGCTACGGAGTTCGTGCTTTGTGCGACGCTTTCCGCGCTGCGGAAAGAGACCGAGCCATATGGGATAAAACCCGGTGCGATGAAGTCGACCCTGTTGACTTTTAAGCGACTTTTTTAATATGGTCGCTGCTAGATGTTTCTTATGTTGTATAATATGGTCGCTGCTAGATGTTTCTTATGTTGTATAATATGGTCGCTGCTAGATGTTTCTTATGTTGTATAATATGGTCGCTGCTAGATGTTTCTTATGTTGTATAATATGGTCGCTGCTAGATGTTTCTTATGTTGTATAATATGGTCGCTGCTAGA
Organism: Cepaea hortensis; assembly: GCA_963921405.1. Classification (NCBI taxonomy): domain Eukaryota; kingdom Metazoa; phylum Mollusca; class Gastropoda; order Stylommatophora; family Helicidae; genus Cepaea; species Cepaea hortensis. The sequence continues at coordinate 14,302,794 of OY992876.1, forward strand.
TGTTTCTTATGTTGTATAATATGGTCGCTGCTAGATGTTTCTTATGTTGTATAATATGGTCGCTGCTAGATGTTTCTTATGTTGTATAATATGGTCGCTGTTAGATGTTTCTTATGTTGTATAATATGGTCGCTGCTAGATGTTTCTTATGTTGTATAATATGGTCGCTGCTAGATGTTTCTTATGTTGTATAATATGGTCGCTGCTAGATGTTTCTTATGTTGTATAATATGGTCGCTGCTAGATGTTTCTTATGTTGTATAATATGGTCGCTGCTAGATGTTTCTTATGTTGTATAATATGGCCGCTGCCTGCAAGTAATAGCCAGGGCTATGGCGATGGGATAACGAGTGCAGCTCGGAATCCCGCACACCACGTTTGAAACACAATCTGCAATTAATGTGGAAGCAGATCGTCTAGTGCTTATTTTCATACACTGGTACCAGTGGATGTCGTTCAGAAAACGATGGCAAACTACTAAACACAAACTTGCCTAGAAATCACAAACAACCAAATGCAGGTAATAATGATCAATGTTCTATCATTCATACAGCTGCTGATTTAAATGAAGACAGCGATGATGATAACGATGATGAGCTAGGGGGTCTGTTTAAAGTATTGAAGAAGCAGAGAGGAGACGGCAGCCAGGCTGATAAACACATTGTCAACAAACGAGACTGCAACCACATTGTTACAGATGAAAAGAAAGATGTTGATGAGGTTTGACTTCTTATTTTGGTGTGATTGTGTGACTGACTATTTGTCATCATCAACAAGTGCGTTGCCATCTGGCGTGGGCATTCATGCTTCTCTACGTCTTGCGATCTCTAGCGGCACCACACAAGACTGGCAGTAATTTTCTCCCATTGACTTCCAGTGTCTCTCCTTCCACAAATCTTTCCACTTCTTCTTATAAGTTGGCCAAAATGATGACTGCCTCTTTCTGATGCTTGTGATCAGTTGTCTCTGAGTCCTAACCTCTCTCAAAACGTTTAGATTGCTAAGTTTAGCTCTCCAAGAAATTATCAACATTCTTCTATAAAAAACCACATCTCAAAAGCTTCTAGGTATTTCTTTGTTTACAAATTGTCCAAGACTCACAGCTATATGTTACAACTGGTTCTATGTAACACGCAAGTCTTATTTTCCTTACTTCTACTGGCAAATACCTTTTGCATAAATTGTTCTTTATTTGGTAGAGAGCATGTTTGCTTGTCCTATTCTGCTCTTTATCTCTTTGTGATACATCTTCTATCTAGATATCTGAGTTTCTGCTCTTGCCGCAAAATAACATCATTTATTTTAATTGTACATTTATGCACGATCTGCTTCTTTGATATCACCATGACTTCTGTCTTCCTATTATTCAAGCTAAGGCCAGTTTTTTTTTCATGGTGACTTATGGTGCTCTGAATTGGGAATAATTAATCTTCTTTGCCCTTCAATAGGAAGATTTATTTCTGTATAAAGCTGGGAGTCCATCTAGGGTGTCTTTTGTCACCATACAGTTGTTTTCATTAGTTGTATAAATCCAAATTGCCATTCTGAAGTCAAAGCTACTCTTCTGTCCTCTATCATCCCATATTTAAAATTAAATTTATATTGTTTATATTATTTTTGTTTTCTCCTCAGTTTAAACTGTCCACAAACATCTTTCACCTTTCAAACGTTTACCCCCGAACTGTGCTGGAAAACATTTCTTAGTGCCCTCCTTTCTCTTTTATACTTTGTCCATTTTTGTCTTGCTGTGTAAACGCTTTGATGTAAGCACAGTAGCTTTACACACTGACACCATATTTGCTTTCTTGACATGTCATGTATTTTCACTGCTACTACCAGTTTTAGTGTCAGGTCTCAGCCAGAGCTGAGCTACCATATGACAGTAGACGGTACTACCTGCTTTCTGTTAGCGCCTAATGTTGGGCAGTGCTCATCAAATCCAACGCCCCACATTGTGCCAACAACTTTGGGCGGATGAGCTCAATTGGGAGGGTACAAACCGTATACTAGTTTGAGGACATACAACCTAAAGGCTAAATGTCATGGCAGGTCTTAAGCCTTGGTCTGCAACTAATCTAGGATTGAAGCATTACTTTGCTGATCTGACAGCTTCTACAGTTGTCTTGTTCCAGATGTATTGTTACCTTTCCTCTGGAGTAAACAAGACAGGCTGAGAAAGGGATTGTGCTGTATGGGCAACACATGGTCTCTACAATTCAGCCCAGGCTTTGTGCTATGGAGAGTTATAACTCTATACCTGGTCCCCACTAAGAGTTGTAGTTATTATGCCTTATCTGAAGCACAATATAACAAACTATCGTCAGTCAAAGCAGCAAGGTACCAGTAACTACCAGTTAGTTAGTTAGTTATCAGTTGGGGTATCTTCGTTGCACTCCGGACATGTCCATAGGTGCTCAGATCCTCCCCCCAGCATATGCATCAGCGTCCGGTGGCTAATAGTGCCAGTTCTGTGTTGGTTGACGAGGCGCTTTGTTTTCCCGATGTACCTCTCGCGTCTGGCTGTGCCTATTCTTACTCCCAGGTCTTTCATCCTGGAAAGCGATGTGGAATCACTGGCGTCAAAATCCTCTGTTCTCGCCATATCTTTAAGGGCGTTAATAACATCGGCACGATCCATGGGCTGGCCATCTACAGGGGGTGCAGAGCCAGCCAATTTATCAGCTCGTTCATTTCCCTCGACTCCCGCATGTCCCGGGACGAAGATGAAGGTGACTTTGCGGACAACGGACTTCTGCAGCGACTCAGTCCACTGTCTACGTACAGATCCAGCTTCGACCTTCTGAATCATGCTCATTGAATCACTTAGTACACACACGTTGGTATAATGCAGTGATTCCAGCCATATGAAAGCCTGTGTAACTGCCATCACCTCCATCGTCATGCTGCTCGTGGCCATAGAGTGGGCACCACTGGATTCTTGAACGGTTCGGCCCGCTGAAAGGGCTGTAAATGCCCACGCACTTCTGCTGCTTTACAACAGATCCATCTGTATAGATGAGCACTTCGGGGCTATCTGAGTGATCATAGATGAGCGCGTTAACCTCTGCATTGACAGCGGCAGGGTTCTGCTCTCTGCACCGTCTGTCGAGTGTGATAATGCAGGAGAAGGTACACTTAAAAGCTGGAGGCACCGGCACCCATTCCTTGCCGGGGTTGATACTGGTAAGACTGCAGACCTGTCCGACGACATCTTCCGCCCGACCCATCCATGATTTGCCCCTCTTTAGCCTGTCACCCTTTTCTCTGAATACAGCATCATGCAGAGGGTGCTGCTCATCTGCACTTATTTTTAAGTATGCACGAGCTCTCCAGATCTTGATCCTGTGTTCCATTGTCGGGAAGTCAAGGAGGTATCTCATTGCTACACAGCTGGTGTCTCTCGTGCAGCCCAAAATGATGCGCATGGCTTCGTTTTGTACCTTTTCAAGTCTTCCAATCTGTGTAGGGCTGACAGTGAGGATGGCCAGGGCATACTCGATGCGTGAAAGCACAAGTCCTTGGAACAGAAGTAATAGCAGTCTTTGCTCGATATTGGCAGTCGCCATGACTCTCATTGCTGCCAAACCTTTTCGAGCCTTCGTTATGACATAATCGACATGATCTCTGAAGGACAGGCTACGATCAAGCCTCACGCCAAGATATGTCATTGACTGGGTTCTACTCAGAATGCTCCCATCCATTCTTACTGCCGGCAGGTCTGTTTTCACAATATGGTTGTTTAGTGAGAACCATGTAACCGTTGCCTTTGCAGGGTTGACAAGGGCATCGGCATCAGCACACCATGAGGAAATTCGATCTAGTTCGCCCTGCATATAGTTGGCAACCGCCTGTCTATCTAGACCCTGTCGATACACGAGGATGTCGTCAACGAATGATAGAGTCCTACCCCTCCCATCCAACTGTTGTTCAGTGATCGGCACCGTATACACGTTGAATAGTACTGGTGACAGTGGTGAACCCTGCGGCAATCCTGGACATATCGTTATCGGCTCAGAAGACCAACTCCCGCATCTTAGCACCACCTTCCTTTGGAGTAGAACTGCAGCTATCCATCGTACAAGGTGAGGGTGCACTTTCAGTCTGAGGAGGGTTTGCATCAAGTGCTCGAAAGATACTCTGTTATATGCGTCCTCTAAGTCTATGGCGGCCGCACATGTCTCTTCTCTGACCTGAAATCCTTCGTAAACATCTTGAGCAAAGACCGCCGCATTCAGCCATGACTCTTTGTTGCGTCTGTATCCTCCAAGTGTGGGCGGGAAGCAGCCGAGCTGTTCCAAGTCCCAAGCAAGTCTGTGTGCTACAATTTTCTCCAGTAGCTTGCCAACAGTATTCTGCATCGTAATGATTCTGTAGCCGCTTATCTTGGAGTGGTCTTTGTTCGGTTTTGGCAGCGGCAGCAAGTAGCTGTGTAGCCATTCTTCTTTGACCTGACCCCTCTGGATACTGGTGTTGAATTCTCTGGCCAGTTCTTCCATGTCATCATCTGATATCACCATTAGGTCACCATATCGGATGCCGCCTGGGGCGGTGTTAGGTGATTTCTTGAGCATCGCACGCAATATCTCAACTGTGATTGTCCATTCTTCGTCTGTCCCGACCCCCTCGCACAACTGAGAGAGTGTTGTTGTGGTCCTCTGTCTGGCGGGCTCGTCTTTCTGGTCAGTCTGTTCTATGTAGCGTGCAAGAAGGGCCTTACCTTTATCCGTATCCGACTTTTTCCATGCGAGGTCTGTGCCTTGAAAGTCTGGAATACCCCTACGTTGTGCAGCACCGTTCATGCTCTTGTGGAGGCGCCAGAATGTCGTAAGAGATTGCTCGGAGCACACCTTCCTGCAGAACTCGTCCCATTTGTCGGCCTTGGCCTGTTTGGCGCAGGATTTGAATAAAGTCGTCGTCCTAACGACCTCAGTCTTCAGGTTCGCCAACTCAACCTGTGGCATGTTAGCCTTTCTGGCCTTTTGCCAGTCTTTGACAGCCTGCCTCTTTCCCAGCCACACCTTCTCGACCTCTCCATTCCACCATGGTGGCTGCAGCCATCTTTCTTGTCTCCTACGGGAGGAAGTTAGTTTCCTTCTTCTGATCTTGCTTATGGCGTCTTGACCAGTGGTGTCGTATGGGAAGGCATTGGTCTTGTTTCTTTGACTCATGGCCCCGTCTTTCTTGATCAGGATGACACAAGGGTAGTGGTCACTATCGTGGTATCCCAGTGTGCCCCACCGGCACCTTGGTGCGATGGTGGGCGACACCAGAGCCAAGTCAATGATGCTGTCAGAGTCGCCTGGTCGAGTGGCCATTCTAGTGACCTTCCCATCATTCAGACAGATTAGGGCAGCAGATGCCAGGGCGTCCTCCAAATCTTCTCCCTGTCTATTGGTGATGCAATTCCCCCATTGACTGCCTCTGGCATTGAAGTCCCCGCAGTAGATGATATGCCTTTCATCCATATCGAACAAACTCTGCCATTGTCGCACGTCGACCTTTCCATTTCGCGCATAGACGTTAACGATTACAAGCTGCACTGGTGTCATTATTCTTAATGCCTGCACTTGCAGGGCATCGCTGTTCCAGGCGGACATATCGATCTCAGACACTAGTATGTTGTCGCGGACCAGAATGGCCTGTCCGAGGTGCCGCCTGTTAAAGAAACCCTGAAATCCCGCAACATTGACTGTTCCGTCGGTGAGCTGTGTTTCTTGCAAGACTACAATATCGTTTCCGTAGAGTAGTTAAAACCAGTAACTACCAGTTTATGTTGATGATAAATATGTTTCCTGCATTTTGTAAATAGTTGTCGTATGTTACAAGTGTTTTTCTGCCATTTGTGTACCAGCTGAAGGAAGAGATCCTAGATGCCTTTGTGACTGGAAAATGGGATGCAGAGACAGACGCTAAAGCCCGGCTGGAGGAGGATGGTATGCATGTCAACATTTTTTCTAACGTTGTCACCGTGTTTCTGTAAATCACATAATTTAGGTCTAGGGGTAAGAATGGATGAGAGTGCATGCACACTTTTGATGCGCTAATGACGAGGTGGCCGGTTCAATCGCAATACTAGTCAGTTGGACTAAAATTATTTCTTCTCGACCTTGGCTTGGAGACACAAATTACAAGTACCTCAGAAGTCAGGGTGGGTTCACCTGATGGCGAGGGATACTGGTGATAAGGAAAACTAATCCACATTCAAAAACCAGTGTATATATATATATATATATATATATATATATATATATATATATATATATATATATATATATATATATATAATTTGGGGTCTGATTCAGATAATACACCAGATTCTAGATATCCAGCCCCCTAAGTTCCAGTTGAGATGGTTTCATGTCTGCAGAATGGAAGCACCTCACCCATGATACGAATAATTGACTAAAAGTGAAGGGTCAAGATCTGTAGAATGGGGGTCAATTGGCTGGTGTGTGTAAGATTAATAGATCAAAGGTTCAGACTTCCTGTTCAGTTTATTCACAATCTTTGCATGCGGAGGACCTCCATAAGCAGATAACACAAGGATAATGTCAAACACTTGGAGGTTGCCAACACAGTGCAGAACTCTCTAGCCCCAGTGGGAATCTCCATGTGTGTGTACTAGAACCATTCTTCGTCTACTTCTGTCTGTCAACTCCCAATGGAGCCCCCCCCCCCCCCCCCCCCCCCCCGAGCCAGCTCACTTCTTCATGATTGATTGGATTTTCTGCTGCATGCGGTGACAAGTCTCACACCAACCCTCATTGGTTGCCTCTGATGATATGCATGGTATGTTACTATGCTGCCGTTTTTTACTTGCCTGGTGGGCCTCACTGACACACAAGCGATAACAAAATCATATATATTTATGGGTTAGATGTTCTCATTTTAAAATTTGGTCTGGGCAGCTTACCTGACCCAGTTTTGGTAATAGGGACATCTAACCCACATTCAAAAATCAGTCTGGTGCACTTCCTATTAGTAGCGGCACATGAGTGGACTATACCTGAGTTCAAGGGAAGGGTGGGGGGCGGGGCACAAGCATGTGTATGTTGAGAAAGAGAGAGAGTGCGCGTAATTCAGGAGCCAACCTCTTTGTCTTAGAAGTTAGCGTCCTGGATGTGGAAAGAGATTAATTGTGGTGTTATGCTGTATGTTGCCATACTTATCGTGTAACTATGAAGTTATTTTGTCATGATTTTTAAAAATCAGTGTTGATTTTTGTGTACAGTCATTAATTGTTAAAGTGTATTATTTTTTGTTTAGATGAGCTGTATGGTGACTTTGAGGATCTGCAGACTGGAGAGACATTTGAAGCAGAGAATGGAAATGTCCCTGATGACCCAGAGAGCGATAAAGATGATGAAATAAAGGACCAAGGGGATAAAGAACAAGGGGAAAATGATGGTAGGCAGTTATGTATATATAATTATATATGTATGCTTACACACTGATCACCTGAATATATATGTTCCCATGTTGGATGAAGAATGACTTGTGCGATGAATTGGATTAAAGTGAGGAAGAGTTGCGCAATTCGTCGAACTCACTCTCTCGCCTCAGTCCATCTGAATCCAGTGGCAGGACAAGTCAAGACGACTGGAGACGAATACATGTGCAGTGGATATCTAGGGCGCTCTAAGTGCCTTACCGTGCTCATTACGTTCCACAGCGCTTTGCAGGTAAACGCCGTCTTGCCCGTTGAATCAGGAATGATTTCTTCTGCGCAGTCTGCCAAATCCTGTCTTCACATGCTGGGTAGGCATACCCTAATTCACCGATCAGTTTATATGTTCCCACACTGACAACCTGAATATATATGTTCCCACTCTGACCACGTGAATATATATGTTCCCACACTGACCACCCGAATATATATGTTCCCACACTGACCGCCTGAGTATATGAAACTAGAGATGTGTCATCATCGTGAAGTGGTGTCTGTACAGTTTATCACTCTCATCACAGATACCCATGATCTTTAGCCACCTCTCCTGCCTCATTCATTTTCACGCTCAAGATGTTTTCCATGTCCCATGGCCAGAAGAGTGATTTTTGTTCTTTTTATATGAAACAACGATGTATATGCTCAGCTGAAAAGCTGGGAAATAAACAACAGCCAACACCAACTTTATAAAAATATAGGATGTCAGTGAGAATTGGAGAGTCGTGGTTGATGGTGTTTCTTCAGACTAGATATCTGACGAAGAAGAAAATGGGAATCAAATACACTGTTTGCATATAAATGTATTTATTGTAGAAAAGCGTCACGCAAGGCATTCTTTGGTTATGTGATGACAAGAGAGGTATTGGAGAATATCGTGACAACTGTAAAGTTCAGTGGATAAAGAAACATTGTGCTGGATAGACTGAGACAATGGCATTGAGGAATATCATCAGCAGAGTTGATTCAGAGCACCAAGGACCAAGAACTGTGGAATGACATGAATGTCCATGTCAGCTAGCAAGGCCCATGGTGATGATGTTTCCTGCAGCTCGATCCATTGGTGTCTAGTTCTCCCCCTAAGCTCCACATCGGTGTCTAGTTCTTCCCCTTAAGCTCCATATTGGTGTCTAGTTCTCCCCCTAAGCTCCACATCAGTGTCTAGTTCTTCCCCTTAAGCTCCACATCGGTGTCTAGTTCTTCCCCTTAAGCTCCATATCGGTGTCTAGTTCTTCCCCTTAAGCTCCACATTGGTGTCTAGTTCTTCCCCTTAAGCTCCACATCGGTGTCTAGATCTTCCCCTTAAGCTCCACATCAGTGTCTAGTTCTTCCCCTTAAGCTCCACATTGGTGTCTAGTTCTCCCCCTTAAGCTCCACATTGGTGTCTAGTTCTCCCCCTAAGCTCCACAGTGCAGTCTAGTTCTCCCCCTAAGCTCCATATTGCTGTCTAGTTCTCCCCTTAAACTCCACATTTCTGTCTAGTTCTCCCTCTAAGTTCTGTGATGACTCTGTCATTTTACTCATATTCTTCACAGGCAGCTGTTAATGAATGTTTGACTGTTTGAAGTATATTTACAGTGGTTCTCCAGAGTTCAGACCCATACAGCAGTACAGGTTTAACATTACAGTTATATATTCCGAGTTCGCTTTTAAAAAAGGGGCCCTTTTACTCAAGTTAAGGTGCCTTTTTGCACATGTTGCTGGACATAGATTTGCAAGACTAAAGGGCACTCGCAGGTGATGTGGTCAGCATCATGTCTGCTGCCTCCACCTCCAAGGTCATTCACTGGTATCCGTGTTAGGCTGGATGGACCTGGCAGCACATGAACAGGTCAATTTTTAAAAAAATGTCTGAATCCACACCAGTGTGGATGGAACCCCTGACTACAAGTACGCCAGAGTGTCTAGCTGCTCCGCTACTGTGGCTCCCACATTTACATTTGTTACTAGTGTTAATTTCTGTTTATTTCATTCATGAGTGAATGCACCACTTTACAGCCAGTAAACTCTTGTTTGTAGGTGAACCAGAAGAAGAGGTGAAAAAGAAGACAAAGGCTGAGATGTCGGCACAAGAAAAACGGTTGGCGAAGAAAAGGAAAATGAAGGAAATGTTTGATACAGATTATGATACGAAGGGAGATAATGAGTACTATGATACATGGAAAGCAGAAACCGACGAACAGGCTAAGGTAGGTGGCGTTACATGTGTGTAGACTTGTATGTACACAGCTTTTGGCAAACAAAGAAACACAAATCTAAGAAGCCAGTTTTACAAACACGTGATCAGAATGCACAGAATGAATGCATATTTGTGGCTGTATAACCTCCTCCTTTCTTCTTTTATTCTTTATCCTACATTGGGGCATAGTCTGTTACCGAACTCACTCCAAGTGCTCCCATCCTTAGCTATGCCATACAGCTCTATCTATATCCTCCTCATTCATTTGTGTTTCTATTTCTCTTTGCCATATGTTTTTATGTCTATACAGCCTGCATATGAGGAAAACTCAGTCGGTCAATCAGGTGCCATCTTCGCAATGAAGGCTGGCTGCAATAGATCTCCAACAGAATCAAGGCACCTTGATTGTATAGTCTGTCAGACCATCTAGGGATGGTAATATGTATTGTTTATGTTCACATCATTCATTTGACAATGTTATTTCCCTATGTGAATATAACACGCACATTAGATAATTGATGAACGAAAAATGAGTGATAGGAAGGGCCAGATGTAAGACAGGCCTGCGTGCCCAATTTGCGACCCTTTGAAAATGGTTGGTTCGTTCATTCTTTTGATGTTATCTTCCAACTTGTATACAAACAAAACTATTCATCTAATTGCTACTAGAACTATCAGCATGAGAACTGTTCGTGACCTTTGAGGAAGGCGTATGCAGCATGTGTGGGAATAGCCTGAGTGTAGTGATGTCAGTTCTAAAACCAAAAATTGACTAAGTCTCATAACCAGTCCAAATGTATTTGTATTTTCAGTTAAACCGATCTGAATTTGAAGATCTGCCTGAGGAGCAGAGGGTGCAGTATGAAGGTTTCAGACCTGGAATGTATGTGCGAATAGAGTTTGAACAGATGCCCTGTGAACTGGTTGAGAACTTCAACCCCACCTATCCTGTCATTGTCGGTGGCACAACGGACATTGAAGAGAAGCTGGGATACGTCAATGTAAGTTTGTGGCCTTAGAAAGTTATAGTCTTATATCAGATTATTATGTAGGTCAATACCGTAGTTTCTTTAAGAACAGATAATAAATGCAGGTGGAAGAATAAGGATGTATCCTATTAAAGGAGAAGTAAAGCGCCTCTTTCCCTCCCATAGCCTACAGGAGACCCTTGGGCAAGGTGGTGTACCTGTTTAATCCTCCGGCCGGGGTAATGTGAAAATATGGGAGCAGGTGGGATTTAGCTTCAGAGCAGCGGTCAGGTAGTTGTTGGTTATATAGTCTCAGGTTTGTGATGGCAGAGGATCTCTATATACGAACGAACGAACAAACTTTATTTTCAAAGGGTTAAGAATTGGGCACGCAGGCCCGTCTAACATTCTGCCCTTCTATCACTCTCTTTCATACATTATTTCATTCACACATCATTCAAGAGAAGGCTAGGTCACTAACAAGAATGAAGGCCAGAGCAAACTAACCCATTTTTAAAAATACGTATGCCTGGCGGAGGTCAGCATGGCCGAATGGGTAAGAGCCCCCTTTCTTAAATTTCTAGTATGCTGATGCTGAGGTAGCGGGTTCAACCCATATACTGGTAAGTTGGACTAATATGTTGTCTTCTCTTCTTTGACTTGGGGACGTAAATTACAAGTATCTCTGATGCCTAATGGCGAGGGACATTGATAATAGGGGCAGGTAATCCACACGTAAAAATCAGTCCAGTGCACTAGAAGTAGTAGCACATGTATGGACTACGCTTGAGTTCAAAGCAAGCGAAAAAAAAAAAAATTGATTTTATATTTGTTTTCTCTTAATACAATGTTTCAGGTGCGCATTAAAAAGCACAGGTGGTACAAGAAAATCCTGAAAACGAGGAATCCCCTGATCATCTCTCTTGGCTGGCGTCGGTTCCAGACTATCCCTTATTACTACAAACTGGAGGACAACATGCGACGGCGCATGCTCAAGTACACACCACAACATATCCACTGCCAGGCCACATTCTGGGGTGAGTGACAACCTAGTGTCAAATTTTTATTTTGTTTTGTGCAACAATCCTCTGGGTGACAAGATTTTTATAAGTATACTTTTAAACAGTTATGTGTCAACAGAAGTAACCCAATGCTGAACATTATATACAATAAGAAAGAGACAATCAGCTTTCTTTGGTCATGTGATGAAAAGAAAGGCTTTATAGAACATCGTGACAACTGGAAAGATCAAAGGGAAGAGAGGCAGACAAAAATAAATTATGCTGAATGGACAGGCAAATCAAATCAACTTTATTTTAAAAGGGTCACAAATTGGGCACGCAGGCCCGTCTTACATTCGGCCCTTCCAATCACTCATCTTTCGTTCATCAAGAGCATTATGTTGTTGTGTTGTTTGTCCATCAAGAATGATGATGACCATTCATTTCATCCAGTGGGGTTGAAGGTATGGAGCCGTGGGTTCTAAGATGGCTGATAAGGCCTATTTTGACTCGAAATGTTCTTTGACAATGTGGGCAAAGAATGCTTGACGTCTCTGGAGGAGGATTTCCTGCAGTGGTTTTTCTGTCCTGCCTTTTCTTCACAGCTCTTGCAGTCCTGGTTGCCTCACATATGACTGCACCCTTGCGTAATGATGCACGCCACGAATTTCGGTCTCTGGCTGCAGCCTCCCAAGTGTCATGATGAATTCCAAAAGCCTTCAGTGAAATTTTCAGAGTGTCTTTAAAGCGTTTCCTCTGGCCACGTTGGGAGCGTTTACCACAACGCAGTTCGCTGTAAAAAAATTCATTTAGGGAGCCTGTGATCTGGCATGCGAGTCAAGTGACCAACCCAACGAATCAGATTCCTCATCAGTATACTGGGCATGGATGCTCTTTCTAGGACTTCAGTGTCTGGAATCTTGTCTTGCTTCCTTAGGCAGACTGTGTGGAAGTGGTTTAATTTCCTAGCGTGTCGCTGATAAACAGTCCAGGTTTCACAAGCATATAGCAGTGTGGATAGTGACGTTGGATGAAGAATGACTTGTGCGATGACTTGGATTAAAGTGAGGAAGAGTTGCGCAATTCATCGACCTCACTCTCTCGCCTCTGAGTCCAGTGACAAGACAAGTCAAGACGACTGGAGACGAATACAGGTGCAGTGGATGACCAGGGCGCTCTACGTGCCTTGCCGTGCTCATTACGTTCCACAACGCTTTGCAGGTAAACGCCGTCTTGCCCGTTGAATCAGGAATGATTTCTTCCGCGCAGTCTGCCGAATCCTGTCTTTACATGCTGGGTAGGCATACCCTAGTTTACCTCTTGGTTTGACACCAAATCGGATATCCATGCCTGGTTTAGCCAGCCTCTCACAGCTGTTGCCCGGGGGGGTGGCCGCTGTCGCATGCTGACGGCTACTAGGAGCCACAGGCACGAGCTGGGTGTCACGCTTGGACCAGTGGGTGTTGGGTCCTGAAAAGGACACGAGAGTCATCCTTACCAAAGGTGCTACCAATGCCTGACACCCCGTACCCCCCTCAAGAGCATTATACATTCACATAGGAAGGAAAAAAAAACATTGTGAAACAAATGTTCTAAACATAAATAAGACAAGTTACCATGTTATGAGGCCCACCTTCCACCTACCCACACATCACCCCACCCACACCCTCACACCCAGGGACACATACATACCCCACCAACTGACCCATCCCCCCTCCCGCACATCCCCCACACACAAACTGCCCTCACCTGTTCCCCCAACCCAAACACACTCACCACCCACACAAACATCCCCACCAACCCACACATCCCATGCCCACCCACATACATCCTAACCCACACACCCATCTCCCACCCACACATCCTCTCCCCACCCACACCTCCAATAACCTATCCCCTAACCACACCTCCATCGACCACATATTCCCCACCCATGCACACACACCCCCCACCAACCCACACATCGCACATCCACACACATCCCCACCAACTGACATCTCCCTACCCACACACACACATCTCCCTAACCACCTATACATCCCCAATCCACTCATACATCCCCAATCCATTCACACACACCCCACCACCCACACATGCCCTAGCCCACATCTCCCACCACAAACACCCCCCACCCGCACATCACATACATCCCCTACCATGCAATATTCAAAACCCACACACCACATACACATATCCCTCACCCACACATCCCATACCAACATACCACCACACACCCCCCACCTACATATCCCCCACCCACATACCACACAAATTTCCCACCCACACTCACACAGATACCCTCACCCACCCACCCTGCACATATCCCCCACACATATCCCCACCCACACACACACATCCCACACACCACACACATCCCCAACCAATACCACACACCTCTCCCCACCCACACATACAAACAGTGGCATGGAGGAATATCATCAGCAGGGTTGATCCAGAACACATGTATGTCTACGCAAGCTGACAGGGCACATGATGATGATGACATGTCTGCAGAATTAACCCAATGCTTAGAAGGGGAACACTTTTCATATAGTGTAATTTTAAACTATTATATGTCAGCAGAAGTAAAACCGAGAAAGAGGATTATTCAGTGTTATAGATTCAGGTTATTATTACTGATCAGATTTGAAAGCTGACATATTTGTGTAATCACCTCAGGTCCACTGACTCCCCAAGGCACAGGTTTTCTCGCTGTTGAGTCTGTGGCGGAAAAAACTGTAAGTTGTAGAAATGTTTGGTGACTTTGTGTTTGTTCATGATTTAAGTTTTGTCATTACACACAAATGTTGGTTGCCACTGTGCTTGCTTGTGCATTTACTTCCTGGTCTGGTGGCCCTGGGTTCATATCTTTCCCATTGTGGAAACTGATCTTAAACTAGTGAGCTCTGGGGTTTTATCAAACCTCTGAAAATGGATATCAGAAAATTTCTGGAAGATGAGGCAGCTGGTTCGATTCCTCATTGGGTTGAGAATGTTAAAAAAATGTAACCCAGGCTCCCGGGTAGCCTGGTCTAACAAGAGTACTGGGAAATGTTCTAGAATACATCGGAACTGGTAAATGTTCTAGGAAATAAAAATGCCTGATATTGACTGCAGCATCCATTGATCTCCGATTGGTCTACAAATGTAATGGGTTTTTAGCATATACCCAATAGGCCTGTGGGCTAGAAAAAAGGTTCAGTGCTTTAATAAATATTTTAAAGCAGTTGACATGACACAGGCTACGTCTCCTCTAGAGTGCAGTTTTGTCCAGATGAGTGTAGAGCCATATCTCCCTGTACGCTGTGCTGGCTTAGAAATGGGATCCTTTGTTCTCTTTATGTTACCTGTAGAACGTCTCCAGCGGTTTCTCTACATCAAATTTGCTGTCATGTTGAACTCAGTCAATGGCAAGCCATTCTCTGTGTCCCTATATACACATGAAAGTATAGAATACAAGTCTCCATCTGTTTCTCTCCATCAAATTTGGTTGCCACGTTGAACTAAGTTTACTACAAGCCATTCCCTATTTCCCTATATATACATGAATGTTAAGTATAGAATGCAAGTCTCCAGATGTTTCTCTCCATCAAATTGTCATGCTGAACTAAGTCCACAACATGCTAGTCTCTGTGTCCTTCTAGAGCTAACTGTTCTCATTAATAAAAGGCAGTTGGGGTCCAACGTTTGTTCACTTAAACATCTTGAATTGCAAGACACAAATGCAGTGAATTATTCACAATATAAATCATGTACTGTAAGATATAAATGCATTGAATTATTTGCAGTATAAATCTTGAATTGCAAGACATTAATGCATTGAATTATTTACAGTTTAAATCATCAGCTTATACTCTCATTTTTTTGCCAGCTGAATTTTCGTATCGCTGCCACAGGCGTTGTTTTGGAATTAGACCAGTCGTGTGATGTAGAGAAAAAATTGAAGCTAGTTGGCGCTCCAGTCAAGGTGTTTACAAAATCAGCATTTATTCAGGTAAGTGATTTTGTTATAGCAGTTTCATACAAAATTCAAGATTGGCAAATCAGTTATGTATACATGTGGTTTAATGCCACAGACAGCAGATCAAATAATCCAAGATTGCCCAGAAGACAGCATATCCATGCTAACCTTCTGGCCTGGAGAAACAACAGTGGAAGATAAACTCTATGGACCACTGAGTGAATTGAAAAAGAGTTAAATTCATACAAGAGACAGCATTGTAGATATAGACAAATTTCAAGTGAATGAAAGAAGTAGAATAACATTGTCCCAATAGCTATTCACATTATACAATTAAAGTTGTGATTACTAATAAATATAAACACATTTCTTGTGTGTAAAACTGTCGTAAAATGTTTGTCAAGGTTGCCTGGTTGCTTGCCCATTGTTAACAAACCTGGTAATCTTGAAATGTCTCAGACAGGTCTTGATTGTTAACAAATCTGGTAATCTTGAAATATCTCAGACAAGTCTTCATTGTTAACATATCTAGTAATCTTGAAATGTCTCAGACAGGTCTTGATTGTTAACAAATCTGGTAATCTTGAAATATCTCAGACAAGCCTTCATTGTAATCAGTCAAACAGGCATGGTGGTTACTGAAAGAAAAAGTATAATTGTGACATTGCGCCATTGCTGCTGCAACATGGGAGAGATGTTATGTATATACAAATATTATCTTTGTTTATGAGACATTTGGATTTCTTACTGATAAATTATGGCATTTCAGGTTGTTGGCAAATCATTCTTGTTTGATGTTTTTTGTTTGTTTGTTGAGATACCTGTTCTGCTGTGTGACAGTGAATTGTGGAATGGCACCGATTAAGTTAGGAAAGGTTTGTAGGCAACAGAAATGTGCTTTCTGAGATGTATCTTGTGAATACCTTGAACTGCCAGAGTAACTAACTTCTGCTTCTTCTTTTCCTCCATCTATGTTAGTGAGAGGTTGGGGAAGATGTAAGGATCTTTTATGCACTCAGTATATGTAGCTAACAAGTACCTGAAAAAAGGCCCATGAAAGTGTAACATTATTTACAGTCGATTAAGTTGACATTATTGCACTGGGTTTTATCCCATTTGGCTCAGTCTCTTTGCACAATGAACTGCCAAAAGCATTGCACAAAGTCCGTAGCTCCAGCGATGACCTCTGGATTCTCCGAAGGGCGTGGCCCAGAATCAAACCCACAACCTTTGGAGCCTGAGTCAGACGGCTTGACCACTTCACCACGGAGACTCCCAAGTATAACATTAAATACATATGTAAGAACAAGTCATTCTTCTATGATCATGTAATGAGGGGAGAGGCATTGGGAAACATCGTGACAACTGGGAATATCAGTGGTAGAAGAGGTATGGGCACACTAAAATAAATGATGCTGGGCGTGTGGGTAAAGTGGCAAAGGGAGTATAATTACTAGAATTGATTCACAGCACCGAGATCTTAGGAGATGCATGACTATCTGTGTTAATTACTACGGCACATGATGATGGTTTAGAAAAAAAAAAACTGGTTGAAATGTTAACTTGTGTCTGTACGTGTATTGGTTGAAATGTTCGCTTGTGTCTATACGTGTATTTCTGTTGTAGAGTTTCTATTTTAATTCTTGTTAAGTATCAGTCATGACTAATTTTAGTGTTCTTTGTTACTGCCTATGATACCATTAGTATTGGGAGTCTTCGCTGGCTGTTGCAGATAAGGACAGAGCATGTGTGGGAATGTCCCAAATGCTGTGAATTTGGTTCTTGATTCAACTCAACATTCCCAGGACATGCTGGTGTGGTGTGAGATGAGCAGGCGGTCAGATTGGCTGGATCTACACCTCTTGGTGGGGTTGTGGTGCATGATAAGGTAGATGTGGTCGGGGCCCTTTGGGATCACGTGTATGATACAGAAGGACTTGAAGATCATCACTGCTTAGAGAGAATGGTGCTGCAGGGAGTGATCAGAGGCTCTGGCAGACATTCAAAACTGAGGAAAGGCCAGGCGGACATATAATCAGACTGTAACTGCTACCATTAGTATTGGGACGCTTTGCTGGCTGTTGAAGATGAGGACGAAGCACATAAGGAATGCCTTGGGAACTGTGATGCTGGTCCTTGACTGCAAGTGTTGCCTCCCATGAAACTTAACTAACATGCAGTGCTCACCGTCTTCTTTGAGATGACCCATTTACCTGTAAACTACTGTTCAGGTTTTCCTGGTATTATTTCAATGTCTGAATCGGCTGACCAGATGTTTCTCATGTTGTTTAGAACATGTTTACCTCAGCGCTGGAAGTGGCCAAGTTCCAGGGTGCCAAGATCCAGACCGTCAGTGGTTTAAGAGGCCAGATCAAGAAAGCTTTACACTCCCCCGCTGGGGCATTCAGGGCAACCTTTGAAGACAAGATTCGGATGAATGGTATGTTTTGTGTTCTTTTGGGTTATTGATTGGGTTATTCACTGTTCTGTCATTTGATGTTTAGAAAAGTAGTTCTTCTTTCCAGATCAAGAAAGCTTCACACTCCCCCGCTGGGGCATTCAGGGCAACCTTTGAAGACAAGATTCGGATGAATGGTATGTTTTGTGTTCTTTTGGGTTATTGATTGGGTTATTCACTGTTCTGTCATTTGATGTTTAGAAAAGTAGTTCTTCTTTCATTTGATTGGAATTTGTCTACGTCTGCAATGTATGAAATCTCTTATATGAATTTCATTGTCTTGTTTAGTTCACTCAGTGGTCCACATAAGTTTATTTTCCACCTTTGCTTCTATAGGCCAGAAGGTTTGCCTGGATATGTTGTATTTTGAGCAATCTTGAAGTATGTGATCTTCTGTCTGCGGCGCCAATCCACGTATACACATGGTCGGTTTGCCAATCTTGAATTTTGTATGCGTGGGGTATAAAAGTAGTTGAATGGGCTTTTATGTCTATGTTTTATGGTTTGGTAGTTGCTTTGCTGCTTCTTCTTCTTCTTTCTAGTTTAGAATATATTGAAAGTTCCAGAACAAGCTCCGCTGTAGGTCCTATATTTCCTAGTGTGTCGCCCGTGTATTTCCGAGGTTTCAAAAAGGAAGTGAAGACAGTAACACTGTAGAATGTCTGAACATGTCATAAATGGCGACTAAAAGTGGTTGGTTTGACAATGGCTGTCTCATATAACCATGAACTGGCCTAAAGAACATACAGTTATCTCTGTAGACATTGTGTTCCTGAAAGCCAGGGGTATGTAACAAGATATGGTTATCTCCATAGATATAGTGTTAAAAAAAGCCAGGGATATATAACAACGTACAATTATCTCCATATAGTGTTCAATAAAGCCAGGGGTTTATAACAACATACAATTATCTCTACAGATATAGTGTTCCTGAAAGCCTGGGTCAAGCTGGAGATCCCCAAGTTCATCATGCCGGTGACTTCCCTCCTCCTGTCACACGAAAGCAAGCAAGCCTGGATGGGGATGCGAACTATTGGCCAGCTGCGATATGAGAGGAATCTACCAGTGCCACAGAAAACTGACTCATTGTATAAGGTAAAACTAATGTCTGTTTAATTTGTCTCAGAGGAGCCTGTATATAGTCATATAAAGTAATATGATGGTTATAAAAGACAAGCTTATATAAAGAAAATAAAACTAATAAGATAACTGTTTCCAACTCAAGGTCTCTGTAATAAAGTCGTCTGTCTTATGTTATGGAGTATGGGGATTGTTTTTCAGAGTCCATTATTCAGTTCTTAATTGCAGTTTTGTATTTTTAGATCCGTGAGATTTTTTTTTTTCCCAGCTCCTTGCATTTGTTTACTATTTTTTTATGCATTCTGTTATTTTCTTCCTGATTTTGCTTCTTTATTCTTCTTTCATCTGTCTTCTGAAGAATTTGTTTAGTCATACAGTTTGTTGTTGGAATTCTGTGTATAGGAGGAATGATCTTTTTTAGGTCTGTTGTATTGGTTCACACAACAGATTCCAATACTTGTAAATAGTCTGTATTATATGAGCTGAGTTAAGTTAAGAACTGATGACACAGCCCATGGGACATTCCGGAACTTCTCTTTTTATATTCCTTAGCTCCTGAACAAATAATTTCTGTTTATCTAAAGATCTTTCTCTAGTGCCTAGCCATCTCAGTACCTCACATAATGACATTTATTCTGTCCATTTCATTCTTGATGTTTTCCATTTGTATAAGTGTTCTGGCATTCCATACACTAATGATTCAGCTATTTTTAACTTGTAGCATCTGTAGCACATAACACTCTGTACCAGACAAGCTGATTTCAGTGGAAGAAACCCCCATTAACATCGTTAACCAGATCCAATTTGTTAATTGCCTATAGACAAGGGGGAGGTGGTCATGCGTTTGTGGGACCAGGTGGAGAAGGCGGGGGAACAGATTGAGAACCTGTATGTGGAAAGAATGAGATTGCGGGGGATCGGCAGGGGTTCTGGAAGAATCTCAAAACTGAGAGGGAAGACCAGGAGAACTTTAAATCAGATGGCGATGGGAACGATTAGTAGTATGACTCTTCACTGGCTGTTGAACGAGGAGACGGAGCACATATGGGAATGTCCTGAGTGCAAGATGGCAGTTCTTAACTCAACTCATTGTTAATTATAAAGGGATAAATACAACTAATTATAGAACTAAATTGTAATTATAAAGGGATAAATATAACTAATTGTAGAACTGCCGGTCTCCTTGGCCTAGAGGTTAGCGACTTTCTCCGTAATCCTGTACACCCACGTGAGGAACATAACTTGCGCGAGAATCGGTAGCGGTTCTATGGGGTATGTGAGCCGGCCGCTCAGAAAGCAATGACAAACTACTGATCGTAATCTTGCCAAGAAATCAAAATCAGCTGAAAGATGCTGATGTTGACAGCGATGTCCTGTAAAGGATATGCGCGGGGAAAAAAGTATAAAACTAAATAGTAACTATGAAGGGATAAATACAACAGCTGGTCCCCGTGGGCTTGCGAACGTGGTTCGTGAGCCGCTTACCGGGCGTTCGAAAAGCAGCCGCGACTAATTTGTGCAGCAGACCGTGTCGCGTTGTGTTATAACATGTTGGTATGGGAGCCGGTCGTTCAGAAAGCAATGGCAAACTACTGAACATAAAATTTGCCTAGTACATCAACAGCAGCTGAAAAATGCTGTTGTTGACTGCAATGTCCTGCAAAGGATATGCAACATTTAAAAAAACAACTAATTATAAAACTAAATTGTAATTATAAAGGGATAAATACAACTAATTGTAAAACTAAGTTGTAATTATGACTGGCACCTTGCCGTCTGACAGACGATAGTTTGTAAAATGGAGTTATACTTCTCCCTAACACAAAGCCTGGGCTGAATGTAGAGAGCATGTGTTGCCCATACAGCATGATCCCTCTCTCGGCCTGCCTAGTTTACTCCAGAGGAAAGGTAACGCCAATACGTCTGAGAAAAAAAAAGTCAAGCTGCAGAAGCTGCTGGATCAGCAAAGCAATACTCTAATTGCCCGCCTGTCGGAGCTTCCATCCTAGACCAATTGCCGACCAAAGCTTAGGGTACAACTATGAAACTAAATTATAATTATAAAGGGATAAATCAACTAAATGGAGTCTCCGTGGCGAAGTGGTCAAGCCGTTTGACTCAGGCTCTGAAAGTTGTGGGTTAGATTCTGGGCCGCGCCCTTCGGTTCACGAGTAAAAATTTTTCGGGGACTCCTGTGGGTCGTCGCTAGAGCTACAGAGTTCGTGCTTTGTGCGATGCTTTCCATGCTGCGGAAGGAGACCGAGCCATACAGAATAAAACCTGGTGCAATGAAGTCGACCCTGTCGATTTTTAAGTGACTTTTTAAATCAACCAAATTGTTATTATAAAAGGTAAATACAACTAAATTATAATTTTAAAGGGATAAATACAACTAAGTTATTATTATAAAGGGATAAATACAACTAATTAGGAAACTAAATTGTTATTATATAGGGATAAATACTTCTTGACTTCCACTAGTTTGATTCTTGTAGCCTTTATTTAAAAAAAAAATACAGACTGTGCTAGGCAGCAGAGAGAGAGAGAGGTTGCATATGGCACCCTTTACCTGACAATAACCAACTCATAGAATTTTGAGCTATTTTATAGATGTAGCGACCCTACTAACTTGCCTCCTCTTAATGACCACCACCTGTGTTGGCCCACGGCTGCTTATCAACATATTTGTGACTAACCTTTATATCTAAAGGCTGCTCCACCAATCGATGAACACACCTAATAGTAGGACAAGCGTCTATCTTACATTAGTTGTAGCTTCTCAAAATTAGCTGATAAATTATTGCTGCTTTGTTAATCTGTGCATGTCAGTTTTATTTATGCACATATCTATCAATATTAATCCATTTGTGTACTAATTTGTTTCCCATAATTCAACAGCCAATTGTGAGGCCAGAGCGGGAAATAAAACCCCTGGTGATTCCAAGGGAACTGAAAAAGCGTCTGCCGTTCAAGGACACACCGAAAGATTTGATCAAACATGAAGAACCTAAGCGGGTTGCAGTTGTCTTGGAGCCAGCAGAAGCCAAGGTTGGTTGTTTGAAGTTATGAAACACACGGGTGTTTTTGTTGGTTTGAAGTTATGAAACGCATGAGCGTTTCCATTGGTTTGAAGTGTCATTTTGTATATTAACATTATTGTGGCAGTTTATGGTTATGGTTTGATACCATGTGAGACTAAACACATCCTCTGTAATAAGAGAATAACAGGGTGAAATAATAAAGTCAAGGAAGCTATACAAGATATTGGTTTACAACTTGGGCAGTGTGCTCTACTGATTCAGCAGCCACATTTACAACCTCAAGGTTTCAAATTTTGCATTTATCAACCCCCAGTAGTATAATTTGTACCAAATTTTTCGGCTGCAATAAGTGTCAGATTAATTCATTCATAAGTCAATCAGTTCAAAGACTAGTACAGAAGTTGCCTGACCATGTACCTCCATTTTCTCCTGTAATGAGTCTCTCTTCAGTTCAACATAAGCCTGTGTCCCATCTCAATGTCCATTGCATAATTCTGTGATATAGTTTTTCCCTAGGATGTCCTTTTGCTCTCTCAACAGATTCAGTAGTAGACCCCTATGTCCTCTGTACTATGGTGAAATCCAGGCGACCTTGCTTGCAGGCTGTTTCACACAGCCATGGAGTGTTTCTCCACGGGGAAGTCGTCAAGCCTGCTTGCCTCATGGTCCAAAGGTTGTAGGATTGATTCCGGACCCAGTCATTCAGTTCAGAGTGCAGTTTTCGCAAAGACTCCTAGGGTTTCATCGCTGGAGTAGCAGAGTTCATGATTTGTGCGATGTTTTCGGCAGGTCACTCTGCAGAGGGAGACTGAACAGTACCTTCATAGGCAGGAGAACTGTTGGGTTTATAGATGCTGCCATGGACCTAGGTCAGGCCATGGGTTATTGAGTACAGGTAGCTTAGAGTCTTGCACAGTCCTGTGACAAGATGTGAACATCGAGAGGATTGTAAGACACTTTGCACGGAAATAGCGAGGTGTATCGCTGGTCAGGGGACAGCTCTCCGCCAAGCGAACAGTTGAATGAGAGCTAGTGTCAGAGTCGGACCTAGTTCTGAGTTAACAGAGCATGGCTAACATTACGCCGCTCTTTTATAATATAATGTTTAGGCACTGTTGTGTATATCTGTGACTTTTCTGTGGAGCAACTGATTGTGTTATTGACATGTCAAGTGTACAGTCCTAGTAATATAGAGTGTGGAAAAACCCATGCCAGAGTTGTGTTATGCAAGTTTGGTGTCAGTAAATAACACTTATAGACTGTACAAGATGGAAAGACTCAACGGTCATCAGAAGTTGAGGGAGAGATGTTCACAAGATCAGGAATAAGCATCTCTAGAGATATCAACGAAACGTCACTGAATCAGTACAGTGGTGGCTAGCACACGTGGCCCATGAAAGCTTTGTGTTGCTCAATCAGGCCGTGTGTAAACCAGCAGTTGTTCCCTGCTATCAATCATCGAAGTAAAGAATGCCACGGGAGCTGTGGAAAGAAACGAGCATCAATTTACTCACTGGCAGATGCCTTGTTTAAACAACTGAGAGAATGTTTATATAGCAGGGAATTAAATACAGCATCACTGACCCAGGATAGTTTAATCTATGCATTTGTCAATGTTTTTTGATTAATTTTAGTCATGTCTGTTAAATTTTGGTGGTTTCAGTGTCTTTCTATTCTTGTAATTCATTTTCAATTCTGACCTTAAGATCACCTTTCTCTGTACACCTGAGCATATATCAGCCGCATAATTATGATCTTATTTCCTGCCAGATTGCAAACTTCATGAAGAGAGTGAGGGCGGTCTACAAGGACAAAGCTATTACCAACCACCGTGCCATGAGGCAGAGAGTCCAGCAGCACCAGAAAAAGAAAGCAGCAGAGGAAGCCATCAGGCAAGAAAAACTCAAAACTGCCAAGAAGAGACTACACAAGATTTTAGGAGAGATGAAACTGAAGAAAGATGGCAAGAAAGGCCATTGATATATATCATTTACAAGAAGTGCACATTTGAGATGATGGTGGTGATTTGTGATTGGATGACAGTTTGTGCTATAGCTCCTCATTTGCTGAACCTGAACACTTTTACTCCCCCCCCCCCCCCCCCCCCCCCCCAGTTCACGCTGAACCGATGTTTGTGTGTGGGTTAGCTTCCCGTTACCAGTGTCCCTCACCACCAGGCGAACCCACCCTGACTTCTGAGGTACTTGTAATTTACGTCCCCAAGTCGAGGACGAGAAGTCAGCATTTTAGGGGTTGAACCCGCTACCTCACCATCAGTAAACCGGAAGTTTGAGAGCAGGGGCTCTTATCCATTTCGTCATGCTGACCTCGACTCTTTTATTTCACTTTGGCAGTATCAAGCAGTGGTTAAAATAATGGTATAGGACAGGTGTTAAAGGTAATTAATGTCTGGAGCAAAGAGTTAAACAAATAGCTGCTCTTGCGTGCTTCCCCTCCACCACATCTGTGAACAAGGAACATTTCCTGACATCTGCGGCTGTTCTTCTATCAGGTGTATACTACAGCACATGAGCGGTGCTTGGCTAAAATACCAACACAGACACTAACATTCAAATGTTATTTAATGTCTACAAGGTTTGTGTACTTTGATCATAATTTCAGCAACGGCGGACAAGAAATGTGGATGTAGAGAGAGCAGGGATAAAATAGAAGAGTTAGAAAGGGGGGGGGGGGGGGAGATGAAAGATAGATTGGCTAGCAACACAATTTACAGCCTGGTGATTTGTCTTCTTCTCCTTTTCTTTCACCGTTTTACCCCATTGGGCCATAGTCATTCAACCAACTCACCCCAAGCCCTCATATCATTAGCTGTCTTATGCAGCTCTGTCCGTATCCTCTCTATATTATTGATTTCTATTTCTACTTCTCTTCACTTCTCTTCTCTTCTGTGTTTTTAGGTCTTCCTCTATTATTCTTTGGCTTGTGGATTCCAGACAAAAGCCTTTCTAGTTATATTAGTCTCAGATTTTCTCAGTGTATGGCTTATTTAATGCCAGCATCTTGTATTCACCTTTTGGTTTGCTGGTTTTTGTCTAGTTCTCTCCTTGAACTGCACATTGATTCTGTCATACCATTTCTTTTATTTTGGTGATGCATCCTGTGATACTTCTAAAACTGTTAAGAGTGGGGAAGTGAGTATGGCATGCACTGTTAGAGTGGGAAAGTGAGTATGGCACTATTAAATTGGGGAAGTGAATATGGCACTTTTGGATTCAGGAGTTGAGTATGCAACAAATGGAGTGGGAATTGCGTATGGAACTGTTAGAGTGGGGAATCGAGCATGGAGCTATTAAAGAGTCTTTCTGTCTGCACACAGGTGGAACCACCTAATTGCTAATGCCTTGTGAGGAGTCTTCCATGATAGATGCTTTTGAGACAGAGGGAAGACAAATGTGACGATGTTGTTGCCTACACAAAAAATATTATCGATTATCAGATAGAACTGTATATTTCTGCTCATTGTTTTATGTTTGTTCTTGTTAAAATTTATCTGCAATTAAAAAGTTTGAAAATTTAATGTCAATTTATGATCGAATGTTCTGTTAATAGTTTTGGCATTTTAATCAGTAGATAGGAATATTATTTGTTTTCAGTTGCTATCATGTCATAGGAGCACTAAAATATATCAGACGAATTACTCAGGTGCAGCCATAGAACAGTACTTAGAAATTGTTTAAAAAAAAATTATACACCGGGAAGTCAAAACTTTAGGACACCTCTGTTATCCAAAAAGGTTAAATGACAGACTATAGACAAGAGGATCGGTTTAATTGCACCAGGTTTCACCCATCTGACCCAGTCTCTCTCCGTGGAATGGCACTACATGGATGACCCCAGGAAGTCTCCAGAAAAATGGCTCTTGTGGTCTGCACAGTGCAGTCTGACAATGAACCCATGACCTTCAGAGAGTGGGGTGAATGACCTGACCACTTTATTATGGAGGTTCCCAACCAGTGTGTGAATGTCCCGCAGTAGAAGAGAATTGTTGCTGACGACCAACATTTGTTGTACAGCATTGAAACACACAACCAAAGTGTTACATAATCACATAAGCAACATCGAAACACAATCAAGATGGTGTATAGTGACATGTGCAACACTGAAATACACAATCAAGATGTGATATAGTGACATGTAAAGTTGAAACACACAATCAAGATATGACATATGTAAAGTTGAAACACACAATAAAGATGTATATTGACATATGTAAAGTTGAAACACAATCAAGATTTTATATAGTGACATGAAACATTGAAACACAGCAATTGACCAACTCACATAATCAGGAGCAACATGATTTTAATGACGTAATGAAGCATGTTACAAGGCAATGGCTTTCCTTTCTGTCACATACGATCAGCATTCATACAATGACCCCCTTACGTGCTAGCTGGGAATAACTAACAAGATTACCTTCTCACCGTCTCAAGTGGCTGCTGCTTTCATAGACTTGGCAGCACTCACAAATGTTTACTTCTTTTATAAGCCATGTGTCTCTGACAAAACTCCTTGGACCCGAATTGACCATTAGTCATTAGCACAAGACCTTTGATTTGTGTTGATCAAACTCACTTTATAACAAAGGTTCTCATATTCTCTTACTCTGGCCCATCCCATATTATTGGACACATATCTTATCAGAGAAATTGAAGACAAGTCTCTCTCTCTAGGAAAATACAATTTTGTATTTTTCTTTTACATTTGGTATATACATTCAAACACACACTACCATGGTTTGCTATACTCTTGCAAGCGTGAAGCCCTGTGGATTGTTAACTCATGTAAGTGTGAAGCTTTGTGGATTGTTAACTCATGTAAGTTAAACATGGATTGCTAAACGCACGCAAGTGTGGAACTGTATTTATTGTTAAACTCATACAAGTGTGGATTCTTGTGAAAGGCCATACCTTAGATGACTGGACTATGATAGCTAAGTCTGGTTCCCTATGGATGGCCACATCTTTTGTGGACTGAAGCAAAGCGTGGAGCCATGTGACTTTACTGGACTCAGCCAAGTGTGGCGTCATGTGGAATGGCAGAACATGAATATGCTACCATTCTACCATAAAAAAGTATTGTATATCCTTTACAGGATGTAGCAGTCAAACCCAGCATTTATTGCCTGTTTGTGATGTCTTAGCATGTTCAGCAGTTTGCCACTGCTTTCTGAACGATCGCCATAAGCAAAATTAAAAACCACCATGAAATATTTGGCCCTTTGCTGGGTAATAAAGGCATAATCAGCATTGTGCGGCCACATTTACATCCTCACTTCCCATGTAATTAGGTTTGGTCTAGCAGCAGTACAAAAGAAAGTTAGTTGCATGTTCTTTACAGGACGTCACAGTCAAACCCAGCATATTCTGGCTGTTCCCGATTCCTGGGCAAGTTTACGTTCAGTAGATTGCCATGGCTTTCTGAACGACTGGCACCCATACAATTTTGTTTTTAAAAAAACCAACGCAAGGCGGTCTGCTGCCAAATTGGCTGCACCTGTGTTTCGAATGCGGGATTACAAACTGTGTCTTAACTCCTTCGCCATGGAGCTGGCTAGCAGCAGTACGCTGATATAACATATCTCACCCCTGACCCCTGGATTCTAAACTACTGCATTGGTGAGCCAGTGGAATAACAACCATGACAGCACGGATAAACTACATGTTTTAGATGTTCTATATGTTGACATGCAAGGTGAGATGTTCTATGTTGATATGTAATGTTCTATATGTAAGGTGAGATGTTGTATATGTTGACATGTAAGGTGAGATGTTGTACATGTTGACATGTAATGTTCTATATGTAAGGTGAGATGTTGTATGTTGACATGCAAGGTGAGATGTTCTATGTTGATATGTAATGTTCTATATGTAAGGTGAGATGTTGTATATGTTGACATGTAAGGTGAGATGTTGTACATGTTGACATGTAATGTTCTATATGTAAGGTGAGATGTTGTATATGTTGACATGTAAGGTGAGATGTTGACATGTAATGTTCTATATGTAAGGTGAGATGTTGTACATGTTGACATGTAAGGTGAGATGTTGTACATGTTGACATGTAATGTTCTATATGTAAGGTGAGATGTCGTACATGTAATGTTCTATATGTAAGGTGAGATGTTGTACATGTTGACATGTAATGTTCTATATGTAAGGTGAGATGTCGTACATGTAATGTTCTATATGTAAGGTGAGATGTTGTACATGTTGACATGTAATGTTCTATATGTAAGGTGAGATGTTCTTCGTGTTGACAACTAGATGTCATTCTAATCAATCGTCATCATCATTTGCCATGCTGATAAGAAGGGCGGTCATGTTTCACGATCTCACACGATCACCGGTCTTGGATCAAGTCAGTGTTCTTGTCCCAGTTACACCATGTGGTCACATTTATCTCTGCCTTCCCCTGGCTTTTTTTCCCATCAATCTTGACAGCTTATTCCTCCTCACACCAGGCCCAAAAAACCTTAACTCCCCACATCTAATTTCTCTACACTCCAGTTTATGGTTTTCATTTGTTTCTTGTAGCACTTGCACATTGGTTTTTCTACCTATCCATGGTATTTTCCTCAGAAACCACACTTCCAGTGTCATTAGATGTTTATCAGCGTGTCTGCTTACTGTCCATCTTACACAATCTATTAACTGTATAGGTTCTATATTGCACTTCCACAAGCTTTTCTCATTTAACTAACAGCTTTTTATTGGTCAGTATCTTTAACATCTTGCAAAAGGCAACCATTGCTGTAGCAATTCTTGTTCAAATCTCTACAAGGCACCTACCATCAGATGTAATAACTTTTCCGAGATATTTGTTTCGATTCACTTAAGAATTTCCCCATTTAATTACATATAAAAAAAAAAAAATCCCAAAACAGGAACTTGGTATGGGTCGGTGAAGTGCTAGAGCCGTTACATTTTACAGTCCAGAGTGCACGGAGAAATAGGTGGTCAGTCTCTTCCTGACTCCAGCGGGCACCGAACCCTTGCCTAACCGTGCTCAACTCATTAATAGCGTAGCTGCTTCGCGACTACATCAATGTACCCGCTACTTGGATGTCACAATGTGAAGTTTTCCTTGGAGATGACCATAATCTCTGCTTTCTTACAATTTAATTCTAATAAGCTCAAATATTTTCAGGTAACATTCCAAGCTCAAATACGGCAATCAATGTGGTTTAATTTGGATTACTTTTCATATGGTTCTGTTAATTTCTAGTATTTTTACTGTATGTAATAACACTGAAAAGTAACAGGAAAATGATATCTAAGCATAAAATAATCAACATGCCAGATTTTTATTTTTCAATCTACCAACTACCACTTAATTGTTTATTTTATTAAGAAACACACAAGCCCACTAGTTCTGTGTTTTATTTGCAAACGCAACATGTTTAGCCTGATCACCACTTTTGTTAATTCCGACTTTGGAAGAACCATTTGTCTGTTCTCTTTTATCTGCTGGTAGTTCAGAGTTGCCTGCCCTTGCTGGACCATCATCATCCATATCAATGTCATTGCTGAGAGATGGGTTGAAGGTCGGATTGAGGATGTCCTTCCGCACTTCAAATATCTGTTACACAATATAATGTGGAAAAACGTATAATTTTCTGAAGTACTTGTATAAAAGATGTGAGTGAAAGGAACATTACTGAGGTTTTAATAAAAGATTACCTTCGCTACATAGATACCTGCATATCAGCTACAGTACCCTCCAATAGATCATCACATTAGGAGAATCTCAACAGAGGACACAAACACTTTAGCATAATATAGGATCAC
The DNA here is from genome assembly GCA_963921405.1 of Cepaea hortensis. Taxonomy (NCBI): domain Eukaryota; kingdom Metazoa; phylum Mollusca; class Gastropoda; order Stylommatophora; family Helicidae; genus Cepaea; species Cepaea hortensis. The sequence goes on from OY992876.1 coordinate 14,332,737, forward strand.
AATGTGTGTATAATAGAATTGACACATTAGTTGAATGTCCTTTGCAGATGTCGCAATAGAGCGCAGCATATTTGGCTGTTTATTTTTCTAGAAAATTTTACGCTCAGTAGTTTGCCACCGCTTTCTGGAAGAGTTAAATATTATTTTTGTGGGTTGGTTTTCTATTTGACATTTTGGTGAGGCAGTGGCCCACTCTTTTTTATTTCCAACTGCCAAGGCATTATTACAATGCTCAATATGCATACGGCTCCTGAGTTTTTTGCCCATACACAGGGCTTTTGGATGGCCCCACCCCCCAAAGAAAAGGTAATGCTATGGCAGACGCTGTTGTAAGATTGTAATATGTTAGCATCAAGAGAAACGTTTAACCAGCACACGACTGCGGTGTCTGCGAAGAATACTTGGTATTAAGTGGTAATATAAGATCACAAATACTGAAGTATTGGAAAGATCAAGATGTGTGGCAGTTTATTCCATGTTCAGTCTTCGTAGACTTAGATGGATAGGACATCTTAGGAGGATGGATGATGGTAGAATACCAAAGGAAATCTTGTTTGGTGAATTACAGATGGGTAAGAGATCTCAGGGTCAGCCTCTACTACAGCACAAAGATGTAAGTGGGACATGATTACAAGCATTGATAGTGTACCCTGGGAGCAAGTCATCGATGATCACGTTGCATGGAGGATAAATATCAGAAATGGAATAAAGACAAAGGAGAAAATGATTGCAGATAGGCCACACACGGAGCGTGTTAGATGTCAGATGGTGGAAATGACCATGTATTCACATGCATCCATTGTGGGGGGGGGGGGGCTGGGCTGCGTGGTCTCGAGGTATGGTGTACGCTTCGAATGCTGGAGGTCCCGGGTTCAAGCCCCGGTGATGCCGGTTTTTTTTCCTCGCGGACTTCTAGTAATAAATTTCCACTGGTCTTTGGGTAGTGAGATCGGACGCCTGTGTGTATTGTTGCACATGTAAAAAATCCCTTGGCAGTTGGAAATCGAAAAAGAATAGCCTAACGGCACTGTTCGGAAAATATTTCGAGTTAAAAATCTACCCAAAGTATTTCAGGATCCTCGCCGGTGCTATGGAGTTCGTGCACTGAGCTGAGTTTCTCCAGACTCAGGTTTGAGTTAGGAGGAGAACGGAGCACTTATGGGTTACACCCGCGTGCCATGATGTTGATCCATCGACTAAACTAAACTATCCATTGTGGACGAACATTTGCTATGCACATTCATCTGACCAGTCACATTTGCTACCACCATGGGTTATAGTTATTACGCCTTTTTAAAAGCACAATCTAACAAACTATCCTCTATCAAGATGGCCAGGTGCCATTAGATCATGGCAATATGAGTTTGATGACCAGATTCCTTGCATTACTCCGCAGAAACGAACAAAAGTATTCTGACAAACAACTAACAACGTCTAACATGCAACCATATAATGACTGAATAGTACATGCAGAAACTGCAGTATGACAATTAATGGTGAGAAAACGTTGATCATGACAGTTGCATTCCACCCTGAACTCCTTTTCGTTCACATGAATCAGACTATATTTTCAATTTTGTCTCCCATATGAACTGTGCTGTCTTCGGCAATTCCTGTAGGCTTCTGTAAAGACTGACATCTAAGCTTGTTTGCTGATGGTAAGGTAGATGGTTCAACACCATCCAAACACCCGCATTAAGTTAAGACTTAACTGTTGATTTCTTGTTCAGAAAGCAATGGCAAACTACTGGACGTAAAACTGTCTAGAAAATCAACCTGGGGCTGATCGCAACATCCTGCAAACACATGTAACATTTATTTTTTATTTGGTACAATGTTTTAGTATGTTCTGCAGTTTGAGGTTAGGTGCTTGCAGACATGTACACACTGCTGTAGAACCTATCTTTAGATGTGTACATGAGCTAGTGAGTTTGTTACGTCCTGTTCTGAGTCTAAAGATAGGAACTTATCTGGTCCTGTCCAGCTATGTCATGTTTTTAGTCTAAAGATAGCAACTTATCCAATTATATCCAGTCCTGAGTCTAAAGACAATTACTAATCTGGTCCTGTTGTCTTGTTTTTAGTCTAAAGATAGTAACTTATCCAGTCCTGTCCAGCTATATCCAGTTCTGAGTCTAAAGACAATAACTTATCTGGCCCTGTCCAATTATGTCCTGTTTGTAGGTCTGAAGATAGTAACTTATCCAGTTATATCCATTTCTGAGTCTAAAGACAATAACTTATCCGGTCCTGTCGAACAGATGATAGTCCTCCTGTGTTAAACAGGTGATTATCTGAGTGCGTTTATTAGATTCTTCTTTTGGTAATATGTAACTTCACTGAAAATGAAATTCAGTTACAAGAAATAATAGATGTAATTGCAAGAGAAAATCAAAACAAAGGACAAAGTATGAATAAAACAAAAACAGAAGTAATGGTTATTACAAAGAAAAGTAGTATACCAAAATACAACAACAAAGTGAAGGGAACCAATCTGAAACAAGTCAAAGTATTTAAGTATTTGGGTAATTTAATAAGAACAAATGGGAGATGTGTTCAGGAAGTTAAATATAGAATAGCCCCAGCACAAGATGAAGAATATTCTCTGTAATTTATCTTTGTCAATATCTATCCATCCATCATGTGCCATGCCGGAAAGTGTGGGTGGCCATGACTCGCCATTTCACCTGATCACCAAAGCTGCGGATCAGCTCAGTGTTCCTGTCCCGACCATGTCATGTAGCCAAGCCATCCAAGGTATTTACTTCTCGGTCTTCTACTTGGTCTTTTCCCTTCGATCTTGCCAGTTGTCACCAAGTTTTCCAATCCATTTCTTCTCATAACATGCCCAAAAATTTTTTACGGTCTTCTACGTCTAATTTCTCTAATCAATTTGTGATTTTCATTTGTTTCTTGTAGCACTTGGTTATTGGTTTTTCTGTCTGTACACATATTCTTTACATTCTCCTCAGAAACCACATTTTCACAGCCATCAGATGTTTTTCAGCGTGACTGCACATTGTCCAAGCTTCACATCCATAGAAAAATACAGGCTCTATGTTGCGCCCCAACACTCTTTTTCTTGTTTTAATTGACATCTTTTTATTGGTCAGCATGTTTTTCATCTTGCAAAAGACTACTTTCGCCATGGTGATTCTTGTTCTAATATCTTCAAGGCATTTCCCAGGAGATATTATGACTATTCCGAGATAGCTGTACCGATTCACTTGTTGAAGAATATTCCTATTTACTTGTCTATTACATTGTGGTATTGTCAACATAGGTGAGGAAAATAGTTCTAAGAACTATATTGAGCCAATCCTGATGTACAGAGGCTAATCATGGACAATCAGTAGACAAGTGAGGAACTATGTGGAAGCTGCAGAGATGTGGTTCTATAAAAGAATGATGAGAACACGTGGATGGATTGAAAGAGCAATGAATATATCTTGAAAGAAGATAGCTTAGATATGGAACTGATTAGTAGCATCAGTAGACAGTCCACATTCTTTGGGCTTGTAATGAAAAGGGGAAAGCTGGAGTATGTTGCCACAATGGCAAATGTTAACACACAGAAGTGTAACATTTCAACATTGTTCTCTAACCATACAGAAGTGAAACATTTCAACATGGTTATGTAAACACATAGTAGTGTAACATTTCAATATGGTTCTGTAAACATATAAAAGTGTCACACATCAGCATTGTTCTGTATACACATAGAAATGTTACATTTCACCTTCTTTCAAAACACATAGTAGTGTGACATTTAGGCGTCATTCTGTAAACACATACCTGTATGTAACTCTCAGACAAAGTGATCATCTGGGGAAGTATGTCCACCACATGCAAATCTTGCATTTCATACCATTTGCCTTGACCCTGGAAAGCAGTCCACAAATCTGTTAGAACATTTACCGAAACAACAACTTCACATGTGCAAAATATTTTAATTTATTCTTCCTCTTGTACTTGGGCAGGCTGTAGGAGGGCAATCTATCATCAATGTTGGAGGATGATCTATCATCAATGGAGGACAATCTATCATCAATGTAGGAGGACAATCTATCATCAATGGAGGAGGACAATCTATCATCAATGGAGGAGGATGATCTATCATCAATGGAGGAGGACAATCTATCATCAATGTAGGAGGACAATCTATCATCAATGGAGGAGGACAATCTATCATCAATGGAGGAGGATGATCTATCATCAATGGAGGAGGACAATCTATCATCAATGTAGGAGGACAATCTATCATCAATGGAGGAGGACAATCTATCATCAATGGAGGAGGATGATCTATCATCAATGTAGAAGGATGATCTATCATCAATGTAGAAGGATGATCTATCATCAATGTTGGAGGATGATCTATCATCAATGTAGGAGTACAATCTATCATCAATGAAGGAAGATGATCTATCATCAATGTAGAAGGACAATCTATCATCAATGGAGGAGGACAATCTATCATCAATGTAGAAGGACAATCTATCATCAATGTAGGAGGACAATCTATCATCAATGGAGGAGGATGATCTATCATCAATGTAGGAGGATGATCTATCATCAATGTAGAAGGACAATCTATCATCAATGAAGGAGGATCATCTATCATCAATGGAGGAGGACAATCTATCATCAATGTTGGAGGATGATCTATCATCAATGTTGGAGGATGATCTATCATCAATGTTGGAGGATGATCTATCATCAATGTAGAAGGACAATCTATCATCAATGTAGGAGGATGATCTATCATCAATGTAGAAGGACAATCTATCATCAATGTAGGAGGACAATCTATCATCAATGTAGAAGGACAATCTATCATCAATGTAGAAGGACAATCTATCATCAATGTAGAAGGACAATCTATCATCAATGTAGGAGGATGATCTATCATCAATGTAGAAGGACAATCTATCATCAATGTAGAAGGACAATCTATCATCAATGTAGAAGGACAATCTATCATCAATGTAGAAGGACAATCTATCATCAATGTAGAAGGACAATCTATCATCAATGTAGGAGGACAATCTATCATCAATGTAGAAGGACAATCTATCATCAATGTAGAAGGACAATCTATCATCAATGTAGAAGGACAATCTATCATCAATGTAGGAGGATGATCTATCATCAATGGAGAAGGACAATCTATCATCAATGTAGAAGGACAATCTATCATCAATGTAGAAGGACAATCTATCATCAATGTAGAAGGACAATCTATCATCAATGTAGGAGGATGATCTATCATCAATGTAGAAGGACAATCTATCATCAATGTAGGAGGATGATCTATCATCAATGGAGAAGGACAATCTATCATCAATGTAGAAGGACAATCTATCATCAATGTAGAAGGACAATCTATCATCAATGTAGAAGGACAATCTATCATCAATGTAGAAGGACAATCTATCATCAATGTAGAAGGACAATCTATCATCAATGTAGGAGGATGATCTATCATCAATGTAGAAGGACAATCTATCATCAATGTAGGAGGATGATCTATCATCAATGTAGAAGGACAATCTATCATCAATGTAGGAGGATGATCTATCATCAATGTAGAAGGACAATCTATCATCAATGTAGGAGGATGATCTATCATCAATGTAGAAGGACAATCTATCATCAATGTAGAAGGACAATCTATCATCAATGTAGGAGGACAATCTATCATCAATGTAGGAGGACAATCTATCATCAATGTAGGAGGACAATCTATCATCAATGTAGGAGGATGATCTATCATCAATGTTGGAGGACAATCTATCATCAATATAGGAGGATGATCTATCATCAATGTAGGAGGACAATCTATCATCAATGTAGGAGGACAATCTATCATCAATGTAGGAGGACAATCTATCATCAATGTAGGAGGATGATCTATCATCAATGTAGAAGGACAATCTATCATCAATGTAGGAGGATGATCTATCATCAATGTTGGAGGACAATCTATCATCAATGTAGGAGGATGATCTATCATCAATGTAGGAGGATGATCTATCATCAATGTAGAAGGACAATCTATCATCAATGTAGGAGGATGATCTATCATCAATGTTGGAGGACAATCTATCATCAATGTAGGAGGATGATCTATCATCAATGTAGGAGGACAATCTATCATCAATGTAGGAGGACAATCTATCATCAATGTAGAAGGACAATCTATCATCAATGTAGGAGGATGATCTATCATCAATGTAGAAGGACAATCTATCATCAATGTAGGAGGATGATCTATCATCAATGTAGGAGGATGATCTATCATCAATGTAGGAGGATGATCTATCATCAATGTTGAAGGATGATCTATCATCAATGTTGAAGGATGATCTATCATCAATGTTGGAGAACAATCTATCATCAATGTTGGAGGATGATCTATCATCAATGTAGGAGGATGATCTATCATCAATGTTGAAGGATGATCTATCATCAATGTTGGAGAATGATCTATCATCAATGTAGAAGGACAATCTATCATCAATGTAGGAGGATGATCTATCATCAATGTAGGAGGATGATCTATCATCAATGTTGAAGGATGATCTATCATCAATGTTGGAGAACAATCTATCATCAATGTTGGAAGATGATCTATCATCAATGAAGGAGGATGATCTATCATCAATGTAGGAGGATGATCTATCATCAATGTAGAAGGACAATCTATCATCAATGTACAAGGACAATCTATCATCAATGTAGGAGGATGATCTATCATCAATGTAGAAGGACAATCTATCATCAATGTAGGAGGATGATCTATCATCAATGTAGAAGGACAATCTATCATCAATGTAGAAGGACAATCTATCATCAATGTAGAAGGACAATCTATCATCAATGTAGGAGGATGATCTATCATCAATGTAGAAGGACAATCTATCATCAATGTAGGAGGATGATCTATCATCAATGTAGAAGGACAATCTATCATCAATGTAGAAGGACAATCTATCATCAATGTAGAAGGACAATCTATCATCAATGGAGAAGGACAATCTATCATCAATGTAGAAGGACAATCTATCATCAATGTAGGAGGATGATCTATCATCAATGTAGAAGGACAATCTATCATCAATGTAGGAGGATGATCTATCATCAATGTAGAAGGACAATCTATCATCAATGTAGAAGGACAATCTATCATCAATGTAGGAGGACAATCTATCATCAATGTAGGAGGATGATCTATCATCAATGGAGGAGGATGATCTATCATCAATGTAGAAGGGCGATCTATCATCAATGTAGGAGGATGATCTATCATCAATGTAGAAGGACAATCTATCATCAATGTAGGAGGATGATCTATCATCAATGTAGGACAATCTATCATCAATGTTGAAGGATGATCTATCATCAATGTAGAAGGACAATCTATCATCAATGTAGAAGGGCGATCTATCATCAATGTAGAAGGGCGATCTATCATCAATGTAGAAGGACAATCTATCATCAATGTAGAAGGACAATCTATCATCAATGTAGAAGGACAATCTATCATCAATGTAGGAGGATGATCTATCATCAATGTTGGAGGATGATATATCATCAATGTAGGAGGATGATCTATCATCAATGTTGGAGGATGATCTATCATCAATGTAGGAGGATGATCTATCATCAATGTTGGAGAACAATCTATCATCAATGTAGGAGGACGATCTATCATCAATGTAGAAGGACAATCTATCATCAATGTTGGAGGATGATCTATCATCAATGTAGAAGGACAATCTATCATCAATGTTGGAGGATGATCCATCATCAATGTAGGAGGATGATCTATCATCAATGTTGAAGGATGATCTATCATCAATGTAGGAGGATGATCTATCATCAATGTAGAAGGACAATCTATCATCAATGTAGGAGGATGATCAATCATCAATGTAGAAGGACAATATATCATCAATGTAGGAGGATGATCTATCAAGCATGCCAACTGGGCCATCTCCTCCATAGTCCTGCTATACCATAAAGCCCAGACTTACTTACAAGGCACATGATGATGATCATTCTATGGTGAAATAAAATACATTCCAGGACAATGTGATATTTACCTTATGCAAGACATGACATCTATAGCTACCCTTCCCCTTGCCTGGCTCTCCATCATGGACAATGTTTGCTGCAAGGTCATAAGTCGTGTGTTTGTGCTGGGATCGAGCTTCAGTTGATAGAAGATCGCCAAAATCTATGTTTCTGGGGAAAAAAGATCAAAATCTATGTTACTGGGGAAATACAATTGCAACAACCAATGTGTACATCAAGATTAACATTTCTGGAGAAATAAAATTATCAAAATCAATGTTTCTGAGGGGAAGAAATCATTTCTCTGGAAATAGGTCATCAAAATCTATGTTACTGGGGAAATAAGATCACAAAAACCCGTCCTTTACTTGGGGACGTTAATTACAAGTACCTTTGAAGTCGGAGTGAGCTCACCTGAATGGTGAGGGACACCGATAAAGGGGAAAGCAAGCCCACACGCAGAACTCTGTCCTCTACTACTACAAACAGTGTGTAAGGACTACGCTCGAGTTTCAGCGAGCGAACAAAAAGAAGAAAAGAAGAAGAAATCACCAAAACCAACGTTTCAAGGGAAATAAGGTCACCAAGATGTGTGTTTCTTTGCAACACACCGATCTTTGGATGGTGCTGTCTTCTCTACGTCTAGTTAGAATGTCCAGGAATGGTATAACCAGAATGTCCAGGAATGGTCTAATGAGAATGTCTAGAAATGGTCTATTTAGTCAAGCCCCAAGAGTCAAGAAATGCTCTCATGTGTCTGGTGTATAGCAGCATGGAATGATGTTAGATGTTGGTCTGTGGTGATAGTTATCATACTGTCCACATAATGGCTGTTGAAGATGAGGATGGAACATACTTGAGAATGTCCTGAGTGCTGTGATGTCAGTTATTGACTCAACTCAATAGTGGAAGAGAACTAGGTTTTTGCTGTCTGAGGATCTGTTTTGTTTTCTAACTGTCATAAAGGTCTTCACTAGAAAAGAACGTTGAGGACATCCCGTAGCCACTCCGCCAATTTGATGGTGTGATTTTTTTAGGACGTTTAATTTGATGTTACGTGTGCATAGCGGTAATAGTCTCTCTAATGTAGGTGTTGGTATGTTTAGTATCTGTTTCTGATCTTTTATGTATCTGCATTTGATCTTCAGTGTCTCATTCAAGGGAATGTTAGTGGATAGAAAGTCTGTACCCATGAATCTTCTTCTCCTTCATTTCTTCCTCCATTTACCTCAACGAAGTGTTAAGGAGAGATATAAGGATCTTTTGAGCACTCTTTCCAATGCGCTTTGTAAGTTGGTCTTTATTTCTCTAAGGTTGTTCTTGATACTATCACTCCATCTTTTATGTGGTTTTCCCCTAGCTCTGTATCCACCATATTTCTTTAATGTGGCTCTTTATGGTAGATGGTGCCACAGCATTCTTGTGAGGTGACCAAACCATTTCATCTGCTGTTCTTTAATGAAGTGCATGACTGGTTTCAGACCTAGTTGTCTTCTAATTTCCTCATTCTTAATTCAATCTCTTATAATTACTTCCACAGTTTTTCTAAGGCATCTCATCTCTGTTGTTATGATTTTGTGCTCATTAGTTGCCAGTAAGTGTCCATGTCTGACACTGGTAGAATAATGTCAGCCAAAAATAGTAATTATGAGAATTGCTTTAGCAGATATAGGCACCTTTCTCATGATCATCAAGTACCATGCCAGCTGGCGTAGGCATTCATGACTCTCCACAGATCTCAGTCCTTGGATTTCTGGATTAACTGCTGATGATATTCCACCATGCCACCGTCTCAATCCATCCAGCATTATTTCTCTTGGTCTGCCTCTGGCTATCTTCCCCTCAATCTTTCCAGTTGTCACATGTTCTTGAATGCGTCTCTTCTCATTCTCTTTTCTATGCGTCAGAAATAGTGATAGTCCAAGTACCTGATTTGCCATTGCACAACACATGATTTCTCAATGTATCCATGGATACCATGTATTTATATTTTAAATCTATAGCGTCCAATTGTTCAAATGTATCCATGAGTATTTTGCAGATTCTATAAGGATTCATTTTATGTTGATCAATTTCTACAGTATGCACCTGATACAGCAAAATATGCCAGGCAATAAATTGTGCAACATAATGGGTGTGTTTTCGCTATTCAAATTCACAACGTGAAAACATTAAAAACAAAAGATGTAACACATTATTATCCAACATTCGCATCCTCACTATAACTTAACATGTAACAATTCAACCAACATCTGTGCTTACTTTATAGGGAAGTTGACAATTGTTGGGTTTTTCTCAAACACAAAGTAATTCTTGGTAAATCTCTGTAAATGAATAAAATCATGGATTTAAACAAAAGATTACAATATGAATTCAGAGTCCGTGGGAATCTTGTTATATGAAGCCCATAAATGGGGAACTCTCCCACTGCTTACGCTTCACCTCGGCAAAGCAAGGTACAAGAGGAACTAGATGTAATGATGATAATGAAAACAGTAAACAGCTATAGCAACAATACCTGTGACCTAATCAAATTAAATGATCAAACATTTCTTACAAATTGAATCTTTAATTTGATCACCACCAAGTGTCTTGCCAACTGGTGTGGGTGATCGTGTTTCTCCACATCTTGCGATCGCCAATAGCTTGTATCAGTTCATGTGCTCACACATTTCCATCCCATGACAAAAGGCTGTTAGAATCTTCTCTAGTTAACTTCCTCTCTATCTCTTTTCATACACATATCCAGTTTTACTCTTTTCAGAATGTGGTCAAAAATGAAGACTGTCTCTTTGTGATGTTTACGATTAAGTTGTCTTTGTTTTTTTTTCTCGCTTTGAACTCAAGCCTAATCCACACACATGCTACTATTTTTAGTAGCACTAGACTGAATTTTCAAGTGGATTAGCTTTCCATATTACCAGTGTCCCTCGCCATCCGGAGAATCCAGAAGTACTTGTAATCTACGTCCCCAAGTCAAGGACGAGAAGTCAACATTTTAGTCTAACTGACCGAGTATTTTCACACAAATGGCCAATTTCTCTATGCCATCTCCTGTGATGGTCGTCATCATCATCATCATCATCAAGTGCCCTGCCAGTTGGCGTAGATGTTCATGTCTCTCCACGGATCACAGTCCTTGGTGTTCTGAATCTTCTGTTGATAATCCCTCATATGTTTCATTTGTCGTTTCCTTATGGCTATGATGAAAGATCAAGTGACACCTACAGCTGTCAGTCCTTCAGAATTAGTTTTCTCTTTAAGAGAGATGTTTGATGTTCATCAAACAACCACAGATCCAGTTTTCCCACAATCTCATTACTCATTTTCCTGTGTTCACATTCATAATGAAGACCATTGCTGTGCATTTGCTAACTCACACAGAAAAACTGTTATGACAACTGTATGACACTGCTAATGCTGTTACGACAACTGTATGATGCTGTTAATACTGTTATGGCAATTGTATGACATTGCTAATATTGTTACAACAATGTTATGACACTGCCAATACTGTTATGACAATGTTATGACACTGCTAACTGTTAAGGCAATTGTATGACATTGCTAACATTCATCAAAAGAACTTGTCAAAGACTGAGGTATAAAACCCTCACGCTTATGCTGAGGCCATCAGTGTAGGGATAAACACTTGAGCAGAGTTAACTCCAAATTCAGCTGTGGATTATATTTAAAAATCTGAGTGTCTTAGTGGTGGAGTGGTTACATTGCCTGCCTCATACTCCGAAGGTTGTGAGGTCAATTCTAGCCTGCGCTTGCGCCGTTCAGTTCACGAGTGCAATTTTTCTGAGACTCCTGGGGGTCGTTGCTGGAGCAATGGAGTTGCGCTTTATGCGATGCTTTCGGCAGGCTGCCCTGCAGAAAGAGACAGAGTCATATGTGATCAAACCTTATCCGTTTGCCTTTTAAGCACTTTTATTTACAAAACTGAAGCTAAAGAAGATATTCCTTCTCCTTAGTTTATAAATGATCACTTTCACAGCACACAGAGAAAACAACACGAGAAAGAGAGCTGCGGAGACAGAGCAGGTGATGTATGCGCATCCAAACCTTGAAATAGATGATGATGAAAGGTGGCAGCCGCGTCAGCTCAAATCTCTTCATGGTACTGTCCTTGTGTGTTTTGTACTCCTTCTCTGCCACTCCATTGAATTTGGTCAGAAGGTTGGCAAATGGTACCTGGATAGTGTGGGAAACAGGCATCATGTCAGTGAACTATTTATTTAGTAACAAAGTATTATTACATAAACTAGACTGAATGTACTTTCTTTAACCAGGCTACTGGGAAACCAAGTCTTTTAGGTTGAAGTTTACTGATTGTGATTTTCTTGTTGAGATTTCTCCTACTTACTCATTGGATAAATGGCACCAATACTAAAGAACGAACACGTAACTGTATATACTAAAAAAACCTCTCTACAACATAGTCTTCCTACCAACTCTGTTACCAATGCCTAACTTGGACAATGACAGAAAAAGAGAATAGAAAAATTACAACAGAAATTAGATTCCTGAGAAGAATACTCATCTATTAAGAAGAGAGAAAATTAGAAATGAAGAAATCAGGACTAAAGTGGAGGTTATAGTAGCACTAGATTTCATTAGAAAACAGCAAGTTAAATGGTTCAGCCACATAACTAGGCAACCAACAAACAGTATACCACAACAAGCAATGATGTACAGATCTAATGGAACCAGAAGAAGAGGCCGATCATGTAAACGTGGACAGAGGGAATAACAGAATCCATGGGAATCTTGATATATGAAACCCATAAATGGAAACTCTCCCGCTGTTTATGCTTCACCTCTACACCTCAACACACAAGAGGAACAAAATGAGATGAAGTCTCTTCCTTTACCACAGCAAGTCTTCCACCAGCAGCATTTTCCTAGATTTTTCAGTCTAAACCTTTCTTTAGCTGGGAGACTTAAAGGCATTTTTTATTCAGTCTTCCCTTGTTTGCTAGCTGTAGTGATTTAACGAGTCAGCAGACCTTACCACACGACATACTTATGTTCTTATGTCAACTACAAACGCAGATTTCCTCACTTTGACTAGAAATATTGATCCCCCTAACTTCAACTACAAATATTGATTATCTGAGCAGATGTTTGTGGTGTCAATTCTAAGTCATACTGTGATACTTTTCATCATTTTAGATGTTAGTTTAGTTTAGTAGATGGATCAACATCACGGCACACGGGTGCAACCCATAAGTGCTCCGTTCTCCTCCTAACTCAAACCTGAGTCTGGAGAAACTCAGCTCAGTGCACGAACTCCGTAGCACCGCCGAGGATCCTTAAATACTTTGGGTAGATTTTTAACTCGAAATTTTGCCCGGGCAGCGCCGTTAGGCTACTCTTTTTCGATTTCCAACTGCCAAGGGATTTTTTATGTGCGCAACAATACACACGGGTGTCCGATCTCACTACCCAGAGACCATGGGGAAATTTATAACTAGAAGTCCACGAGAAAAAAATCATTTTAGATATCAGTTTATAACGACTGAAACAATAGATCATTACAATTTGTTGTAAAATTACCTGTGGAATGATGTTCTCCCTTGATTCATCTGGATAAAGTGGAGGAGGTGGTAGATCACAGGTCAGAAACAACCAGGGCATTTCTTCAACCTTTTCTGATAAAAAAAAATGCAATATTTAGAGGGCAGGTAAGACACAACCAGGGTATTTCTTCAACATTTTCTTATTTAAAAAAATGCAATAATTAGGGGGCAAGTCACATAAACCAGGGCATTTCCTCTACTTTTTCTGATTAAAATAATGCAATATTTAGGGGGCAGGTCAAAGGTAAGATACAACTAGGACATTTCCTCACCCTGTTCTGATTTTAAAAAAATGCAATATTTAGGGAGAATGTCAGATATAATCAAGGCATTTCTTTTACTTTTTCTGATAAAAACATGCAATAATTACAAACATGTTAAAATGTTCTATATTTTATTTAGTGCTTATAAAACAGACCTTAGTGATATTAAAACAAGGAAACAATTTATATTTCAGTTACCACTACTACATTAGTCCTCAGCGCCATTAAAAACTTTTTAAGGGACTTTGAAAACATCTAAATTTCAGCATCAAAGATGTCAAAGAGTTAGTCGAAAGATCACCATCAATAAACATTAAGTCATAAGCGCAAGGATCCCCTCCACAATATCTCTCTCAGTGTGTGCTTGCTTGTGTTCGCTAGCTGTGAACTCCAGCGCGAAGTCCTGTATGTCGGAATGAAGACATCCTGTTGTCCAAAATCAGTGTGATGTCATACCGGACTGAGGTTTGCGTGAGTGTCCGTTGTCCCATGTCTGGCTTTTTGGTGTGCAGACTGGTGGTTCCTCATCATGCAGGCAGATACTCTCCGACTTCGGAGGAATCAGTGATCCTACTGTCGTTAGCCAGGACCCCAAAGGGACCTGTTGCCCAGGACGCACGACTAGGATGTGTCAGTAGGTCTTGGCCAGTATAGAACCTGGCCCTGGTGCCTTGGAAACACCTCTGCATCCCTCTCAGTGTGTAGCAGCTGACGACCCCAGTTCTCCCAAATAGAATAAATACCAACGGTATCCTCAGTGCACAGGTTATGAGCATGAGGCAGTGACCACAAACCACTAACCTGGCAATGATTGAAATAACCCAAGTGTAGTCCATACAAACTACTCCTAGTAGCACTTGACTGAATTTTGCGTGTAGATTAGCTTCCCTATTACCAGTGTCCATCGCCATCAGGCGAACCCACTCCGACTTCAGGGGTCCTTGTAATTTATGTCCTCAAGTCAAGGACGAGAAGTAAACATTTTAGTCCAACTGTCCGGTCTAGGGGTTGAACCCCTTATCACAGGATCAACACACCAAATGTTTAAGGATGCCTGTTCTTATCCATTCGGCCATGCGGACCTGCAGGCGTTCATGTATCTCCACAGATCTCTGTCCCTGATGTTCTGGATCAATTATGTTGATGTCAATCCTCCATGCTGTTGTCCTAGGCCATTCAGCATCATTTCTCATACTGCCTTTGTCTCAAGTACATCTGAAGTCGGAGTGGGGAATACTGTTAATAGGGGAAGCTAATCCACACGCAAAATTCAATCCACTCTATAGTGTGTAGGGACTACATTTGAGTTATAAAAAAAAACATGAATGCCTATGTCATTCAGGAAGACACATGATGATGATGATGAATAACACATTAAACATAAAACAATATGACAATATAACAAAAGCAGGAGCTAAAGTCTGTATGATTACCCTGGTAGCCAACCTCCAATAGAAGCTTGGCTTTCTCATCCTCACTCTGCAGGAAGAAACAAAATCACCCATTAATTGAAACTTCAGGCATTTTAACAGTGAAAAAACTTGCACTGATTGGTTGGTGGATCCTCTGGGAGTCTGAGCCGCAACTCTCACGTCTGGTGCACTCACATTCAGACTCTCACGTCTGGTGCACTCACATTCAGACTCTCATGTCTGGTGCACTCACATTCAGACTCTCACGTCTGGTGCACTCACATTCAGACTCTCACGTCTGGTGCACTCACATTCAGACTCTCATGTCTGGTGCACTCACATTCAGACTCTCATGTCTGGTGCACTCACATTCAGACTCTCACGTCTGGTGCACTCACATTCAGACTCTCACGTCTGGTGCACTCACATTCAGACTCTCATGTCTGGTGCACTCACATTCAGACTCTCACGTCTGGTGCACTCACATTCAGACTCTCACGTCTGGTGCACTCACATTCAGACTCTCATGTCTGGTGCACTCACATTCAGACTCTCATGTCTGGTGCACTCACATTCAGACTCTCACGTCTGGTGCACTCACATTCAGACTCTCATGTCTGGGGCACTCACATTCAGAGTCTTGCATCTATCAACCTACCCCAGGAACCTGCATCAAGCATTTCCAGGAAGAGCTTGAGCATCATGACATGACCATCTTTCTTCATGTCGTGCCAGAACTGCTGGCCAGGAGTTTGATGTGCACGATGGGTGGCAATAATAAGAAGAGCTGGCCTAATCTGCAAGTGCTGGGGCCTAAGTTGGACTTGACATATTCAAGGTTGGTGTCACCTTTTCACCTCAGCAGCAACCAAAGTACCAAACTCTTGGCGACTCATGCAATGGGACTTTCTCTCTCCAAGCTCGGACATCAGAGGGGTGTGCATTACCTGTACGGAAACCTCTCATCCCCAGAGTGTGACCAGGTCTGGTTTAGCAAGGCATATACGAAATGACTGTGATCAGGCCTGGGTTGGTCATGTTTTCTTTAAGGACTTCAGATATTTCATCATTAAAAGGCCCAACCCAATGCCCAGTGGGAAAACATTTTCATTAAATCACGTTTATAAAAGAATTGTAACTCTTTCTGTCCCAAGCAACACACTGAGCGATTTGCTTTTCTTCATGACTACCAAGCAATGAACTGTGTGTGATTGGCTATTCTGTATGTGTGCCAAGTAATGAATTATTTGTAATTGGCTATTGTTAATGTCTACCAATCAATGTATCATGTGTGCCTGGTTATTGTTCATGTGTCCCCCATCAACATGTCATGTGCGATTGGCTATTCTTCATGTCTACCCATCAATGCATCATGTGTGATTGGCTATTATCTATGTGTCCCAATCAATATGCCATATGTGACCGTATTTATCTTTAGTCTCGGCAAACTAAAGATGCTAACAATGTATTTGTTTTATTGATTTACAAAGCTGTGTATATTTGGTGAAATGAATACACATGTAATTTAGTTATTTCCCCCACTTGACAGGAACCATCTTAGGAACCATATTTCACTTGCTTTCAACCTCTTTCTAATGTTTTCATTCACATTCCATCATTCACTGCCATACAGCAAAACAGGTTCTATATAACATGTCAGCACTCTCTTCCTCACATTAACAGACTCCATGGCGAAGGGGTTATAGACGCAATTCGTAATACCACATAGCACGCTTGAAACACAGCTGCGGGCAGACCACCTTGTGTTAGTTTCATACAATGGTACAAGTGCCGGTCATTCAGAAAACAATGGCAAACTACTGAACGTAAACTTGCCAAGAAATCACAAACAGCTAAACTCAGATAATTTTCATTTTCTGAAATGCAGCTTTTGCTCTAAATCTCTGTCCTAGCATCTTCCATCCGATGTTAGAACTGACCCTAGCTATTTAAATTTTTCAACTTGGTTAAGCATTTCCCCCCTTCTATTGTTATAGCACGTTTTGGTGTCAACTTTTTCTGTGATATGACCACTGTTTCTGTTGTCTTGATATTCACGGAAAGTCTCTTTTTTGCATCGTCTATTACTAATCTACATGTTGCATGTCCTTTGATGTGACCATTGTTTCTGTTGTCTTGATATTCACAGAAAGTCTCTTTTTTGCATCGTCTATTACTAATCTACATGTTGCATGTCCTTTGGAGGGCATTGCAATCAACCCCAACCCTAGGTCGATTTCTTAGGCAATTTATGTTCAGTAGCTTGCCATTGCTTTATAAACGAGAAGCCAAACTTGACCAGTGATGGGATTGATCCCGCCACCCTGCTGTCAGTGCACCGGAGGTTGTCAATTACTACAACACCCAAAAGTTTCTACCCATCTTTTGCATTTTCAGCTAACATGCGGTGTCATTTACATCATGTAGATTGTTTATATTATATCCTCTAACTCATATTCCTGGCGTCTCTTTGATCTCTGTCCACACTGACAAGCTGTCACTTATATATAATACAAAATATTACTAAACAACAATAACAAAGACCATGTGTTAAAAAGATATTAAACAAACAATTGAACCCCAAAAAGTGGACAATTACTGTCTCTGAATCTGAACAGGCAGTCAGCCACTTACGAGATCCACATTGGGTATCTTGCGGGAGTAGACCCTCATCTTTCCCCTGAAGGTTTTGTTGATGATGCTGCTGTTCAGCTTCCTGGTGCCGTTCAGAGCTGAGTGCATGGCATTCAAGAACCAGGACAGAAAATCTATTGTGTCACCTGAAGGAAAACAATCACATCATCATCACCATGTTATCACAAAGTGAATTATGTTTTATGGTTTCATCAATACGCTGTATGTATCAAGATTGATACTGTGATTGAATAAGCTGGGCTAATGATTACATAACAGAATTGTCAAGGAGCCTTTGTAAATAGAAAATAAAATATTTAAAAAAAACCAAAAATAAATAATTAACCCACTAGGTATGCTGCCTAGAATATCTGATTTTCAAAACCTTCTGCCTGTTCAACTAGGGACATCTTAATAACAGGTTCCTCCTGCCAGTTCCCCTGCCTGCTGCATTCCCATACCCAGGGTATCCTTGATGCCTTGCATCCAACACTGTGTTGATAAACCTCTGCTTCTTTTTCTAGAAAAGCAGCCTTTCATTACTGTTCTTTCTAAACCGCTGTGACATGTATCCATAGTATTTCAGTTTCCGAGGTATAATTACGCTCTTAATGAGCCAGTTTTCTTCAACATTCAGATCTAGTAAAATATCAGCATTCCTCTTTCTCGTGATCCATGGTATTCGTTACTACTGTAACATTTAAGTTCAAGAGCCTTGATTTTCTTCTTGAGTAATTGTGAGGTAGTCCATGATTAGCATCCCTATGTTGCCACAGAAAAGATGATTAACACTGTCCACAAAAAAAAAAAAAAAAGATGAGTAACCTATATATATATATATATACACGTAGCTGTATCGGTATGTGTTTGTTGTTAAGTGTGCCGATGAAGGCTTTGGCCGCAACGTCCATTTTGTTACTTATGATCACATTCTAATAAAGCTTACCAGCCCCTCCTCGTGTTTTTAGTGATTCATTCACAGAAAAATGCACTCTAAAATGTTCACTTCTATTTGTTCAGTGTTTAGTGATTCATTCCCATAAAAATGCACATTCTAAAATGTTCACTTCCATTTGTTTAGTGTTTAGCGATTGGGCACCTGAAAGTCCTATGGTAGATGAGGAAAGTCTAAACAAAATCATAAGGTATTTCTAAATACCATGATAAAATAAATGTTGCATGTCCTTTGCAGAATGTTGCAATCAACCCCAAGTTATTTTCTAGGCAATTTTATATCCAGTAGTTTGCCATTGCTTCCTGAATGAGAAGTCAATGTTTAAACCCAACTGAACAGTATAGGGAACAAACCCATCACCCCACCACCAGCACAAGGAAGTTTTAAGAGTGATAACTCTTAACCTTTTGGCCATACTGACCTGAAATTCCAAGACAGACAAAACAAAATCTGTGTGGACAAACTGTAGACTCACCTTGCTCTGTAATCTGAAATTTCTTCTTGGAGCATAACACCACGGCCTGAAGCATCTCATGAGGACTGACATGAGCCTTGAAGTTACAGGGATTCCACAGCTTCCGAATCAGCTCACCAAACCTCTGCACCAGCAGGAATTGGATGTCACCCGGCGGCCGCTTGATTTTCTTGTAGTTTTCTTCTTTCAGGAAATAGTTCCGCAGAGGAGCAACATGAGACAGAGACTGTTAGAGACAATAATATATGAAATATCTTCACATGCTGGAAACAAAGTCTATGAAAAGGCAATCATACACATAAAGAGGAAGCTGTGTAGCATGGTGCTAGAGACTTGCCTGCCAACTAGATGGCCATGGGTTCGATCCACAGAAGGGTGGGTTAGGAGTTTTTTAAAAATTTATCTTGGCTGCCAGGTTGACTCAGCCTAAAATGGGTACCAAGGATGTATAGGAAAGTAAAGGCAACCAGCGTGATACCAACCACACCAACCACTGAGTGACACTCTGCCTATTAAAAATATATGGATGCAGCTTCATGTGCACGATGCCTTAAGGCGTGTAACAGGGCATTTACTAGTATTTTTATATGCATACCAAAACACACATATGAGCATGTTTAAAAATTAACAGCTGATATCTGAAGGCAAGCGAGCAAGAGGTAGATGATGATATAAGTGGGAAGATAACATCAAGAGATGAAGGAACAGCAGTCTGACAGGATGTACAGTAAGTGCGAGAGACAGACAGTATTGGAGATCCACTGCAGCCAACCTTTATTGTGGAGATGGCACCTGATTGATTGATTGATCTGAAGGTAGATACAAGTCGTTAGACAGTGGTCTAGATTCAATCACAGGCAGAAGCAGGGTGGTTTTTCCCAACCAGTACGTCTCTGGGGTTGACCCTGTCTCATAAAGATGGGCACCAGACAATTTTCAGGGAAATGTCTGGGAAGAGAAAGCAGCACACAAGGGAAATGTCAGGGAAGAGAAGGCAGCACACAAGGGAAATGTCAGGGAAGAGAAGGCAGCACACAAGGGAAATGTCAGGGAAGAGAAGGCAGCACACAAGGGAAATGTCAGGGAAGAGAAGGCAGCACACAAGAGAAATGTCAGGGAAGAGAAGGCAGCACACAAGAGAAATGTCAGGGAAGAGAAGGCAGCACACAAGGGAAATGTCAGGGAAGAGAAGGCAGCACACAAGAGAAATGTCAGGGAAGAGAAGGCAGCACACAAGGGAAATGTCAGGGAAGAGAAGGCAGCACACAAGGGAAATGGCCACCACAACTTATATGTTGTAGCCTCTAATATGATTGTTATACAGTTTTATCCTGAAGCCAGGGGTCTTTTTTTCCCCGTACGGTGAAAATATTTTCAGAAATATAGAAGATATGGAAGGAATCAACATTGGGGACGATACATCAATCACATTAGATATGCATATGATACAGTCTTGATTGCAGACAACGAACAGGACCCGCAACATTTAGTAGATGCAGTTGTTCACTGTGTGCAACAACCGCATCTACTAAATGTTGCGGGTCCTGTTCGTTGTCTGCA
This sequence comes from Cepaea hortensis, assembly GCA_963921405.1. Taxonomy (NCBI): domain Eukaryota; kingdom Metazoa; phylum Mollusca; class Gastropoda; order Stylommatophora; family Helicidae; genus Cepaea; species Cepaea hortensis. Next base: position 14,353,703 of record OY992876.1, read on the forward strand.
CGATGATTGTTGCACACAGTGAACAACTTGGGTTAGAACTGAATACTGAGAAGACACAGATTATGGTCGTCACTGGGAAGAAGGAAATACCACAATGTGATATATGAGTAAATGGGCATATTCTTAAGCAAGTGAATCGATACAGTTATCTCGGCACAGTCATAACATCTGATGGGAGATGCCTTGAAGAGATTAGAACAAGAATTGCCATTGCGAAGGTAGCCTTTTGCAAGATGAAAAACATACTGACCAATAAAAAGATATCAATTGAAACGAGAAAAAGAGTGTTGAAGTGCTACATAGAACCTATACTTTTGTATGGATGTGAAGTGTGGACAATAGTCAAGCTGAAAAACAACTGATGGCTGTGGAAATGTGGTTTCTGAGGAAAATGCAAAGAATACCATGGACAGACAGAAAAACCAATGAACAAGTCCTTCAAGAAACAAATGAAGATCGTAAACTGATTAGAGTCATTAGATGTAGACAGTCAACATTTTTTGGGCATGTTATGAGAAGAAATGACTTTGAGAACTTGGAGACAACTGGCAAGAACGAAGGGAAGAGACCAAGGGGAAGACCGAGAAGTAAATACCTGGATGGCTTGGTGGCCACGTGGTATGGTCGAGACAGGAACACTGAGCTAATCCACAACTCTGGTGATCGAGTGAGATGGCAAAACATGACCGCCCATGCTTATCGGCATGGCACATGATGGATAGATGGATGGGTCTGTGATGTGATATCACCATCACATTTTGTAGGCCTGTCAGCAAGGAGGAATAGGTGGCCAATCTTCCCCTCACTTTGACAAGTGATGAGCCTAGGTATCGAACCCGTACCTGACAGTGCTCATGACATTACCAGTGCAGTTTACTATCAACTTCACTATCATGTCCATGGCCTAGAACATGCGAAAGTCTAACCTTTCACACCCCAAAGGCAGTATCAGTTATGGGACTCACTTTTACCTTTGGCAAATCCAGACAAATGGTAAGCAAAATGTTAACAAATACTGGTAGTTGCCACAACAAGCCATGTGAAACTATTCAAGATTAGACAAAGAGTCATATGCAATAAAAACTCACATAATACAGGCTCAGTAGGTCAGCTCAAGGCTGCAGTGGCAGCCTTTATCTCCATTCTCATATTGGAAGTTGTTATGCTGATTTCAAACATATATAATGTCATATAAGATCTTTGAAACAATCAAACCACTACCTTCATCTATTTCATATCTCTTTCATAAGGAGTGCATCACATCTTGGTACAACAGTGCATCACACCTAGGTACAACAGTGCACCACACCTAGGTAAAACAGTGCACCACACCTAGGTACAACAGTACATCACACCTAGGTACAACAGTGCACCACACCTAGGTACAACAGTGCACCACACCTAGGTACAACAGTGCACAACACCTAGGTACAACAGAGTGCACCACAGCTAGGTACATGGAGTGCACCACAGCTAGGTACAAGGAGTGCACTACACCTGGGTACAACGGTAACTAAAGTAAAGGGCCCTGTTACGTGTCTTTAGGTGCACTGAGCATTAATTCTAGACCCATATTTTTATAAAGCAGACAGCACTCAGTGGGTGATACATTTTCTTCATGTCTCTAACCCTTTATAGGGCATAGAAGCCGAAAACGTCTTCACTCCCGAACGGGCATAACGGCAGAAAGCGTCCGTGACTACTAAGCGTTGTAATCACGCGACCACGAGACTTTGCGAGATTTCCGACTGTCTAGTTTTGGTTTTGCTGATAGATTGATAACGTGGCCGCCATTTGCAAGCGTTTTCTTTAAATTTGATCGGATATATTAATAGTTTTCTGGGTTTTTATGCTATGTTTTTCAGAATGGATTTTGACGAATCTTCAAGTGATAGCAGAGATTTTGCTCGGTTCAATTTAAGTGACATTGAAGTGCACGAAGTTGACTATGAATCTGAGCTAGATATCAGTTATATCAGCGTGTGCAGTGTACACACTTCGGACTTTGAAAAAAGTGATTCTGATTCTGAAAATGTGGCTGAAGAAAGTAGGGCGGTATAGATGACCTGACAATCACAAACAATATGTTGTATTTTGTAAATATCTGTGTTCATGTGTGGATTACTGGCAACAATGGATCATTTATTTAATATGTGAGTAATCTGCATTCATTTTCCTTTATTTTGTATTTAATTTAACCAAAATCGGTTCACTAACACCATAGATTTGATGTTTTTACTAACGAAACCCTAAATCTGACTAAACACTTGAAAAATGTAGCCCATTCAGAGCTACAAAACAGAAAGACCTGTGCCCTGTAAAGGGTTAATGTCCACAGCAATATTAGTCAGCCCCTGTTTCATCTTCCAAAAACCACGCCTCCCAATGCTGTTCTTCCTAGATGACTATGATGTTTGAAGTGGCCTAGGCAATCTAGTTTCCAAGAAATGATACTATTTACGAGCGAGTTTTCTTTGATGTTCACATCTTGTAGAATATCAACATTTTCCTTCTTTGTGATTCACTGTATTTGAAGAATTTGTCCATAACATTGAAGCCCAAAAGCTTATATTTTCTTCTTGAATGCATGCTCTGATAATTTGACAATTGTTACTTCTGTCTGTTTACTGGTGTTGTGCCATATGATCTTCATACTGATTATTTGGTTGTTTTGGGATTTGAAATTTAAATATTGAGCACAACCCACTACTGGCAACGCTGATCGCATTCTGGTATGAACCTAAGGCCTATCCACGTCAATATGGAAGCACTATACTCGAGTTTCGCTCTTGTTTGAGCTCGTCAGTAGTGTATATCCCTGACCGGATCCGGAAACAAGCCCCGGCTCACTGGCGTGTGAAGCGGGTGTGTAACCACGCGGCACACGCTGGACACGCCAAATTATCATAACAGAACACCACAACGTCACCCATCGTAGGCTATGCTCAAGATTGCCCAATCGCCTAAAATCCTTGTGTTCCTTGCCAGTGAGAAGTCCTGATCGTTCGGGTCCACATCGATTGACGGACATCAGTCGCAGCGATTGGGCAATCTTGAGCATAGCCTATGATGGGCGACGTTGTGGTGTTCTGATAATTTGGCGTGTCCAGCGTGGTTACACACCACACCCGCTTCACACGCCAGTGATCCAGGGCTTGTTTCCGGATCCGGTCAGGGATATACACTACTGACGAGCTCAAACAAGAGCGAAACTCGAGTATAGTGCTTCCATATTGACGTGGATAGGCCTTAGGTTCATACCAGAATGCGATCAGCGTTGCCAGTAGTGGGTTGTGCTCAATATTTAGATCTTCATACTGTTTTACCAAATGAGCAATACATTTCAAAATGTTGTTTCTCCTTCTCTTAGCAAACAGTGAGCACAGGCACTAAACAGGCTAGCAGACTGATCCTGAAGCTTCCTGGTCATTCTATAGTTGTCTGCCGCTGCGTTTATTACTGCTTCAAAGTTTTTGTTAATATAAAGTTACTCAACTTTAAAATTACATTGGGCTATGTTGGCACTCTCTGTATTTAAAACGGTAATTTTCAAAGCAAATACTGCTGCAGGGTGTAATAGGTCCTCACATATACTAGGTCTCAGTGGTGAAGGGGTCAAGATATCTGCCTTGCATTCTGAAGGGTGTGGGTTTGTGTTTAGCTCCATCATTCAGACCTTTCTACAATTTGTCTAGAGATCCCCGGAGGTCATTGAAAGAGCTACAGAGTTTTGCTTCGCCATTCTACAAACAGAATGAGCTGGCTGGGATAAAACCCAGTTCAACCAAGTCAGTCCTATCACAGTTAACCTTTGTTAATATACTAGATTCGGGCATAATGAAAAGGGGTGATGATGTGCCATGTTCACCATTTCTTCTTCTCTGATAATTTCTACACAATTCTGAAAATTATTTGCTGCTCATTTTATGAGTACTGGCAGTAGTGGGTTAGAACCTAGACCATCATCTTGGTAAACATGTACACTAATCACTATGCCATGACAGATATCACCCTGCAGTTACAATAAGAAAAGACACCCACCTGAAGGACAACATTGCAATAGTCATTAGCTTTGATGTTGTTAAGGCCGACAATACCTGAAAAGAGACACAAGAAAATTCACACTGACATATAACTCTGCTGTAACAAATATCATCTTGAAACAGTCAAAACATTAGACAGAAGATGATGTGTAGAGATTAGAACAAGGATCACAGTGCAAAAGGGACATTTAGCAAGATGGATAGCATACTCACAAAATAAAACTGTCAAATGTAGTCAGAACGAGTGAGTGTATACTGTTGTATGTGTGGCAGGCCTAGATGATAAGCACACCAGACAAGAAGAATCAGACAGTGGAAATGTGGTTTTTGAGAAAAATGGAAAGAAAATGTGGTCGGATATAAAAACAAAGCAGGCATTCTGGAAGCAGATGAATACTACATATTAAAAGCAAACAAACATAATTTTTGGACACAATGATGATGATGTAACAGATACCAGAATACAGGCAGCCAGGTCTAAAGCAATCTGACTTAAATATGTGGCTCATGAAATGGAATCAAAAACAGATTATGGCATTTCTTCAACCTGTCAGGCTGTAACTAACTTTGTTGTGGGTTTGCCAAAGCATTCCTAATTTGGAATTACTGTGTAATAACTATACAGGATAACTGTCAAGTGATATTTACCATATCAAAGCCTGAATGACTAAAGAAATGTCCACCTAATTTGTTGAATTGGGTCAGAAATGACATCACAACACTCAAGACTTTCCATTACATGCTCCGTCCTCATCTTCAACAACCAGTAAAGATCCCCAATACTAATGACACCAGTAGTAGTATGATTATGTGCCCGTCTGCCCTTTCCTCAGAGCCCCGAGTGTCATCCAGATCCTCTGGTCACTCCCTGCAGCACCATTCTCTCCAGGCCACAATGATCTATCTATTCTGCACTATACACACGATTCCAGTGCCCCAACCAAGCCTGCCTAATCATGCACCGCAACCCCACCGAGCAGTGCAGACCCAGCCATTCTGTCCGTCTGCTCATTTCCCACCACACCAGCATGTCCTGGGGAAAAGAATCCAACAGATGCTCTCTATTTGTGATTGTTGAATGGAAGCCTGCCACTCTGCCCGAAGCATACCCGTCTGCACCTTTCCCATCATACTTTGAAAGTCCGTTACAATCAGGACATGCATGTGCCGTTTGTTTTCCAGCAGTGGATTGCTGCTGTGATTGCCTCCACTTCTATACACCACCTAATTTGTTTCAAAACACACAAATTTATATTGAAACAATCCGCTAGATTTATTTTCACTTCCAAACTGTTTCCTAGCATTAAAAAATAACACCCAGGCAGACACTAGTTAAGCAACTTAACATTTTACAACCATGACACACACAACACATTTTTAGCAACCATGTAAATAAATAAATACATTTCCCATAATCATCATGTGCCATGCCAATAAGCATGGGCGGTTGTGTTCTTGTCTCGACGATGCCATCAATATATTTACTTCTCTGCCTTCCCCTTTTCTCCTCCTCAATCTTGCTAGTTGTCACCAAGTTCTCTAGTTTATTTCTTCTTATAACATGTCCAAAAAATGTTGACCGCCTACTTCTAATTTCTCCAATCAATTTACGGTTTTCAATTGTTTCTTGTAGGACTTGCTCATTGGTTTTTCTGCCTGTCCTTGGTATTCTTTGCACTATCCTCAGAAAGCACATTTCCACAGCCATCAGATGTTTTTCAGCATTTCTGCTGAGTGTCCACGCTTCACATCCATACAAAAGTACAGGTTCCATGCAGCATCGTAACACACTTTTCCTCATCACAATTTACATTTTATTGGTCAGTTTGTTGTAGGTTATGGTCTCCAATTTCACGATGGTAGGCAGAAGATCTCTTTTCAGAGAGAATGGCTATGGTCACCGCTGGGAAGGAAAGCAACTGCAAACTTTTTCCATAACAGAGACCTAAATAAACGTAAACAAAACAGCTGATGTTTTCTTACCTGGCAAGTAAGTAGTTCCATCATAGGCACGGGAGAGTTTTGAGTTCTTGTCCAACTTTCTTATCATGACATCAGTGAATGTCGGATTGAGTACATACTAGAATGCAGAAAGATAAAAAAGCAATTCTAGACTGGAATTCAAATGACGAATTCATGTTGAAAACTCACATACAAATAATTAGTACACTAACCAACATAATGTTAACAATTAGTGTATAAAACAAGAAATATGTGGTGAATTAAGGTTAGCAATAGTCAGTAGCCGGTCTCCGTGGCTAAGGGCTTGCGGACGCAATTCGTAAGCAAGCTTACTTGCGTTCGAAACATGGCTGTGACCAATTTGGCAGCAGACTGTCGCGTTGTGTTATAACGTGTTCGTATGGGAACCGATCGTTCAGACAGCAACGGCAAACTACTGAACGTAAACTTGCGAAGACATCAACAACAGCAGTAAAATGCTAGTGTTGACAGCGATGCCCTGTAAATAGGATATGCAAAAAAAAAAGGGTAACTAATATGTGGACAATTCATACCAAACCAATCAATGTAATCACAAGCTAAGTTCACAAATAATAACACAAGTAATATGTGAACATTAATGGTAACAATATATAGTTAAATGATAAGTTCACGTCACGTCTGCCAGTTAGTTGCATATCCTTTACAGCAATTTTTGGTTGTTTGTAATTTCTCGATAAAGTTACATTCAGTAGTTTGCCATTACTTTCTGAATGACCGGCACCCAAACCATTGCATGAAAATCAGTGCAAGTCAGTCTGCTTCCAAATCGCCTGCAGCTGTGTTTTGAACATGGTATGCGGGATTACAGCGCCCGCAACACCTAGCGCCAGCTAATAATTTAAATGATCAATATGCAAATAATTTCCCACGTTATATCCTGATCATTTCATTACGTTTCACTTTATCAAATCTAATCAATGTAATCTATAAAACAGAAGTAAAGGTTTTTCCGTGCCTCTACTGTGTTCATAATGTGTATACTGCATTATTTGTTCTGTTCCCTTCCACAAATCCAAACCGTTCTTAATTAATGTCCATCCTTATTTTCTTTCTTGTTTTTCTCATTATAATTCTGAGCAAGAGTCTGGTGATATGGTTTATGAGACTGAATGTATGAAATTCGTCCGTTCAACTGCTCGTAGTCTCTTGGGTGTAGCTATAAATATAAATTTCAGCATACTTCTAGGTATATATCCATACAAATTCAGAAGTCAATATTTTAATAACTATTATGTAACATACAATATTATTAAGAGAAGAATCAATGTTCTCATAGTTATCATATAACTAACAATGATAATAACAAGAGAAACATCAATGATTGGTAACTTCTCGAGAGGTATTAATGATCTGATTTTTTTTTTTTTTGCATATCCTTTTACAGGACATTGCTGTCAACACCAGCATCTTTCAGCTGTATGTTGATTTCTTGGCAAGATTACGCTCAGTAGTTTGCCATTGCTTTCTGAGCGGCCGGCTCACATACCCCGTAAGTTACCGATGTGATTCGAACCACTGCTGATTCTCACCGTCATCACGTTACCCACGAGAGTATACGAGATTACGGAGAAAAGTCATAACCTCTAAGTATAATTAACAATGATAATAACAAGAGAAGAATCAATGATTGATAATAACTTCAAGAGAGATATTAATGATTTAATAGTTATAACTTACAATGATATCATCAAGAGAGGAATCAATAATCTGATAATTATCAGGGAGGCAGTAGAATTTCTGTGTGGCCAGATTCAGAAACACATGGTGCCCCTCAAATACACTGTGTGTATAGGCATGAGTGTTATTTCCTCGACCTGTGAATAAAGACATAACAATGAAATTAAGCAACAGTCAATACCAGCAAATCAAAGTAATAGCCAGAGGTAGAAAAATTGAAGCATGACTCTGGAGTCAGCCTCTTTTCCCCAGGAGTCAGCAAGTATTTTTTTTTTAATCACAGACTAAAAACCAAAAAAAAACAAGAATCAAACTCGGATAAAGCTACATATTTTGAAATGAACCATTACATGTCCTTTATTGGAGGCCCAGTCAAAGATATCACGATAAATGGGAACAGAAAACACACCAAAAACAAAAACATAAACGGTACTCATTCTAAAAACAAGTAATAGCACATGTCTAATAGAGACTCAAAATATGTTGAATGATAAGTTCACTGACCCGGCCCGGCTTCGCCCAGCCTCTGGTGGAGAGCATCTAATTTAATTCATATAAGTAGTCATATAAGCTCCCGTTCCTGACTATCTGTCTGTCTGACCCGGCTTCACCCAGTCCCTGGTGGGGAGCATCTCATTTAATTCATATAAGTAGTCATATAAGCTCCCGTTCCCGACTATCTGTCTGTCTGTCTGACCCGGCTTCGCCCAGCCTCTGGTGGGGAGCATCTCATTTAATTCATATAAGTAGTCATATAAGCTCCCGTTCCCGACTATCTGTCTGTTTGTCTGACCCGGCCCGGCTTCGCCCAGCCTCTGGTGGGGAGCATCTAATTTAATTCATATAAGTAGTCATATAAGCTCCCATTCCCGACTATCTGTCTGTCTGACCCGGCTTCACCCAGTCCCTGGTGGGGAGCATCTCATTTAATTCATATAAGTAGTTATATAAGCTCCCGTTCCCGACTATCTGTCTGTCTGACCCGGCCCGGCTTCGCCCAGCCTTTGGTGGGGAGCATCTCATTTAATTCATATAAGTAGTCATATAAGCTCCCGTTCCCGACTATCTGTCTGTCTATCTATCTGACCCGGCGTGGCTTCGCCCAGCTCCTGGCGGGGAGCGTCTCATTAAATTCATATAACAAAAAAAAATTAACTTAAGAATGTCCTTCCACACACCATCCATTATTTTTAATGAAAACTGTTTTTAATCACCTACATGACTGTAGATAACTTCTTTAAACATAAAAAGATGAGTTAGAAAATTTTCACTATTTAAATAGATGCAATATTTTTATGAAAACTTTGAAAATGCCTTAAAGATTATATCATTATTTATTATAACTCATATGCCTGTAAATAACTGTAGACAAAGAGTTTATAAATCTTTGAAAACAATGCAACAATCTATATGTAAAATATATAGCAATGCTATTAAAAGTTATGCCCCTTGAAATAACTTTTCTTAAGTTAAGTCCCCTCGCTATATATAAATGATAATGTAAATTTAAATATTAAATTTTAGTAAGTAAATAGCTGATTGTACACTAACAAACTATGACAGTTGGCTGCACGGAAATGAAAAGAATACATGTAAAAAATTTCATCTCAATGGGATGGATCGTTATCGAACGCATCAAATACATCCCTACACACATACATACATCGTCTTTTATATATATAGATGACAGCTCAGATAGAAAAACACAATGAATCACATACCTTGAAAGTACTTGCCGCACACCAAGCAAGCATATACATTGATGTGCGAAAGGGACACTGAACACAGCTTCTCAAAATCAAAATCAAGGACAGATCTAGCAAGCAAAAACATATGAAAACAACTTTAACATTGTTATGAAGCTATATTATCAAATAAGTCAAGAAAACAAGTAAATACAGGAGCTATCTTGCTAAATACACAGTACATTTTTGAAATACTATTATAAAAGGCAGTGTCCCATAGCAGATACTGCTTTTTGGGTGTGAAGTGGTAGCCTTCATATGCTCTATGGTATGATATATAAGGTTTTGTGGCCAGTTCCCTTCCTCATTGCCCTTTCTCCCGAGAAAATTGTCTGCTATCCAAAGAGAATCTCAGCACAGTGCATGGACAGGAGATTATCAATATAGCATAGTTTTATCAATATAAACTGCTGGGGAACTCTTTAGACCATTTAAAAGCATCATCATCAAGTGCCATGCCAACTGACGCAAGCGTACATGCTCCTCACAGATCTTGGCCCCTGGTGATTCAGATCAACTCTGTTGATGAAATGCCGCCGTGCCATCGTTTCAGTCCATCCAGCACCATTTATCACCGCCTCTCTCCTCACGCTGATATTTTCAGTTGTCACAATGTTTTCTAATGCCTCTCTTCTCATTATATAACTAAAGAATGCTGTTTGTCTCTTTATTATATCCATAATATTCTACTTTCATTAGCCTCTTCGGGCTATCAATGTTAGGTACTCTGGTAGTCAAAGGAATTTACAACATTCATCTTAGGAAGCACATCTTTGCTGCCCTCAATCTCTCGTCAGGCAGAGCCTGGTGGTGGCAGAGATGTGGTTTCTGGGACAAATGTTGCAAACACCTTTAGAGCAAGCAAGAGGATGATAATTACTTATGTAAAAATCTGTAGCACATATTTTCCATTACTTTACCACCTATATGAAAAAAATGGTGATCTAAATGTTTAAAGCATGTATTTACATTCTGAGAGTTACGGAGTGGCTTTAAGGTCCAACATATACCTCTAATTTGTGCAGACCCAGTTCAATTCATGGTGCGGATGGAAAGGACCAAATAGGAAAAGGATGAAAAACTTTCTTGACCATTGGACAGTGGAATGGACATCTAGTCTTTTGAGACAGTGATGAAAAACTGAAAACCTGCATGCCCGTTGTACATGTGGCAGGAACTTACCTCAGCAGTTGGAAATAAAAGAAGCAAGCCGCATAGGCCACTGCTGAGGCCAAATGTTAAAATCAGAAAGCCCACAACAAAAGAATACACAGAGAATGTGATTCTGGTATACATATTTTGACCGTGGCCGGTGTTACAGAGTTTGTGCACTGTACTGGGATTATACTTGTGTAATATATGGCAGAAAACTTATGGCGATATCTACAAGCAATAAAAGTTGAGTTGAGTTGAGTCAAGAACCGACATCACTGAAATTAGGACATTCCCATATGTGCTCCATCCTCATCTTCAACAGTCAGCAAAGAGTCCCAATACTAACAGTACCAGTAGCAGCCTGATGTGTTCGTCTGGCCTTTCCTCCTCAGAGTCCTGAGTGCCTGCTAGATCCTCTGGTCCTTCCTGGCAGCACCATTCTCTCCAAGCAGAGATGATCTATCTGTTCTTCTGCACTATATACACAGGACTCCGCCACATCTGCCTTATGCACCAATACCCCACCAAGTGGTGCGGGCCTAGCCAATGTGTCAGCCTGCTCGTTTACAACCACACCATCATGTCTTGGGGAAACAAATCCAACAGATGCTCTCTAAGTTTGATCTGTGATTGTAACGGACTCACAAAGTATGATTCAACTATGTGCCAGGAAAGTGATCCTCTTCCAAAATGAAACTTAGAATTTGAAAAATAAAACACAATGCTAAAACTTCAAGAGGATATTACATTATGTCAAAAAAATATGAACTCACCTGTTGATGGTATCCAAGTATGGACATGATCTGCTTCTGTCTAATTTTTGTTCTTTTGGGTGGACTGTAATCCAAGTAAAAGATGTTTCAGCATTTGAAATAAGGGTATCAAACAAATATACATTTAGCATCTGAAACTGGTGTTTTCACAACATCGTAACTAATCCATCGACTCTGCAAGTTAGTATCAAAAGTTTCTTCTCCAAAAGGTGTCAAACCGACTTTGGTCTGGAAAATTGAGAGTGAGTGAGTAGAGAGAGAGAGAGAGAGAGAGAGAGAGAGAGAGAGAGAGAGAGAGAGAGAGAGAGAGAGAGAGAGAGAGAGAGAGAGAGAGAGAGAGAGAGAGATTGAGACTCTATGTGTGGCTGATTTGTTTGTGCATTAATCTTAACTGATTGTGCACTGCTGTGAGCCACTTTATCGCCTGATATTAACTACCCTAAACTGACATGAGCCAATTAACTAGTTCATTATTTGCTTCATTTTCCTTATCTTCCGCAATTTTAATGCCCGGTAAATGAATATTTACGCCTGTAGAAGATCTGCTTTACCAAAATGTTGGAAAAGAAGTGTGAAGTTTCACAAATTTGAGAAATATTTATTGTTAAACTATGGTTAATTTTTGGATTTTAGAAATGGTTCCCGACCTCGTAGATTTACATCAGATTATAGTTTTAAACAATTTTAGATGAATGTTATTCTTATTTAAAGGACTTTGTGAAAGATTTTCAAACTGAAAGCACGTGCACTAATTTGGTTATTCAGTTAAATATATTTAGCAGGTGGTCATATGGGGGAAAAAACTTACAATGAAAATTCGTCATCATTATATGACACATGTTGAATTATGTTTGCTCTATTGGCCACACTTGTGCCCTTAAGTTTGTTTTGCCTATCACAAATAAGCTGAATAGTCACTGTCATTTAAACTGTCATTTACTGCCGATATAGTCCTTGTGGTGTATGGCAGAGGGGTCTTTGAGCCTGAGGAATTAAGGCCGCCTGGCTAGTGCAGTCCCCGCGAACTGTGCAGGTTAGGATTTTCTTTCCCCGTCAAGCTGAGCAGTATTTAAATAACTATAAATAAATAGAACACAGTGTATATATTGGTTCTCATTCTAATGAGTACAAATCTGCCTCATGTTTTCATGACTTTTTCAATTTTGTGTGAAAATAATGTGCTTCAAAATATGGTGTTACTCTTGTGTTTTGATGGCGTTACGGAGCAGTTCTTGTAATATTGGTGAAGAAAAGTGGTGTGTTTATCATTATTCAGTAAATTTCCCCGGGAAGGTTAACCCGGTCAACAAATGCCCGCAGAAGTCGGAGGTGTCGGCCTGACGGCGCAAGAACACAGCTCTGCTGTAAACAGGCACAACGCAGTCACATCCAGAAAATTTTTTTTTTTAAAATCCGGATGAACGCAGAAGAAGATTCAGTAAATTTAATTGGATTATCATCAAAGACAGAAATAGTGCCTTCGTAAGTGAAAGTTTTAATAATTGCCACCCCTTTATTCAAAATTGTTGTTACAAAATTTAACATTATTATGATGATATTTCTAACCTCTCCCAAAACTATCAATACTGACATGTTCCTTGTGCTATCTCCTTTAATTTGATGTATAATACAATATATCTGCTACCATTTAAAACATTTTTACATAAATAAACACACATAGTATTATTGGCGCTCACAGAAGGATAGGAAAGAAGTAAAGACTAGAGAACGCACTAGACAAAATAAAAATTGAAAGCTATAGTTACTGACTGGGATTAGAACCTGTCACCTCCAAATGGCGACAGCGCCTCGCTGCAGGAACAAGTGTACTTCGATGCATGACCAACTAGACACTCCAAACCATTTTTACATCATTATTATGACGCATCCTTACTTCCCATTTTCTGCCATCAATTTTTGTTTGGTCCAGACCCACTTTTTGTTTGGCAGTGAATGAGTTAACTAATCCATCGACTCTGCAAGTTAGTATCAAAGGTTTCTTCTTCATAAGGTGTCAAACTGACCATGGCCTGAAAATCGAGAGAGAGAGAGAGAGAGAGAGAGAGAGAGAGAGAGAGAGAGAGAGAGACAGTGAGAGAGAGAGACAGTGAGAGAGAGAGACAGTGAGAGAGTTAGAGAGACAGTGAGAGAGTTAGAGAGATATGTTGAGAGAGAGAGAGAGAGAGAGAGAGAGAGAGAGAGAGAGAGAGAGAGAGAGAGAGACTGTGTGTGTGTGTGTGTGGCTGTTTTGTGTGTGTGGCTGTTTTGTGTGTGATCACAACAAAGACACAAGGTCTTCATTTCCTCTACATCCCATACTAGGCAACATGAGTGAATTGCCAGCTGCTCTGTCCCTCTCAAATACTATCTTACCTGTGTTACTGCTGCAACAAATATTTCACAGATTCGCTGGCACCGACTGTGAATGACAGCCATGTAAAACTTTTAATTAGGTCATGACACATGGTACTGAAACAGGTATGTGACCTTTAGGTTCATTCGCCAGTTCACATTATAAAATACACAGCTTGACAGGTTTGTTAGCCTATAATTATTTTTGCATAAGGTTTTTAATTAATGCTAATTAATTGGCAGCCTTAAAGCATAAGAAATGTTTGAGTACTTTACTGGAACTGTGCTTCATTTAATTAACGCTGACCCATTCATGAAAACCTATTAAATTGGAACAACAGTGTGGCTCTACAAGAAACACATCTCGGCAACGGGACAATGATTGTCACAGGTTTGCGGCACTTTGAGCAGGTCATTCTTGTCCGGGATAATATACTGGAGTCTGAGGCTGATATGTCAGAGTGGAAGACTGATGTCCTGCAAGTGCATGACTTCAGAGCCGCTGGTCATTGTGAATGTTTATGCTTGTAACGGGAAGGTCGATGTGCCGCAGTGGTGAAGCCTGCTTGCGACAGAGGAAAGGAACATTATCTACCGTGGGGACTTCAATGTCAGCAGCAGCCAGTGGGGTAAAGACATCACCAACAAACAGGGGGAAGATCTAGAGGATGCCCTGGTTTCTGCTACCCTAGTTTGTCTGAATGATGGGAAGACCACCAGAATAGCCACCCTACCAGGTGATTCTGCCAGTGTTATTGACTTGGCCCTGGTGTTGTCCACCATTGCATCCAGTTGCCAGTGGTGCACACTGGGATATCACTATCCTTGTGTCATCTTTATTGAGAAAAACAGGGCCAGAAGTCAAGAAAATAAGATAAATGCCTTACTGTATGACAACACGAGGCAGGACGCCACTTGCAAGATTAGATGAAGAAAACTAAACTCCTACCACAGGAAACAAGAAAGATGGTCGCAACCATCATGGCGGAACTGAAAGGTCAAGAAGGCATGGCTGGAAAAGAGGCGGTCTGTCAAAGCATGATTTTTTTTTTTTTTTAAATGTTACATATCCCTTACAGGACATTGCTGTCAACACCAGCATTCTTCAGCTGCTGTTGATGTACTAGACAAGTTTTACGTTCAGTAGTTTGCTATTGCTTTCTGTACGACCGGCTCACATACCCCCGCAAGTACCAGCGTGGTGCGAACAGCTGCCGATTCTCGCAGCTGCTGTTTTCTCCACGTGGATATACGGGATTATGAACAATGTCGTTAACCTCTTGGCCAGGGAGCCAGCCAAAGCATGGTAAAAAGCCAGAAATACTAACATAGCACAGTGTGAGCTGACAATTCTGAAGAATGATGTCCATAGGATGGCGCCTTTATTAAAATCATGAGCCAAACAGGCCAATGTCAAGAAATGGAACAAATTCTACAAGAAGGTGTGCTCCAAGTGGTCTCTCGGTCAATTCTGGTACCTTCATAAGAGCATGAATGGACCCGCACAAAGCAGGGGTATTTCAGACTTACAAAGCACAGATATCACACTGGAAAAAAAAATGGACGCGGATAAGGCCCTTCTTGCATGCTACATGGAGCAGACTGACCAGAAAGATGTGCCTGCAAGATGGAGGACCAAAATGACACTCTCTTAGTTGTGCGAGTGTGGTGGGACGGGTGAAGACTCAAGAATTAAAGCTGAGAAAATATATGCATTGCTCAAGAAATCACCCAGCACTGCCCCAGGTCTTGATGGCATCTGATATAGTGACCTACTGATGATGTGAGATGATGACATGGAAGAACTGGCAAGAGAATTCAACGCCAGTATCCAAAGTGGACAGATCAAAGAGGAACGTCTACACAGCTACTTATTCTTCTTCTTCTTTCGTTCGCTTGAAATATGTCTATATCTGCAATGTCGTCTCTTGCATGAATTGAACTGTTTTTTTCAGTTCACACAGTGGTCCATAGAGTTTATCTTCCACTGTCGTCTCTCTAGGCCAGAAGGTTTGCCTAGATATGTTATATTTTGGGCAGTCTTGGAGTATGTGCTCTGCTGTCTGCGACGCCAATCCACATGTGCACATGGCTGTTTCACCAATCTTGAATTTTGTATACATGTGGTTGCGTAATCTATTGTGTCCTGTTCTGAGGCGCAGAATAATGACTTGTTCTGGTCTGTCCATAATGTGGTAGTCATCTTGAGCAGGTTTTGGTGGCTTTCTGACTGATTTGATCATTCTTTTCTTTTGGTGGTATGTAACGGGCACATCAGGCTGTTCCTCTTTGGCTCCTTCCTTAGCCAATTGATCAGCTCTGTCGTTTCCGGGTACTCCACAGTGGGATGGTATCCACTGTATGGTGACTTTATGCTGACTGCTAAGTTCAGAAAGTAGTGTCCTTAGTACTGGCAATTTCCCAGAGAGGAGCGCCTCGAGTACTGATTTTGCATCTGTTAGTAGCACCACAGGTTGTGTACCATTGCTGTTATTTAGTAATTTCTCTGTTGCTATCTTGATTGCCTCAATTTCGGCATCATAGTTATGGCAGTACTTTCCTGTCGGTACTCTGGCTGTGTCCCTAGTATTATTTGGGTATTCTATGTACACTCCCGCTCCTCCATTTCGAACAGCATTTTGTGCTGACCCATCTGTGTAGACTCGGATCCAGAGGTCCTGTGGGTATTCTTCATCAAGGAAGCTGAGAGTGGCTGTTCTGCGCTGCACACTGTTCTGTTCTTCCTTGTCAAATATTCCTCTCACTTTTGTCTGGATTTGTAACGATAGTCTATGCTCATCT
Organism: Cepaea hortensis; assembly: GCA_963921405.1. NCBI lineage: Eukaryota > Metazoa > Mollusca > Gastropoda > Stylommatophora > Helicidae > Cepaea > Cepaea hortensis. The sequence continues at coordinate 14,370,254 of OY992876.1, forward strand.
TTCCATGGAGTTCGCTCTGGAATAGTTGTTAGGGGGATACCAACTGTGGGCAGATCAGTGGTTTCTCTGCAGAGTCGTTTGGCCTGGTGGATAAAACTACTTCTTTTCAACCGCCCCATAGCTAGGTTTTCAAATCTGTTCTTCATAGGGTGGCCTGGCAAGCTGAGGAACTTTTCTGCTTGTATTAGCGTTTTCGTATCTCTGCGCTCACTCAGTGCCTGTGTCCTCCCCATCTTCTCCATTTCCACTATAGGGGTTGATCTCATCCCTCCTGTGGTGACTCTAAGTGCTTGATTTTGCACCTTGTCCAGCTCTTGTAGTGTGGTATTTGATGCTGAACACCACGCAGTTGACCCATATTCCAGGTGTGGTCGTATGCTCTGTTGGTAAACTTTGCTAAGTATTTTCGTACTGGCTCCCCATGTGGTTCCACTTAGCTTTCTCAGGATGGCTATTTTCCTTCTGGCTTTTGCTACTGCTTTGTTGATGTGCTTTCTCCATGTCAGCTTGCCATCAAATGTTACTCCAAGGTATGTTGGTTCTTTATCTTCTCTTAGGGGTGTTCCATTTATCTGGATGATCCCTGCCTTTTGTTTTGGAGAGAGGGTAAATAGGGTGGTGCTGCACTTGTCAGTGTTTATGCTGACACACCATCTATTTGCCCATGCAGCAAATGTATCTACAGCTCTTTGTAGCAATCTGGTGGCCACTGATGCATATTCATTTGTGCTCCATAGAACCAGGTCATCGGCGTACATTGCCGCTTTAATTCCATGAGGTAGGTGAGCAACAAGATCATTGATGAAGATTAGAAAAAGTGTGGGGGACAAGACTCCGCCCTGGGGGACACCGTGACGCAGTAGTACTTTCTTGCTCTTGAGTCCGTCTATCTGTACTCGGGCTCTTCTGTTGTGCAAGTATGCTTTCACCCATTTGTACATTCTTCCATTGACTTTGCAGTTTCTCAGTTTCTTCATCAGACCTTCTTTCCAGACTTTGTCAAAGGCTTTCTTCAGATCTATCCATGCCGCGAGCACCAGCTTCTTCTCTTGGAATGCATCCTCAATTTCTTGAGAGAGGTAGGTTGTCTGATCTTCCGTAGAGTAGCACTGCCTAAAGCCAGCCTGCTGTGGCACAAGGATGTTTTTACTTTCAATGTACCACTGCAGTCTGTGATTGATGATGCGCTCCAGTGTTTTGCAGAGACAGCTGGTGAGGCTAATTGGTCTGTAGCTAGAGGCAATGGAACCATCTTTCCCTGATTTTAGGAGGGGTATCATGATTGCTTCTCTCCAGGCTTGTGGAACACTGCCTAAGGTCCAGCTGTTATTGAAGATCTGCAACAGCTTTGTTTTGGCCTCTGTTCCTAGGTTCCTGATCATTTCATTGGAGATACCATCAGCTCCTGGTGACTTTCTCATTTTCAGTTTTGATATGGCTAGCTCCAGTTCGCTGATTGTGATGGGTGCCTCCAGAACCTCATGTACTATTTCCTTCTGTCCTGTATGTTGTCGTTTCTCTCGAATCTCTTGTTGTTTCTCTGGACTAATTTTGATATTGCTATCTTGTGCGAACGAGTCCGCAAAATGGTCAGCTGCTTGCTTTCTTGTTAAGATTTTTCCATCTTTATGTAGTGCAATTTTTGAGTTTCTCCCTGTGCCCTCGTCATTAAGCTGTTTTATTAGCTTCCACAATTTCCTTGTGTCTCTTTCAAAGTTCAGAGACTCTGTTTTCTCCTGCCAGCTTTTCCGTCTAGCCTGCAGCTTGGCCCTTTGAAATTTGGCTTTTGCATGCTGGAATTTATTGTGGTGCTCTTGGCTGGGTGTGGCCTCTGCTTGCTTTCTACACACTTCAACATCATTATGCAACTGTTCCAGTTCACTACTCCAGTAGGGTTTATATTGTTTACGGGCTCCTCTTGGTACTGTTTCTCGTGCTGCCTGTAGTATGCATTTCCCAAACTCTTCAACTGCTTTATTTATGTCTTTCTCAGTGTTCAGGTTTCTAACCAGTATGCTGGTGCGATGCTTGTACATTGCAGCTACTTATTACTGCTGCCAGAATTGAACAAAGACCATTCCAAGATCAGCGTCTACAGAATCATAATGATACAGAACACAGCTGGCAAGCCACTGGAGAAAACTGTAGCACACAGACTTGCTTGTGACTTGCAACAACTCAGCTGCTTGGAGGATACAGAAAGAGACATGGCTCAATGTCTTTGCCCATGATGTTTATGAAGGGTTTCTGGTCCAAGAAGAGACATGTGCGGCCACAATAGACTTAGAGGATGCATACAATAAAGTATCTTTTGAGTTAGTTGAATATCCTTTATAGGATGTGGCAGTCAACCCCAGCATTTTTTTTGGCTGTTTGTGATTTGTTGTCAAGTTTACGTTCTGTAGTTTGCCACTGCTTTCTGAATGACTGGCACTCATACCTTTATATTGGAACCAACTCAAGGCTGTCTGCTTCCAAATCGCCCACAGCTGTGTTTCAAATGCAGTATTCAGGATTACAAATTCATTCATAATCCCTTTGCTGCAGTGCCTGCTATACTTCGAGTACTCGATACAAATCCTCCTCAGACTGGAAGTATATCCTTACATTATACAATGGATAGATCCAGCCCTGCTCCAAAACAAACGTGGTTCTAAGATATAGGAGTTGGTCTTCTGAGCTGATAATGATATGTCCAAGATTGCCGCAGAGTTCACCACTGACACCAGCATTATTCAATGTGTTTATTATTACTAAACAACAAATGGGTGGTAGGGGAAGAACCCATTATTTGTGGATGGCATTCTGGTGTATCTACAGGGTAAATATAGGCTATTACCTGTATCATAAAGGGCAAGCTAGATTGAATTTCCTCATGGTGTGTTGGTTCCAGTGCCCTTAAGGCATGGTTCTCCTTAAACAATCATATTGTTAAAAAAGACCTTCCAGCAGTGAGAATGGGTGAGAAAATTATGGTTTGATCATAGTCTGTTCTTCAGAGAACATGTCGATTATGTTATAATAAAAGCTCGAAAAGGCCTGTTAGAAAATAGAGTCACGACAACTGCCAATATCGAGCAAAGACTGTTAATACTTCAGTTCCAAGGATTGGTACTTTCACCCTTTGAGTATGCCCAGGCCATACTCACTGTCAGCCTTACACAGATTGGAAGACTTGAAAAGATACAATATGAAGCCATGCACATTATTTTGGGCTTTATGAGACACACTTGCTGTTCAGCAATGAGATACGGCCTAGACTTTCCGACCATGACCCACAGGATCAAGATCTGGAGGGCTTGTGGATATTTGAAAATAAGTGCAGATGAGCAGCACCCTCTGCATCAAGCCATAATCAGAGAAAAAGGTGATAGGCTAAAGAGGGGCAAATAATGAACGGGTCGGGCAGAAGATGTCTGGCAGGTCTGCAGTTTTACCAATATCAAGATGCTTAACCGCAGGTTCTCCTACGTACATTGTCACGCTTAAAAGAAGGTGCAGAGAGAAAAATTCTGCTGCTGTCAATCCAGAGGTCAGCGTGCTCATCAATGTGCATTCAGATGATTCTGATGTGCTTATCTATATATACAGATGGATCTGTAGCAGTAGAGAAGTGTGTGGGTATTCACAGCACGTTCAGCGGTCCTAACCATCCAAGAAGCCAGTGGTGTCCACTCTATGATCACGAGCAGCATGTCAATAGAGGTGATGGCAGTAACACTGGCCTTCATATGGCTGGAATCACAGAATTATACCAACGTTTGTGTACTAAATGACTCAATGAGCATGATCCGAAAGGTTGAGATGGGTTGTGTATGTCGCTTAAAAGTCGACAGGGTTGACTTCATTGCACCGGGTTTCATCCCATATGGCTCGATCTCTTTCCGCAGCACGGAAAGCGTCGCACAAAGCACGAACTCCGTAGCTTTTAGCGATGACCCACAGGAGTCTCCGAAACATTTAACTCGTAAACCGAAGGACGCGGCCCGGAATCGAACCCACAACCTTCGGAGCACGAGTCAAACGACTTGACCACTTCGCCACAGAGACTCCCTTGGTTGTGTATGTAGACAGTATAAAATCGCTGCGGAGGTCTATTGTCCATAACCTCCTTTATCTTCGTTCCAGGACTTACGGGAGTTGAGGGAAATGAACGAGATGATAAACTTGCTGACTCTGGCTGATGGCCAGCCCATGGATCATGCTGATGTTATTAATGCCCTTAGAGTGATGTCGAGAATGGAGGACTTTGATGCCAGTGAATCCATATCATTGTCCTGAATGAGAGACTCAAAACTGCTACCAAAGACCAAAATTCACAGCGTACATCATTACGCAAGGGTGCAGTCACTTGTGAAGCAACCAGGACTGCAAGAGCTGTGAAGAAAAGGCTGGACAGAAAAACCACCGCAGGAGATCCTCCTCCTGGAACGTCAAGCATTATTTGCCCATATTGTCAAAGAACATTTCGAGCCAAATTATGCCTTATCAGCCATCTTAGAACTCACGGCTCCATACTATCAACCCCACACTGGATGAAATAAATGGTCACCATCATATTTTATCGACAAATAACACTGGGAAGGTAACCTGTTAACAAATGCATGAAGAAGTCGGAAGTGTCAGCTGAAAAGTGCACATATCGCAGCTCTGCGGGGTCGACTTCATTGCACCAGGTTTTATCCCATATGGCTCAGTCTCTTTCTGCTGCACGGAAAGCGTCGCACAAAGCATGAACCCCGTAGTTCTAGCGACGACCCACAGGAGTCTCGGAAAAATTTCACTCGTGAACCGAAGGACGCGGCCCAGAATCGAACCCACAACCTTCAGAGCCCGAGTCAAACGGCTTGACCACTTCGCCATGGAGACTCTGCAGCTCTGCTGTAAACATGCACAATGCAGTGACATCTAAAACAACATTCAGGACGAAGGGAGAAGTCTCATCTCATCTCATCATGTTCCTCTTGTACCTTGCGGTGTCGAGGTGAAGTATAAACTTCGTGAGAGTGCCCGGTTATGGGCTTCGTATATCGACATTCCCATGGATTCTGTTATTCCCTCCGTCTAACGTTTACGTGGTCGGCCTCTTCCTCTGTTTCCATCTGGTCTGTACATCATTGCTTGTTGTGGCATGCTGTTGACTGGTAGCCTACTTGCATGGCCAAACCATTTGACTTGCTGCTTTCTAATAAAATCTAGAGCAGCTTTAACCCCAACTTTAGTCCTGATTTCTTCATTTCTGATCTTATCTCTTCTTGATACGTTGAGTATTCTTCTCAGGAACCTCATTTCTGTTGGTGTGATTTTTCTTTTCTCTGTTTCTGTCATTGTCCAGGTTTGGCATTGGTAGCACAGAGTTGGTAGGAAGATTGTGTTGTAAAGTGCTTTCTTAGTAGTTATTGATACATGTTTGTTCTTTAGTATTGGTGCCATTTGTCCAATGAGTTGATTTGCCTTATTGCACCTATTTTCGATCTCGTCTTCTGATCTGCCATTTGATGATATTATACTTCCTAGGTACTTGAAGCTCTTTACTTGTTTCAAGGGATGTTCGTTTAGGTGAATTGTTGCTGTTTGTTCTTCTTTAATTATAGTCATTACCTCTGTTTTGCTTGTGCTAATTTTCATGTTATGTTCCCTACACATTTTGTTTAGACTATTCATGTGGTCTTGTAATTCAGCTTCTGATTTTGCTATTAGTGCTTGGTCGTCCGCAAACAGGAGTTCTCTAATGGTTAGATTTGCAGATGGTTCTTCTTCTGTGTTCTCGTCATGCGGTATTCTTGCTGTCTCTGCTTGGCTGGTTTCTTTACATATGTTGTCTATATATGTTATGAACAAGAGAGGGGACAGGACACAACCTTGTCGTACTCCAGATCTTATGGTGAAGGGTTCTGAGTGTCCTCCAGTTGCTCTCACTATGCATTCACTGTTGTTGTATAAACTTCTACATAGGTTTGTTAGATGTGTACTCACTCCATATTGTTTAAGGATTTCCCACAGCTTGTTTCTATCTACCCTATCAAATGCCTTTTCTTGGTCGACAAAGGCTAAGTAGAGTGTTTCATTGAATTCAATTGATTTTTCTATAAGTTGTCTAAGAGCAAAAATGGCGAAAACTAAGGCAGAAGTAGAAGGAAATATTAATATCTCCACTTATAAAAAAAAATGGACATACAGGCTTCATTGCGATACCGTTCAGTAGAGTTTTTCAAAAACAGATTCCAGAAATATGACCAAAGCTTGAGAAGTTGAGTATCCAGCATGACTGTTATTATTATTCTTATACTGGATAGTCAACTTCTCAAAATAAATAATCATATAATTAAATAAATGGAGAGTTTATTCGCAAACAAGTTGCGAATAAACGAAGTCTCTATTCTCAACCAAGTTGCGAATAAATAAAATCTCTATTAGCAACCAAGAGTAGATAGATACAAGCTGTGATAAATCCTTAAACAATATGGAGTGAGTACACATCTAACAAACCAATGTAGAAGCTTATACAATTAAGTAGCCATGTGCGGGGAATGCCCAAGTCTGCTCCTGCCTGAAGTCTGAGTGGGTTTACCTGATGGTGAGGGACAATGGTAATAGGAAAAATAATCCACATGCAAATATCAGTCAAGTGAACTCTCCAGTAGTGGCAGCTATTAGTAGTAGCACGTATATTGGTTACGCTTGCGTTCAAAGCGAACGAACAAACAACAACAAATTCAGATATGAATTCAGAAATCTCTCATGATATATCTGGTATTTCCGTAAATTAATCCTGACACTGTGATGTATGGCTTGGATTGGCAAATTAACAGAACATGGTTTTTATTAAAAAATTTCCGGGCATGTTTATGTTCAGTAGTTTGCCATTTCTTTCTGAACTACCGGCACTCCTACCTCTGTATGAAAACCAACGCAAGGCGGTATGCTTAGGTTTCGAACGCGGTATGCAGGATTACAAAATTCATTCATAACCACTTCACTACAGACCCGGCGACTATTCATGTTTGTTTCAGAAGGTATCTTCTTCTGCGTTCATCCGGAGTTTTTTCCGGACGTGATTGCGTTGTGCCTGTTTACAGCAGAGCTGCGTTCTTGCGCCGTTAGGCCGACACATCCGACTTCTGCGGGCATTTGTTCACCAGGTTAACCTTCCTGGGGTTTCAGAAGGTATAGTTAGTTGGATGTCTTTTACAGGGCATCACAATCAACCACGGCATTTATTCCAGAAGTTGGTGTTGTTGCCTTCCACTTATTTACCGGATAAATAATTACTATCAGTTACCAGTAAGTTAGCTAATTTTGTCAAAATGCCGAATAACTGTCTGAAAAATGAAAAGAAAAAATTTCGCCGGCGAGGAATCGAACACGGTTTGAGTTTCCTGCGTTACAGGCGGAGATACTTACAGCTATGCTACTGGGGCCACGACGAAAGCTTAACACAAATGTATAATATAGTCAAACACATGAACCGATGACGTCAAGTATGTCACGTGACTGGCCTTTGGTTGCGAACAGAGACTTCGTTTATTCGCAACTTGGTTGCGAATACTATTACTAATAGTAGCAATTTCAGAATTATCTCCCTTTTCGGCGCTCTCCTCTTTTTTATTTTGTACTTTCCCGAACTTTTTCCTGTGTCTTCGCACGATGACTTCCGGTTTGACATGGACTGCTATAAGACCCAAAAAAACGAAAGCAGTGTGGTACGATCAAAGGGGAAGTTATTCTCATATATTTAGAATTGGCTCTGCTAGCTGGCTGCCAAGTTATTAAACCAAAAAAACGATTTATCTGGATTATATTTGGTTATTTTCACGATTAGTAAGGTAATCTGTCTTATAACTCATGTATTTGAAAATTCCCTTCATTTTTTCTTCTATATTTGAATTCCCCATTCAATTTTACATAAATATGAAGAGTTTCAACATTCCAGGTGTTTGCAGACGTTCAAGACAAATAAACAAGCCACGGTAATAGAAGGCAAATAATAAACAATTGGCGGCCATTTTAAATTGTTAATTAGGTCACGGCGCATCCTATAAAAAAATTTAAAAATACGTCAAGGTAGGCCTCGCCGCCCCGGACGCAATGATATATGGCACAACATTGTCCGTTTAAAAATAAACAAGCCACGGTAATAGAAGGCAGAATTTTTCAGCTTCCAATCTTAGGGTCGCGATAAATCCTGACTTATCAGTTAATTTATCATTGCACTTCCTGGTATTAAATTACGTCACCAGACAATTCATAACTCCACTTGGAATTAACGCAAACTCTTCGTTGAGATACCGTTGGATTCGTCTTGTCAAGCTCTATCTAACTGGTATGATTTCATAAGTAAAACCCCAATTTTTAAATATTGACCAAAATTGCTACTAATAGACACTTCGTTAAATAAATGGATACCGGTTTGTCGTTTGACTTCAGAGTTAATTCACCACAGCCTCTTCATATAATTATAAGTTTAAAGTGCAATATCAAATACTTCATTATAATTTACCAATAACGCCTTCGTCACTATTTGCAGGTCTTTTAATACGCTGTTCTGTTGCATTTTTCAAAATCGATTTCTTGGCGTTTGTGTATGCAGCCATATTGGTGCCGGAAGCGTCAAGAAACAAGGATCCACCCATATGTGTTGCTTCTTATTAATAATGAATTTTGATTTTTATCTTTTCATAAAACATAAAAAACTAGCTTTTATTTAACGTAATATTTCTTTTAAACATAATAAATTAAATAAAAGTTCTTTTTCCATGCTTTATATTGTGTCAACTAGTAAAATTAATGAGTGCTCCATTTGTTAGGGGAGGTAAGCGTGGAAGGACAGTCGGTGAATGAAAAATGTCGGTGGTTGTTTCTGCTCGAGTCTGCGAGACTCCGGGATGCGGTGGGGCCGCCAAGCTTCAGTGCCCTACTTGCATCAAACTAGGAATACCCGGCTCCTTTTTCTGCTCCCAGGTGAAAGACATTCTTATAATATTATTATTAAATTTGGCTCAATAACTGATGAGAATAGTTCCATGTGCTGTGTACCTTCCTAATCCTTCCGTGAAATGAATGTTTTGAGATCGTAAGAACATGTGTGCTGGGCAGGGAGGATTATATAATCAGACTGTTTAGGTTTGTAAAGTAGTGCCACTAAAAGTACCAGTGAAATGGGTTAGAGTTAGTCCAGTGAATTAGAAGACACCAGGAGGAAGGAAGTAAACTAAACCACCAGGAATCACTTCAAGGACTTTCTTGATTTGCTTTGTACTTTGTCAAATGATGATAAGTGAATAAGCAAGCTTAAATATATTGTAATATAAAGCCACTATTAGTATTAATATAACAATTATAACATATATTATTAGACATGTGCACAAGAAAAATAGTCAATCTACGAGGTCAAGATAATTATCCGGAGGTCACAGAAAAGACCAGACCAGTGTCACTTGAGTACTGTAATGTATGTGTGGTTTTTGGGGTTAGGGAATGCAGTTTCACAGTTTCCTGAAAGAAAGTGTCTATACGGACTCAAGTCCGCATAAACTACTCTGTCTATTCGGACTCCACTCCGTTTTTTCCGGTCCGTGATTTGCCTAGTCACGTGACTTAACGTATGTGACGTCATCGGGACATGAGCGTGGCTATGTTATATACTTTGTTGATTTAAAATCGCATCCTCAATAGCACAGTGGTAAGTGTCTCTGTCTGATAAGCGGGAGCTGTTGGTTCGATTCCCTGCTGGACGCTTTTTTTTTTTTTTTTAAATTTTTCAGCAATTAATTTGGTGCAAGCGACTTTTTAATAAAAAAAATATTAGGAACTATGATTATGAACAGATGTTTTGTCACTTATATTATCTTATTTATATTATATAAAAGTTATCTTCATTAGCTTCGTTATCTATCTATCTCCTCTCTCTTTTCAACCTGCTTCACATATACCAGGTTTTCCTGCACTTTATGTGCGTAGCATTTCCTTGTTTATTTGTTAATTCATCAGGCCAGTAAGTCGGAAGCCTGGTGTTTGAATTGCCTAATCATGTCTTTCTGAGGCGACGCATATTACTGTCAGCTTGGAGCGGAATTATGAGGCCAGGGTTGCCACTTTTTTTTTTTTTAACCAAAAGTATCTAGAAACGGCCCAAAAAACATCCATAAATATCTAGATATCGTTGGAAAGTATCTAGGAAAAATATCCAGATTGAGAAAGTAAGAAATTACATATGTATTGATGTGACTGCCTCTCTCCCTTGCGAAAAGTTTACGGCTGTCGCCGTTATCCCGTATATTCTCGTGAGTAACGCAGCTGCGCCCGAACCGACAGCGGTTCGAGCCGCTCAGGTAACTTACAGGGGTATGTGAGCCGGTCGCTCAGAAAGCAATGGCAAACTACTGAGCGTAATCTTGCCTTGTACATCAACAGAAGCTGAAAAATTGTGATGTTGACTGCACCATCCTGTAAGGGATATGCAACATTAAAAAGAAAATTGATGTGACTTACCTATAGAATCATGTCCTCATCTTCACTGATGCCTGTCTCACAAGATGCACTTAGCTTGGATGATGAAGTTGAAGCTTCACATTCAAAATGACTCTGGTATGCTTTAGCTGGTCCAATTTCTTTTATTACACGATCAGGGAGCCGATAAGTTGAACAGCATTTTCCTGCTCTCATCAGGCCAAATCTTATTGTCAATATAGCATTTAAGAGATCAAGTTTCATCCTGTTTCTTAGTTTACATTTTGTATAATTCACAGTACTGAAAACTCTTTCCGCATCAGCATTTGAATGGGGTAGTATCATGGCAGACATCGCACATTCAAAGAGCTCACGGAATGGACTGTTACCTGAGACATCTTTAAATTGTCTTACTTCACTCCAAAAAGCTTCAGTTTCTGTTTTGTTTGTCCAGTCAACCAAATTTATTTTTGTTAACTAATATTCTGCTTCCGCCACACTTGCCCCTAAAAATTTAATAACTTGATAATATTTAGGTATGTCCTTTACTGGCTGAGGTATGTTGTTAATAGAAAAGAGTGAAATATTTTTCAATACATCTAAATTTTCAGGAAGTCTCTGCTTCAGTTGATCGAATAATGAGACAAGAAAATCTAGACAGCGCTTTCTTAAGTTGTTCTCTTCATTTTATGTTAACAGTCCTTTTGTTTTTAAACCATCAATTTTTGATTCGATTTGGTATCCCAGATACGGCTTGGGAGCCAAATAGCTCTCTATAGTGCAAGTGAACAAGTCCGCTTTACAAGTTGGCAATATAAGTCTTTTACCAATTGAGTGAAATAGCAAAGTGAGGTCGTCAAGTAATTTAACTTCATCAGCATTTTGAGATTCAAATAGTTTATTAACTTTTTGCACTTCACTTAAAATGGGTTGTGAAAAGAGAAGGAATGCAAAATTTTTTTCATCACTGTACATTCCATATAGTATTTCAGCTGTGTAGCACTTTTCATTGTGTCTTGTTATTCCTCATGCTCCAGGAGCTAAATACAGACAAATACCATTGCCCTGGGTACGTCAGTTATATAAACCCCTGGGGAGCTACAGGCCAGGAAGAGATACCTGGTCAAATGCAGCCACTTTTGCCTTTGATGTTTATGAGGGGTTCCAGAGTAGACAGGAAACGATGGTGGTAGCGCTTGATCTACAATAGAGTTCGATATGATATTTTGATGACCGCACTGATGGAGAAGGGGGTCAATCCCTGGTTGGTGAACTGGATAGCAGCCGTCCTGCATTCTCGTCAGGTTGCTCTCCGTCTGGGCGCATGGACCTCAGAGCCACATATGTTAACCCCGGGACTGCCACAGGGATCTGCAGTCTCACCGGTGCTCTTTAATGTGTATACGAGCAAGATTGCAAACCTAGAAGCACCAGGGGTTGGAAGAATACTAACATTTGCAGATGATATTCTTGCATATAGGCAGGGGAGAGATAGGGAGCAAACAGCCCAGGAGTTACAGGCGACAGTAGATAAAGTGATTGACTGGTGCACATAAATGAGTGCTGTCATCCACCTGGAAAAGGCGGCTGTTTTGGAGAACCAGTTATGTGTTTCAGCAATAAGGAATTCCAAATTCCTTGGTAAACATTCTGACTGATGAGGCATGTGATAATGCTAACTGCAAGGAATGACATACACATTTCATGAGGATTAAAGATGGGATATCTTCCTTCAATTTTGCATACACACCATGGTTGATACCGACCATTTTTTTTTTTTTTCCGCATTTCCATCCTGTTTCAGGATATTGCGGTCAACACCAGCATCTTTCAGCTGTATATTGATTCCTAGGCTAGATTACGCTCATCAGCACGCCACGACTTTCTGAGCGACCGGCTCCATACTCTCATAAGTCACTTTTGCGATTCGAACCACTGCTAATTCTCGTCGCGTCACGTGACGAGAGTATTCGGGGTTAGCGGAGAAAGCTGCTAACCCCTCGGCCATGGAGCCGGCTGATACCGACCATTACCGATGCATTATCGGTTCCAATTGCAGCCAAATTCTTTAAGTTTAAATGTTTACTGACCAAAAGTTTCTTCAGAGCCCTTATGCGCCATTTTACTTATTACCGGGGGGGGGGGGGGGGGGGGGGGGGGTTGCCAGATTATTGAGCGTTGACCCAAGTCAGTTCAAAGTTTAAATAATGGCAATTACCATAATTTACGCGCGTCCAGACCGAACATAAAATGGGTAAATGACACCGAAAGAAAAGTAAAATCTAGAAAGTATTCAAAATATCCGACTCCAAATGAAAAGTATCTAGAATTGCATCCAGCATCCAAACGTCAGAAAACGGTATCCAGATGCCGGCAAAAACCTCTAGATCTGGATATAAAATATCTAGAATGGCAACTATGATGAGGACTCCGCTCCGTATAAACTACTCTGTCTATTCGGACTCAAGTCCGTATAAACTCTCCCTTCCTGAAATACCAGGTTGGGGGGTTTGAAATCAGCTGCTGACAATTTGGGAGCCAATAGCTTTGCATTGATTTTGACTGCATGAGAGTCAGCAGTTCAAAAAGCAGTGGTAAACGTAGAAACTGCTGAACGTAGAAATTGCCTGCTAAATAACAACAAACAGTCAATCAATGCTGGGGTTGATTGCAACATCCTGTAAAATAAAGGGCATGCAACTAACTTGTATGTCATCATCACGTCACATGGTCATGACTGTTAATCATAGCCCTTGCATGTTAACTGATTCAGTGCCGAGGGATAATATATCGCCACACAAGTCATTGTGTTATTTGTTTTGTTTCTTGGTATCGTCCACAATTTAAATGCTCAATCAATCAATCATGTGCCATGCCGGAAAGCGTGGGCGGTCATGACTCGCCATTTCACTCGATCACCAGTGTCGTGGATCAGCTCAGTGTTCCTGTCTCGTCCATGCCGTGTGGCCAAGCCATCCAGGTATTTTCCTCTCGGTCTTCCTCTTGGTCTGCTCCCTTCGATCTTGCCAGTTGTCACTAAGTTCTCCAATCCATTTCTTCTCATAACATGTCCAAAAAATTTTGACTGTCTACGTCTAATTTCTCTAATCAGTTTACGTTGTTCATTTGTCTCCTGTAGTACTTGGTCATTGGTTTTTCTGTCTGTCCATGGTATTCTTTGCATTCTCCTCAGAAACCACATTTCTGCAGCCATCAGATGCCTTTCAGCTTGACTGTTCATTGTCCAAGTTTCACATCCATACAAAAGAACAGGCTCTATGTATCCCCTCAACACTCTTTTTCTCGTTTCAATTGACATCTTTTTATTGGTCAGAATGTTTTTCATCTTGCTAAAGGCTACTTTCGCCATGGCGATTCTTGTTCTAATCTCTTCAAGGCATCTCCCATCAGATGTTATAACTGTTCCAAGATAATTGTACCGATTCACTTGTTGAAGAATATGTCCATTTACTAGTATATTACTTTGAGGCACTTCTTCCTTCCTACTGACGACCATAACCTGAGTCTTTTTACAATTTAATTCTAACCCCAGCTGCTCACTGTGTACAACAACCGCATCTACTAATTGTTGCAGGTCCTGCGGATTGTCTGCAATCAATACTGTATCATCTGCATATCTAATGTTATTGATGTTTCGTCCTCCAATGCTGATTCCATTTATATCCTCTACATTTCTGAAAATATTTTCACTGTACAGGGAAAAAAGATCTGGAGATATTACACATCCCTGCCTAACACCTCTCTTAATTGGCTGATACTGTCCCACTTCATTATCAATCCTTATTGCAGCTTGTTGTTTCCAATATATGTTTTTTATAAGTCTAATGTCTTTCCCATCAATTTGTAAATCTGCAAGCATATCCACCATGCTGACATGTCTAACGCTATCAAAAGCCTTTGTATAGTCGATAAAGCAAAGATGTATATCCTTGTTTACTTCTATAGCACGTTCAATAACTGTTCGCAGCATATACACAGCATTTACTGTTCCCTTCCCTTCTACAAACCCGCATTGTTCTTCCCCTATTTCAGGTTGTATCTTCTTCCTCATTCTTTGCATGATAATTCTTAGCAAAATCTTTGTGATGTGACTCATTATACTAATTGTTCTGTGTTGATCACATTCCAAGGTTCCTGATTTCTTTGGGATTGCAATAAATATAGAGTTACATAATTCTGGAGGTATATCTCCAGTATCATATAATGTGTTCAGCAGTCTGGTGACTTGCTCTAGTCCAAATTCTTCTAAAGCTTTAATCATTTCTGTTGTGATGTTATCTGCACCGGGGGCCTTGCCAGCTTTCATATGCTTAAGAACATTTCGAACCTCCATCTCCAAAATTGGCGGTCCTTCATTGTTAAATCTAATATCATACTGTTCGTCTCTGTTATCATCATAAAGTTGTTTCACATAATCTGTCCATACCTGTAGAATCTGGTCTTTTTCTATTATGATTTTGCCATCTTCAGTTTTTAGACAGCCTGTTGATGTACTTGTTCTTTTATTAGTAAGTTCCTGAATTCTTTTGTGCACTAATTTGGTATTTTGACTGTTGTGTTGGCTTTCAATTTCTGAGCACTTTTCCTCAAGCCATTTTTCTTTTGCCTTCTTACATAATGTTCTGACTTGTCTGTGAATTTCTTCATATTTGACAGAATTATTTTTGTTGAGTCTTCTTGTTTCCATGAGTTGTAAAATTTCTGCAGTCATCCATTTCTTACAACCCACCTTCTTTAATTTTGGAATAGTTGTTTCTGCAGCCACATTGATTGAATTCTTCAACGTTTCCCATTGATCATCCACATCCTGGAATAGGATCTCTAGATCGGACAAAATTTCAAATCTGTTCTGTACTTCTATGTTGAATTTGTTTTGTATTTCCTTTTGTATTTCCTTGTCATTACTCAATGTACATAAATCATATTTAGTGTTTCCTGTTATATACTTGACTTTCTTCAACTTTATCCTCAATGTTCCTGTGAGTAATCTGTGGTCACTATAACAATCAGCACTGGGAACTGTTTTTGCTATTGTTAATGCGTTTCTAAATCTTCTGCTAATCAGAATGTAGTCAATCTGGTTTCTAATCCTGCTATCTGGACTCCTCCATGTCCATAATCTTCTAGGGTGTTGTTTGAACCAGGTGTTTCCTACAATCATTTCCTGTTCTTTTGCCCACTCTACGAGTCTGTATCCTCTTTCATTTCTCTCTCCTAAACCATAGTTTCCTACTGTGTAGCTATCTCCTTGATTTCCTACTTTTGCATTGAAGTCCCCTATTATGATTTTTATTTCTGACTTTTTACATTTCTTTAAGGCAGACTCAATGTCGTTATAAAATTCTTCTACACTATCTTCACTGGATTCTCCTGTTGGGGCATATACTTGAATAATATTTATGCTAAAAGGTCTGCCACTTAACTTAACTAGTAGAACTCTGTCCGACACGGCCCAATATCCTTGAATAGATTTTGATGTTTTCCGATCCAGAATAATTGCCACTCCCCTATGACGATCTTCACCTCCAGAATAAATAATCTTGAAATCTTCCTCTATCTTGATGCCTGCTCCTGTCCATCTCGTTTCGCACATACCTAAAATATTAATTTTTTCCCTTTCAATTTCTTGTTTTATGTTCTCTAATGTTCCGTCGTTGTTTAACGTCCTAACGTTCCAAGTTGCTAGTTTTAACGTCTCTGTCCTTGTCTTGCGATGATCGGTCTTTAAGCGAATCATGATATACTAGGCACTTTTAAAGAGGTAGTTTGCCGTTGCTTTCCTCTATGGCAGTGATCTTACTGATCGGTGACCGCAGCCATTGGCTCAAGTAGAGCTCTTCTGCCTGCCGTCGTATAATTCGAGGCCATGACCCACAATATCTGTCGGCTGCCCTCAAAATTACATCCACCACCTGCCTTCCGTGGCTTCTTTTGAAAACTTCCAATAAAAGGAACACAATATAACATCACATATTCCACAGGGAAACACTATTCACGGGGAATCCAAAGGAAATCACACGAAATCCAATGAAAAAAACACAAAATAGCGTCCCTCCGAAAAGTAACGCTTCATCCTGCCGCCATTTTACCGGAAATGCTCAGTGAATGGAAATTTACATTATAATTCATTTAATTGTGTAACATGTTTGGCCTGAATCTACGTTTTGTTTGGCACTGAATCAATTAATTGAGAAGCTGAATATTGTATAGATTGTAAAATACAGCGATCTGGCCATGTATTCGAGACAGAAGGGTATAGAGCAAGCAAATTAGTCTTTGAAATAGATGTTAAAGTTATTTTTCTCAGCTGGCCCAATCAGGCATATGAATTTCATCACTTTCCATCAGTGTGATTAACATGACATACCCCCATGGAATGCCACTCTGAGAATAAATCCCAAGCTCAGTCTGTAGACTGTTTTACCCACTGGTTCCCCTGCACACCAATTCGCCAGATTTTTATGAGTCTGGTTAAAGGCAAGAGGATTGCCTTCCTTGCACCTGGTGTTACCCCTTCTTGCTTGGTCTATCTCCACAGAATGGCAAGCTACCTGCTGAGAACATCACACAAAGCATGAAATTCAAAGCTCAAGTAATGATCTCAGGAATCTAAAAAAAATTATACTGGTAGCCTGAATGATGCCGACAGAAAATGAACCCATTAACACGAGATAGATGGCTTGACTACATCACCTTGGGGACCCCATTTGTAAAGTCAGTTCTGCACCATTTTCTAACCCATGTTATAAACACTCATTGTGACTCTAAGCCCAACTGCATATCAACTCCTACCTGAAACAGTTACGTAAAGTCACAATCTATAAGATATAAAGAATTGTAACAGTAACTGATTCAGTGCTAAACAAACAATAAGTTTGGGCCAAACCTGGTACAAAATCAAATGAATAAGTAATATAATGTAAATGTCTGTTCACTGAGCATTGAAACTGGAAGATATGAAACAAAACAAATAACATGATGGCCCTAGTATGACAATTTATCATCCTTATTATCCATCTGCACTGAATCAGTTAAAATATGATTTATGACAACATAAAGATGGAGAGCCAACATCTTTCAGCAACCCAAACGGTCAAGATGAAAGATATAGACAATGAATTTGGAGGAAACAAATGTAAGTCCAAAATCAGCGCTTAAATTCTTTGGGCACAGAAAGGCTCTTGATAGTATTGAAATAAACGAGACATGCAAAGTGTTGTTCTAAATCAATTCCTGGCGTCTTTCGGTTCACGGGTGCATTTTTCTCGAAGACTCCTGGGGGTTGTTGCTGGAGCTATGGAGTTTGTGCTTTGTGCGACGCTTTCAGCAGGCTGCCCTGCGGAAAGAGACGAAGCCTTACTTGGATATGTGCACCCGGACATGCCGAAGTAAAGGGTGATAAATGCTCAGACCAGAAGACAATGCACCAGAACGATCAGGAAGAAGCATGGGCAAGGCTGAAATATTCAATGCAGGACAGGCTCAGCTGGCTGATAACCAATGAGTCTGACGCCAGCCCGACCAGGAAGAACAGCTTTGTCAAGCACATTCATGCCATCATCAAGGTCAAGAGAGGCGATATTACAAGCTTCACATGGGAACAGCAAGTAGAGATACTTTGAGATGGCTACTGCATCGAAGGATTGAGCATGCATGTGAATGCCCAGTGTGTAGTGTTGCGTTGATCGTCAGAGCTTGATAAGATAATATAACATGCTGAAGGAGACTGAGCTTCTTTAAATTTGTCCAGAGTCCTATGATGTTGATTCTTACAACCAGAAACCCTTCACTCTTCTTTTATCAAGGAATAATGTCTCTTTATATGATCACTATACCTTAATTGTTTGCCCTTGGTCTCATTCAGTGTCTCCTTCAATCCTAGTTTTATAATCATGTGCAGATACTGAAATAAATGTAATAATCGCTAATCGATTTTTATTTTCTATCTAAAGGATTGTTTTAAGGGATCTTGGGGTGAGCATAAAAAGCTTCACAAACTAGCAAGTTAGTATTTTATTTGTTCTAATTTACATTCTACTTATGCATACATTAAGAAATCTTTATTTTATTGTTATTCACTTGTGAACATTAAGAACATTTTACGAGGGTGAGTCAATAAGTAAGTCACACAGTTCTGTGGGATGGCAAGTAAATGTAGGTGGTGTTTTCAACAGGTGTCATTAGGTGACAGCAACATCGAACTTTATATTCTCGTTCATCAGGTGGCGCTAGGTGTCTCATGCGCAGTGCATAAACAAAATGACAACTGTACTTACGGAGTGAACAACCAAAGAGCAACGTGCTGTTGTGGGCAAAAGGACTGCCTGCAAAGGACATTCATAAGGAAATGCTTCCTGTTTATGCTGACAAATGTTTGTTCCGCAAAGCGGTGCATAGCTGGGTAGAAAAATTTTCTCAAGGGTGATCTAAAATTGTTGATGAAATTCGATCTGGTTGTCCTGTTGAAATTACAACAGAAGCATTCGTGCAGCGGGTGGAGGAGATGATTAGAGGTGACAGGCTAGTAACGATAGTCTCTGCAGCATCTGCTATAAGCTGCTCACATAGTACAGAGTAATGCATGATCGACTGAAATTTAAGAAAGTGTGCTCAAGGTGGGTACCCAGACAATTGAAGGAGGAACACAAAATGAACTGATTTGGCCTGTCCTTGCATTATCTCTGTTGATATAAAGATAAGGAGAAGACATGCTGAACAGGATTGTTACTGAGGACAAATCATGGGTGCATCACTACCAGCCCAAATCAAAGCGTGCTTCAATGCAATGGAAACATCCTTCTTCGCCTTGTGTCCAAAAATTCATGGTTATGCTATCAGCAGGGAAGGTTATGCTGACAGTTTTCTGGGATTGTCAAGGAGTGCTTTTAATCAATTTCAAGAAGATGGGTGACAACGTGAATTCTGAATCATATTGTGAAGTTCTATCAATGCTTCATGATGCAATTCGAAGAAAAAATCCAGGACTGCTGACTAGAGGAGTGTTGCTTCTTCATGACAATGCCAGACCACATACGGCTCGATTAACTCAGGAGAACATTAACCAAGGTGGGAAGTTCTAGAACATCCACCTTACAGCCCCTAGCAATTTCCACCTTTTTGGTCAACTGAAAACCCACCTTGGCGGGAGACATTTCGCGAATGACGCTGAAGTTGAATGTGAAGTGAAAACATGGTTTAGAAAACAAAGCATGTAGTTCTATGCAGCCCGTTTGGGAGGACTGATACAACGATGGGATAATTCAATTCAATTCAACTTTATTTTGGATAAGTGCATCAATGTTGGTGGAAATTATGTTGAGAAATAAAGGGAAAATGTATGTATAAAAATAAACGAGTTTTGAGCTGTTATCATAGTTAGTTATGGTTTTTTACAGCCATTTGTGACTTTCTTACTGACTTCCCTTCGTATGATTGCCTTATTGAAGATAATAAACACAAGACACACAAAATAAATGTCCTTATGTAAAAACAATACATAAAAATCATTTGCTGGATCTACAGAGTGCATGCTCTGTGCTCAATGTCATCGACAACAGTCAGGATGAATGTTATTGAGAATGCATTCAAAACATTTTCAGCACAGAACCTGGCAAGCTTCTTAAGTTATTGGAGAATCGCTCCGGTGGTTGGTATTAAAGTAGCATCTCTGTTAGGGAACTGTGTTGCAGTGCTGTCCTTGCCCTGTCCATACTCAGAAACAGACAGGGTTTGTAAGACCAGAGCTGCAACTTTACATCTGTGGAGAGGCATATTCAAACCAACAAACAAACTTATGTCATAAATTGGGCATGCAAGCCTGTCTTATACTTGGCCCTTCCAACCACTCATCTTTCATACATACATTATTTATTGTGCATGTTACAATCACATAGAAACATTGTCAAATGAATGCTGTAAACATAAACAGTGCGTATTACCATGTTATGAGGCAGGCAGGCAGGCACGTAGACACACGTGTATTAACACATACACACATTCATACATATATATGTCAGTTACACAAACTCGCACAATTATACACCAACTCAACTCACAAATACAGACTCTCTCACATGTACATATACCCACTTAAATCATAAACACTCTAACAAACATTTACTAATACATACAATTCTCTCTCTCTTTCTCTCTCTCTCTCTCTCTCTCTCTCTCTCTCTCTCTCTCTCTCTCTCTCTCTCTCTCTCTCTCTCTCTCTCTCTCTCTCTCTCTCTCTCTCTCTCTCTCTCTCTCTCTCTCTCTCTCTCTCTCTCTCTCTCTCTCTCTCTCTCTCACATTCATATATTACCAACAGTAGTCCTAACATGGCTCCTGTCAAAACTAAACCGTAGAGAACAACCTGTTTGTGAAATGCTTTATTTTGTCGTCTTGATGCAGTCATTGTATATCTGGAAATCAATAATTTTAATGTTGCTTTTAAAAAAAATTTTTATTATGCATCTTGTGTGTTTATTTTAAATAATAATTATTGTTATTATGTCCTGGTTTTGAAAGTGTTTCTACTATTTTAATATTTAACCTGTATTACTGTTGCCAGAGGGGAGTTCAAGTAATGACGGAACTCAGTACAACCCATGGCCAGGTTTTCGGTTCACTGGAAACTTACGTCCTTATCCACTGGTAAATTTTTACTTTCCACCATAATACTAATAGAAGATTAAAAGAGACAAGGTCATAAACATTACTACATTAGGGTTGAAACACAAAATGTTATTTTTCCATTAAAATGGTAGTGTATCATCCATAATGCCGGCTTCGTGGCTTAGAGGTTACGACTTTTCTCCGTAATCTCGTATACTCTCGTAGGTAACGTGATGACGGTGAAAATCAGCAGTGGTTCGAATCGCATCGGTAACTTACGGGGTATGTGAGCCGGCCGCTCAGAAAGCAATGGCAAACTACTGAGCGTAATCTTGCCAAGAAATCAACATACAGCTGAAAGATGCTGGTGTTGACAGCGATGTCCTGTAAAGGATATGCAAAAAAAAAAAAATCATCCATAATATCATCTTCTTCTTCTTCTTCTTCTTCTTCTTCTTCTTCTTCTTCTTCTTCTTCTTCTTCTTCTTCTTCTTCTTCTTCTTCTTCACCACCTTCTCTGTCAGATGTCAGTACAAATAAATTCAAACTCAAAGAAAACAACAATCATGTTGATCTTACTGACATTTCATAGAAGTTTACCAATGCCAAATGTATAGCTATCAGTCTCCAATATGCACTCCCATGCATCTATTTTTGTCTCCCTTATGAAACGACCCACCGCTCTCTTAAGTCCTCTGTATATTTATATGTCAGGTAAAAGCGGCTCCGGCATCTACTAACTGTGAAACAGCTACAGAGGTCCTGAATCTTAGTAAAAAGGGATTTTGCGCCCAAGAGCAGACAGCTCTGTAGCATTGAGATCAACGACATTGGTGAGTGCTTCCCATCTAGAAAGGGGAGGTTAATGTGGCCAAATGAATAAGAGTACGCACCCTTAAACTTCCGGTGTGCTGATGCCAAGGTGGCGGGTTCAACTCTTACATATGTCAGATGGACTAAAATAGTGACTTCTCGTCCTTGACTTGGGGATGTAAATTACAAGTGCCTCAGAAGCCAGAGTTGGTTCGTCTGGTGGTGAGGTAATTCACACACAAAAATCAGTCCAGTGCACTGGAAGTAGTAGCACGTGTATGGACTACGATTGAGTTCAAAGCGAGCTAACTAACACCACAACTACAAAACTCTAGTAAAAAGCTTCATTATATTTTGCCATTTATTCCCCAACTGGAGCATAGGATCTCAACTAACTCAAACTGGCCCTCCCGTCCTTTGCTATTCCCTGCAGCTTCCTCCACACCCTGGCCATATTATTTATCACTGTCTTTAATTCTCTTCACTGCGAGTTGCTGTCTTAATGTGTTGTGTTCTCAATGTTTACAGAGTGCTACCAGGTCTGTGCCAGACAATATTATGCGACCCGATTATGCTGACCATCCCACAGGTAATCATTTTTAATTTTTTATGGTAACTAATGAGTGAAGTGTTTGTTTATATGGCTCATGCACGCTATAGGTACATATGTGTGTATGACTGTGAGCATGATAACATAACATGCTGAAGGAGACTGAGCTTCTATAAATTTGCCCAGAGTCCTACATCTCTCTCTCTCTCTCTCTCTCTCTCTCTCTCTCTCTCTCTCTCTCTCTCTCTCTCTCTCGCTCTCTCTCTCTCTCTCTCTCTCTCTCTCTCTCTCTCTCTTTATGTTTGTTTGTATGTTTTTATATGATAATTGCTGATGTATCTCCTGATATTCTTATTGACCGGGTTAATTGTTTTTCATGGCAGGTGTGTCGGAAAGTGAAAAACAGATCCGGGGGACAACAAACATACTAGTACTCAGTGATGAAGACCAGGAGGCCATGCGGGTTGTATGCAAGGTATCTGAGATGATGTTAGCACAGTGTTTAACATACATAGCCGGCTCTGTGGTGAAGAGTCTATGGGGGAAGTTCGTAATCCCACATGCCGTGTTTGAAACACAGCTGCGAACGATTTTGCAGCAGACTGCCTTGTGTTGGTTTTCATAAATGGTATGAGTGTCGGACGTTCAGAAAGCAGTGGCAAACTACTGAACGTAAATTTGCCAAGAAATCACAGACAGCCAAAAAATGCTGAGATTGACTGTGACATCCTGTAAAGTTGGCTCTCCTTCACGTTTGCTGTAAAACTGAAATGTTTGATTATCAGCCACATGTGTTGCTTGTGTTCTGTTGAGTTTATGCATTATGCCTAAGAATACAAAAGGCAAGGTGGGCTTTCATAGCACTAGGCAATGTGTGGAAGTCAAAAGTGGCAGAATCTTGCAACAGACTCAGAATATTTAACTATAATGTTACATTAGCACTGCTGTACTTCTTCTTCTGCGTTCATACTGAATATTTTTTAAACATAATTGCGTTGTACCAGTTTACAGCGGAGCTGCGATATTTGCACCTTTCGGCCAACACATCCAACTTCTGCAGGCATTTGTTGACCAGGTTAACTTTCCAGGCATTTCGTAGGACGGTCAACTCTCGCTGTTGTGGTGTTGCCCCCCATCCCAGCTGGTCCATTCAGATCAGCTGGAGCTGTAATGGATTTACTAGCCAAGCAAGCACTGCTGTACTCTCACCTTAAAAACAAAATACACCCACCCACCATCTGTATTTGGCTGACTGAAACTAACTGTTTACTGAGTTGTGCTGAGTTTATTTTGTATGTAGCTGTTTGCTGAGTTCTTTATTTTGTATTCAAATGAATCTAGCTGTTGCTGAGTTATTTTCATTCAGCGGTGTGTAGATTTTAACTGAGTTTATTCTGTATTCAGCTAACTCGTGAAATTCTGGATGTGGCAGCAGAGGCAACAAGTGTGGGTGTCACCACAGATGAGATTGACCAGGTGGTTCATGAGGTTTGTAGCATTCATTATATAGCGTTCAATATTTCATTTCATTCATCATCATCTTCCACTTTTGCTGTCAAGGTTTGTGGTCGGCTCTGTGACGAAGGAGTTGCGAGCACAATTTGTAATCCCGTATGCTGCGCTTGAAACACAGCTATGGGCAACTTGGAAGCACACCACCTTGTGTTTATTTTCATACAAAGGTGTGAGTGCCAGAAAATCAGAAAGCAATGGCAAACTACCAAACATATACTTGACAAGAATTCATAGATAGCCAAAAATGCTTGGGTTGACTGCTGTGTCCTGTAAAGGATATGCAACTATTTTTTGCGGGTTGCCTAGTTGATGGTACTGGATAGTGTCAATTCCATTTGATTGTACTATGTCTTTAATATCATTAATCCACTTTCTTATCAGGCACCCTATTTTCATTAAGTGTGGGTGATCAGGAAAGTAGAGGTTATTGACAAGATTGTGGGGTGGTACAACGCACATGAGTGTTTGTAAATATCACACGCGGATGTCATCAAGATGGCAGCTTGGCTGGTGCAACAGTGCATGTTTAATTAAAAACAGCAACTCCTACTCATGTTTAAAGGCCAAGGGTCCTACTTCATTTCACTGGGGTTCATCTCGCACATCTCACTCTCTTTCCTTAATCAAACCCAACTTAACTTTTGGGAACATTTCAGTCTCTGCCCTAAAAAAAAGGAAGCAAATGATTATTTGTCATCTTAAATATAGCATACTCTGTGAGAAACTAAATAGGTTAGCTGTGTTTTACTGTTATATGTCAGTATACCTGAGTTGTTATGAATTTGCACTCATATTGAAATTACAAGTGGATAAGTGAAACTAGAAATTCTGGTTACTATGATATACTCTATCTCTCTCGATCTCTTTGTCATATTTAATGCTCTACCCCTTTCTAGTTTCATGATCACAGCCTCATCTGTTCCTCAGGCAACCATTGACAGGGATTGCTATCCATCACCACTGAACTACTTTGAATTTCCAAAGTCTTGTTGCACGTAAGTGTCTCATTTATTGTTAATTTGTTTGTTTTTTAATGATGGTAGTAGCTGGTAATAGCATGCATGCATCCAGTGAAAACTTTAATATTTACAGTAGCAATTCCATTGAAAAGTGTCTTCAGCAATCTTTAAAAACTGACCAGTCCCCCCAAGTTGACCTAACGTAAGTTAGGTACAAGTAATGTTCTAGGGGGTATAGGTGGCACATCAGCCACTGAGTGCTGGTTGGTCTATAAAATATAAGCCTAGCACCATGTACACAATAAGCCTCGAGGCATGAAACGGGGTCCTTTTTATTATTTTTGGGGGTGTTTACTTACTGTCTTTGTAGCATGAAGGTATTTTTATTGTACAGCTTCCACGAAACAACTGCAAAGGTTAACCTGGTTGATAAATACCCGCAGAAGTCAGATGTGTCAGCTGACAGGTGCAAATATTCAGCTCTGGTGTAAACTGACTCAATGCATTTACGTCAAAAACAAAACTATCCGATGAGCTACGAAGAAAAGTAACATGAAGGTTGATGTTGACACTGAGATTGTCGTCGCTGCACTCCAACCATAATTATTCATCTGTAGGTACTAACCAACAAGGGAACATTTGAAGCCATTGATCAGCACACAGAAGGCATAACCAGGAAGTAGAAATCTCAAGGCACAGTACACAACCAAACTGCCTGTACAATACCATCTTAAACCAGAGCTGGAAGGAAAGACATAGTAACAACTGACCAAATATGTCGTAAGAGGTGACTGAGAAAGGTTGCTGTGAAACAGGCTTCTTGATCCTGTAGACAGCTTTGCAGCAAAATTCAGGCAGTCATCAATTCTACAGTCTATAAATGGCTTGGCTTCTGCTATAAATAATGACAGAGCATTGTTCAAAGAACAAATGTGCCTCTGTTCACAACCATATAATACCCCAATAAAATTATTTCTTTACATCATCCTGGTCTATCATCTGCCTGAACCCAATTGCAGTTTTATTTATTATTATTTCATTGAGAGACTTTTTATATTTCAGCTCAATCAACGAAGTCATTTGTCACGGGATTCCCGACACGAGGCCTTTGCAGGATGGTGATATCATGAATGGTGAGCTTATACTTAGGTGTTCTGATGGCGGTCTTCAACTTTGAAAATCTTCACGCTATTGAAGCAACAGCAATGGGGGTTGTTCCAAATACTGGCCATAGCAATGCCCTGAAAATGAGCAAGTCCTGCAAGAAACAAATGAAAACTGTAAACTGATTTGAGAAATTAGACGTAGACAGTCAAAATTTTTGAGGCATGTTACGAGAAGAAATAAACTAAAGAATTTGGCAACATCTAGCAAGATTGAGAAGGAAAGAACAAGTGGAAGGCAGAGAAGTAAATAACTGGATGGCTTGACCATATGGTATGGTCGAGACAAGGACACAGAGCTAATCCAGGACTCTGTTGATCGAGTGAGATGGAGAAACATGACTGCCCATGCTAATTGGCGTGGCACATGATGATGATAAGCAATGCGCTTGGGTGCATGGTAGCACAGTGGCTTACGTGCTTGCTCAAGTGACCAGATTCTTGTTGAAGCGGATGTTTTTAATTGGCATGGGTTCCCAGGTCAGCCCAGCCTAAACTGGGCACCAGAGAATGGCATGGGAAGTGAAGACAACTGGCATGGTGTTGGCCACGTGACCCGTTGAGTTCTGATTGGTCTATATAAATATTAGGCTAGCACCGTATACCCAATGTGCATGGAGGTGTGTGAAGAGGCCTTTCTTGTGTACATTACTGCACTTTGTTGGAATGTTTCTGTCTTGCAAGTGGAGAAGCTTCTATTAATATTTTAATAAATATGAATGTTATTTGCGTAATTGGTCATAATCCGTTTTGGCAAAATGGGTGGTGTTCTTGCTTGCTAACACATAGTGTGGGTTTGTTCACCAGTGGTGACTGGCTTTCTGTCAGCCAATACAGCACTTGAGGTAGGGCAGACCTTGTGAAATGGGTACTTCAAGATTAGTAAACGGACATGCAATCTTTTTCTTTGTTTGCACTCAAGACTTCCATGTCAATTATCATCATATCCTTCCTTTTAGTTGTATATTCTTTAGGTCACAGTCAACCCCAGAATTTTTTTTTTGGCAAGTTTATGTTCAGTAGTTTGACATTGCTTTCTGAACGACTCGCACTCGTACCAATGCAAGGCGGTCTGCTTCCAAATTGCCCACAGCTGTGTTCGATTGTGGGATTGCGAATTGCATTCATAACCCGTTCGCCACAGAGCTGGTCATCATCATACACCATGCCCATAAGCGTGGGTGCTGATGGTTCACCATCTTGAACAGTCAACCATATTGTATCAAGTTCTTGTGATGATTATTCCAGGCAGACCTTCAAGACACAATTAAGAAAGAATGATTAAATCAGCCACAAAGCCACCAAAAACTGCTCAAGACAACTACTACCTTATGGACAAATCAGAACAAATCATTATTCTACGCCCCAGAACAGGAAAAATAGATTACACAACTACATGTATTAAAAATTGACTATTGGCAAATCAGCCATGTGCACATCTGGATTGGCACCGCAGACAGCAGATCAAATACACCAAGACTGCCCAAAGTATAACATATTTAGGCAAAACTTTCTGGCCTAGACAAACAATAGTGGAAGATGGATTCATCACTGAGTGAATTAGAAAAGACAAATTCAAATTCATACAAGAGACAACATTGCACATGCAGACAAAGTTCAAGTGAATGAAAGAAGAGAAGAAGAAAGCTATGGTGTTAAAGCCAACATTTGGTAGCGAATGCTAATGTCAGTCAAGAAATTAACAGAATGAGAAATGACCTTCGTTAGAATATTATTTTTCTTTCCCTTTGCTAACTTTGAACTCAAGCGTTGTCCTCAAGTCAAGAACGAGAAGTAAGTATTTTAGTTTAACTGTCTGATGTAGGGGTTTAATCCACTACCTCGGCACACCAGCAGTTTAAAAGCTAGTGCTCTAATCTATTCGGCCTTGCTGACCTCATTCTAATATGATGAGATCTGATTTTCTTCTCATACCCTCAGTTGACATCTCTGCCTACCATAGAGGTTTCCACGGTGATGCTAATGAGACTTTCTTCGTTGGAAACGTTAGTGAAAATGCTAAAAAACTAGTCAAGACAACATACGAGTGTCTCATGCTAGCGATCGATGAAGGTAAGACACCAATGGTTATGTTAGAGTTAAGGCAACATTAAGGCTGTTTCCTTGTTTAAACTAAAATATTTACGGCATCCTGTTTTTGTGGCATGCTGGAAATGTAGTGACAGACATATGTTCCCATGAGCAAAGGGTGGTGTAGTGGCTAGACATTCACCTACCAGGCTGGTGGTCAAGGATTTGAGTCCACAGCAGTGTGGATTTTGAAAACTTGCCTTGGGCACTTAGGTGAGTATTCTAGTTGCTGTGTTCCATGGCTCTAAAATGTGATATACTGTCAGCAGTAATCAACTCTTGAGCAAAGACATATGCTTAGAAAATGAATAATAACAATGTATGATTTTGTCTCAAGAGCACTTTTACATGGTATCTGAAGGCCAGGAAGAATAGACCTGAAAGTGTTGTTATAATTATTTCGGCTTATCAAAATTTATTAAATGGATTCCAATGGCTGGTGAAGAGTACATAATGACATGTAGTCCTTGTGAGACTCGCAGTATGTACAGTATGTAATATATATTTTTGGGGGCGCTCGCTCGCTTTGAACTCAAGTGTAATCCATACACTCTACTTCTAGTGGCACTGGATTGAATTTTGCGTGTGGATTAGCTTTTCCTATTACCAGTGTCCCGCGCCATCAGGTGAATCCACTTCGCCTTAGAGGTACTTGTAATTTACGTCCACAAGTCAAGTATGAGAAGTCAACATTTTAGTCCAACTGTCCAGCATAGGGGTTGAACCCCATACCTCGGCAGCAGCACACTGGATGATTACAAATGCATGTTCTTATCCATTCAGCCATGCTAAACTCCGTATGTAATATAGAAACTGGTATATTCCGCCCAAAATGATAAAAGTCAAGAGAATATGGATATTCTATCCAGGGTATGTGGGTGTGCAAGGAAATGAACCGGCTGATAGATTAGCTGCTGCTCCTTTTGGCTGCAAGCTAGATTATGGTAAGTCTGATGTTGCGAAGGCTTTCCGGGATTGAGTGAAAAGTGCAGCACATCCGAAAGGCTGATTATGTCAGGAGAGCAGAGGGTCTGATCGACACTCAACCCGTAGAAAATGCAAGCAGACTTTCAATCAGGCTGCCACTAATACCATCGGCATGCAAACTCTTCATTGGCTACCAAAGAAAGAGACAGAGCATGTGTGGGATTGTCCTGAGTGCAATAATGTGGATTCTTATTTCATGTTTCATATCCAACGTTGTTTCATTACTTGCCATTTTATTTTTCTAGCTTATAAACACAATTGACTAAACTTGAGTAAATTATAAATCTTTGATTGAATAACATTTGTGAATGCAGAGTGTTTCTTCAAATACATCCAAGATAATATAATAAATGCGTAGTTAATGTCTTGGTAAATATATAAACACAGCCTATTTTTCTTATTTTCCCATTCCAACATACAAACATGATTTTTAATTGTCTAATAACTTCTGTGGAGATATATTTGAGCCAGAAATTTGCGTTGCTTCTGTTGAGTAAATCTTGATATACTATGTTTACAGAAATCATTCTTCACTTGGTTGATGTCACGTATTTGCTTTTCTTTATCAGTAGTTTTGTTTTTCAAATCAATATGTTAATTTTCATACTTTAACAAATGCGATCTCTCTGTGTTGACAACATTTATGAACATTTTAGTTGTCCAGTTATTTACATAATCATAAAAAATTAAGTAAAATGTACTAATTTACCATTCAGTGAAACCTGGAGTGCGGTACCGGGAGATTGGCAATGTGATACAAAGGCATGCCCAGGCTAATGGATTTTCAGTGGTGCGCAGCTATTGTGGGCATGGCATACACAGGTTAGTCCCCTTTGTTTTTTTTAATGTTCGCTCACTTTGAACTCAAGCACGTGCTACCACTTCTACTGCACTGGACTAATTTTTGAGTGTGGATTAGCTTTCCCTTTTACCAGTGTCCCTCGTTGCCAGGCGAACCCTCACCGACCTCAGAGATGCCTGTGATTTACGTCCCCAAGTCAAGGACGAGAAGTCAACATTTTAGTCCAACTGACTGGTGTCGAGGTTGGACCCACTACCTCAGCACACCAGAAGTTTAATAGTGAATGCTCTTGTCCATCCCGCCATACTGACCCCCAGTACTTTTGTGATCATAGATTCGATTTATAGAAAGGGAAAATGACATCTGTTGAAGATGTGAGCTGATGGTGACTGTATTCAGTAGTAGCGTGTGATACAATTTGCAAACACTTAATAAATTGCTGTGTTGTTAAGTTGGTGTGCTTGTTTGCTAATACAGTGGGCTCGATCCAGTCTCCATCAGTGGCAGAATTATTTTGTCTGATCCAGCCTCATAAACCAACCATTAAGTGACCTGCAAAGGGCTTGGAATTAGTGGTTGTGGGCTTATACTCCATCTTGAAGGTGAAAGAAGAAGAAATTGTGGCATAATTCTAGCCACACCTCTTATTGAAAAATTTTTTAACTATTCTGAGAATCCCATACAGTTGACAAACCATGAAATTCAGCTTTGTCCACCACGCTGCACATGTTGAATTTTGGTTGTATATATCAACAAAGAAAGGGCATTTTGATTGCTGTATTCTACTCATAACAAGCGCATCATCAGATTTCCGGAAGCTTTTACCATTAGATGTTTGAAACCCAAGCTGTGTAAGCAGAAGGACTTGGTAGTGAATCTGTGTTTACTTTGGTAACTAATTCGTTGTGTTCGAGTACTTTCAGTGATTATGTGTGTTGTGTATTTTAGCCAAAAAGGATTCATCTATTCACTTGCTACTAAATCTAATTCTGTAGTTTGTACCTAACAAGATGCAATGAAAAATGCCAAGTACTGCATTGTGTTAGTGTTGTTCGTGTCTTTTTTATACAAAAATTATAAAATAATTGATTGTATAAAATGTACTTGTTTCAGGTTGTTTCATACTGCACCCAGTGTTCCACATTATGGAAGTAAGTTCTGTGTTTGTCTCTGAATTTTGTTGACATTGATGTGGTTAGAGCATGTTTTTATGACTTAATTATCAATGTTGAATCAAGAATCAGTGGTAGCAAAGTAAACACATCAGCCTTGCATGTTGATGGCTTATGTTCAGTCTCTGATCCAGCATTCAGTGTCTTTATCTTGCAAGCTCAGTTATGTCTCTCCTGTCTGGGAATGGGTCACTATGGCAGAGTGGCCAGATTGTCTGCCTTGCGCTGTGAAGGTTGTAGGTTTATTTTTGTTGCACTCTTTAGGCCACATGTGAATTTTTTTCTCTAGGGTCCCAGGGGATCAACACTGGAATTATGGAGTTAATGCTTTGTGTGAGACCCCAGGGGATCATCACTGGAATTATGGAGTCCATGCTTTGTGCGAGACCGCAGGGAATCATCACTGGAGCTATGGAGTTAGTTCATGCTTTGTGTGAGACCCCAGGGGATCATCACTGGAGCTATGGAGTTAATGCTTTGTGCAAGACCTCGGGGGATCATCACTGGAGCTATGGAGTTCATGCTTTGTGTGAGACCCCAGGGGATCATCACTGGAATTATGGAGTTAATGCTTTGTGTGAGAGCCAAGGGGATCATCACTGGAACTATGGAGTTAATGCTTTGTGCCATGCTCTCGGCAGGCAACTTGCCATTCTGTAGATAGAGACTGAGCCAGATGGGGTAGAATTTGGTGCGCTGAAGTTGAACTTCCTAACTTTAACATGAAGATGAAGAATGTAAATCTGTTACTTGGGGTATAGGGTCTGGGTGGCTTAGAGGTGATGTCGACCTTTAACTAAAACAGCTGCTGGGTTTGAATACAGCTGAAATTCTTTTCTGAGAAACATAATGATATCATGTTTCCTGAAGATCAGTGGGTGCTGGATTGGTAGCAAGCCTTCTTTGGGGGAAAGGTTAGTTGCATATCCTTTACAGGATGTTGCAGCCAACCTCAGCATTTTTTGGCTGTGATTTCTTGGTAAGTTTATATTCATTAGTTGGCTTTCTGAACGACTGGTGCTCATACCATTGTATGAAAACCAATGCAAGGCTTCTAAATCGCCCACAGTTGTGTTTTGAATGTGGTATGCTCGTTTACGAATTGCGTTCTTGGGAATAGGCAAAAATAAAAATAAGATTCCTCACATGCATGTTTACACACCCTCATCAGTTGTAAAGAGTGGGCCATAATTAATGGCCACTGCCCTGGCAACACTTTAAATAAGAACATTAGAAAGAGCACATTAAAGATCTGTGCATCTTTCCCTAATACTTCACTGTTATATATGTTTGTATGAATATGCATTTTTTATTGGTATTAAATATCTAAAGCTGTTACTTCTACCATTCAGAAAACAAAGCAATTGGAATTATGAAGCCAGGCCAGATTTTCACCATTGAGCCCATGATAAATGAAGGTAAAATAGAAGTAATGTTAGTTTGTGATCAGCAGTGGTGCAAGTTATCTCAGATTTTTTTAGCCTTTATTTTGTGTGTTGTGCATTATTGAATGAAGTTGCATTGTGAATGATTGCACGGTTTTAGGCTTTGGGGTTAAACTGAAATAATGTGTGTGAATGGGGGGCAGCGTGGTCTCGAGGTATGGTGTCCGCCTCGAGTGCTGGAGGTCCCGGTTTCAGGCCCCGGTGAGGACCGGGATTTTTTTTTTTACGCGGGCTTCTAGTAACAAAATTTCCCCTGGTCTCTGGGTAGTGAGATCGGATGCCCGTGTGTATTTGTTACGCACGTAAAAAATCCCTTGGCAATTGAAATTGTTAAGCTGCCCGGACAAAATTTCGAGTTAAAAATCTACCCAACATATTTAAGGATCCTCACTTGTGCTACGGAGTTGGTGCACTGAGCTGAGTTTCTCCAGGCTCAGGTTTGAGTTAGGAGGAGAACGGAGCACTTATGGGTTGCACCCGTGTGCCGTGATGTTGATCCATCGACTAAACTAACTAATGTGTGGTAATGACAAGTGAGGGAATCAAAGGTAACCGAAAGAATTTGGAGGATGTACGGTCTTCAGTATTGAGACACTCTGTTGTACATGCAGGACTGCTTTGATGAAGACCCTTGGTTTCTCAGATCCAAACGATAGATCCATAGCTTCTCCTTCAATATTGTAACTTCCATCCAGTCCTTATATGAGCTATCAAAAAGGTTGGGGCCGGTTCTGTACAGTGGATTTATCTTCATTCTGTGATATGATGGAGTGAAGGGAAATGAACGAAATGATAAACTTGCTGGCTCTGCATCCCCAGATGGTGGATCATGTTGATGTCCTTAACGCTATTAATGAGATGTCGAGAGTGGAGTACTTTGACGTCAGTGAATCCACTTCGTTGCCCAGAATGAGAGACTTGTAAGTTAGAATTGGCAGGGCCAGACACCAGAGGTGCATCGGGAGAATGAGGGGCCTCATCAACCAACACAGAACTGTCACTATTAGCAGCTGGGCGCTAATGCATGTGTTGGGTGTGGGGGTGATGTCTTAGCACCTATGGACTTGTCCGGAGTGCAAGGATGATACCTCAGCAGATAAATAACTAACTAACTGTTGGCCGATGTAGATCCTTGAAGATTGTGTATACATGGGTCAACGTGGTAAATCAATTGAGCCGTCTGCTGTGTAGTCTGAAGATCATGGTTTTGCTTCATTCAATTCACATGCATCGCTTTCTTGAAGACTCCTGGGGGTCATCGCTGGTCTTTGGATTTCATGCTTTATGTGACGCTTTAGCAGGTGGCTGTGCGAAAAGAGATCGAGTCATTCGGAATAAAATCCAGCTGAGTGAAGTCAATCCACTAGCCTTTAAAAAAATAAGTTTGTTGCACATCCTTTACAGGACGACACAGTCAACATCTCATATTTTTGGCTGTTTGCGAATCTTGGGCAAGTTTACATTCAGTAGATTGCCATTGCGTTCTGAATGACTGCCATTCATATCTTTGTATGGAAACCAATGCAAGACGGTCTGCTTCCAACTCACCCACAGCTGTGTTTCAAATACAAGATTGTGAATTGCATTTGTAGCTCCTTCACCACAGAGCTGGCCTAGCCTTTATTTCCCCTGTGATGAGACTGTATTTGGGGTTTAGGCCTCCAGTCTGTGTGAGATCTTGATAGGACAGATGGCCTACTGTCTAGTTCTTAGGCTAACATGTATGCCTGCCTGAGGGGTTGGTGGGTGTGATCTGCTGTGTTGCATGTATATTTTTCTTCTTTCGTTCACTTGAAATATGTCTATAACTGCAATGTTGTCTCTTGAATGAATTTAACTGTCTTTTTTAGTTCACTCAGCGGTCCATAGAGTTTATCTTCAACTGTTGTCTCTGTAGGCCAGAAGGTTTGCCTAGATATGTTGTATTTTGGGCAGTCTTGGAGTATGTGCTCTGCTGTCTGCGACGCCAATCCGCATGTGCACATGGCTGTTTCACCAATCTTGAATTTTGTATACATGTGGTTGCGTAATCTATTGTGTCCTGTTCTGAGGCCCAGAATAATGACTCGTTCTGGTCTGTCCATAATGTGGTAGTCACCTTGAGCAGGTTTTGGTGGCTTTTTGACTGATTTGATCATTCTTTTCTTTTGGTGGTATGTAATGGGCACATCAGGCTGTTTTTCTTTTGCTCCTTCCTTAGCCAATTGATCAGCTCTGTCGTTTCCGGGTACTCCACAGTGGGATGGTATCCACTGTATGGTGACCTTATTCTGACTGCAAAGTTCACAAAGTAGTTTCCTTAATACTGGCAATTTCTCAGACAGGAGCGCCTCGAGTACTGATTTTGCATCTGTCAATAGTAGCACCACAGGTTGTGTACCGTGGCTGGTATTTAGTAATTTCTCTGTTGCTATTTTGATTGCCTCAATTTCAGCATCGTAGTTATGGCAGTACTTTCCTGTTGGTACTCTGGCCATGTCCATAGTATTATGTACACTCCCACTCCCTCCATTTTGAACAGCATTTTGTGCTGACCCATCTGTGTAGGCTCGGATCCAGAGATCCTGTGGGTATTCGTCATCAAGGAAGCTGAGAGTGGCTGTTCTGCGCTGTACACTGTTCTGTTCTTCCTTGTCAAATATTCCTCTTACTTTTGTCTTCTATGTTCATCTTTCCACAGAGTTCGCTCTGGAATAGTTTTCAGGGGGATACCAACTGTGGGCAGATCTGTGGTTTCTCTGCAGAGTCGTTTGGCCTGGTGGATAAAACTGCTTCTTTTCAACTGCCCCATAGCTAAGTTTTCAAATCTGTTCTTCATAGGGTGGCCTAGCAAGCTGATGAACTTTTCTGCTTGTATTAGTGTTTTCTTATCTCTGCGCTCTCAGTGCTTGTGTCCTCTCCATCTCCACTATAGGGGTTGATCTCATCCCTCCTGTGGTGACTCTAAGTGCTTGATTTTGCACCTTGTCCAGCTCTTGTAGTGTGGTTTTTTATGCTGAACACCACGCAGTTGACCCGTATTCCAGGTGTGGTCGTATGCTTTGTTGATAAACTTTCCTAAGTATTTTCCGGCCGGCTTCCTGGCTTAGAGGTTAAGCGGCTTTTCTCCGTAATCTCGTATACTCTCGTAGGTAACGTGATGACGGTGAGAATCAGCAGTGGTTCGAATCGCATTGGTAACTTATGGGGTATGTGAGCCGGCGGCTCAGAAATCAATGGCAAACTACTGAGGGTAATCTTACCAAGAAATCAACATACAGCTGAAAGATGCTGGTGTTGACAGCGATGTCCTGTAAAGGATATGCACAACAACAAAAAGTATTTTCCCCACTGGCTCCCCATGTGGTTCCAATTAGTTTTCTCAGGATGGCTATTTTCCTTCTGGCTTTTGCTACTGCTTTGTTGATGTGCTTTCTCCATGTCAGCCTGCCATCAAATATTACTCCAAGGTATATTGGTTCTTTATCTTCTCTAAGGAGTATTCCATTTATGTGGATGATCCCTGCGTTTGTTGCATATATATATATATATATATATATATATATATATATATATATATATATATATATATATATATATATGAGGTGGGGAAGGGATGAAGGAATTGCTTCTTTATGCTGATAATGAGTTTATTGTTAAGAAATCTCAGGATGTATGGAATGGTTGGTTTGTCTGGAGTGCTGCAAGCTGGTGTCATGACATATGCCATACAGGGTGGTTATACTTCTAGTTAGGGGGCAGCTGTTATACTTCTAACATGTCCTGTATCCCCGGTCGTGTTGGTCATCCCCTGCCTCTTCCTTCATTGCGGTTTCTTCAAAACCACTGTGACACTTAGTATGGTCAAAGTATTTCAGTTACTGAGACATGATTCTGTTAAAGTCATCTGTGATATATAACCCACACGTTTCAAGTCCATAACAAGCACACAGATGAGTAACCTTTATATATATTTTCAGGCAGAGTATTTTATGTAGTTGCATCGGTGCATGTTTATTATTTGTGTGCTCGTGAAGGCTTTATCAGCAACATCCATTAATTCACTATTGATCGTGTTTCTAGTAGAGCTTACTGGTTCTACTTCTCATATATTTTTTTTGTTCCTTCGCTTGCTTTGAACTCAAGCTTAGTTCACACACATGCTACTACTTCTAGTGTACTGGGCTGATTTTCGTCTGTGGGTTAGCTTTTCCTATTACCAGTGTTCATTGCCATTAGATGGACCTACTCTGTTTTCAGAGGTACTTGTAATTCAAGGGCAAAAAGTCAACATTTTAGTCCAATTGGCCGATGAAAGGGCTGAACCCGCTACCTCAGCATCAGCACACGTAACCTTTAAGAACAAGCCATTGGGCCATGCTGGCTTCCCTCATTTTAGTTGATTCCCTTATTGCTGATAATTAAATAATAATATGCCAGGCAATAAATCATGCAATCTGTTGGTCTTCGTTACTCAAATTACATAATACCAGATAAACTTATAAAACCATTTGTTTGTGACAGGTGTCTGGAGGGACGAACTGTGGCCAGACAACTGGACAGCGGTCACTCAGGATGGCAAACTCTCAGCCCAGTTTGAACATACTCTATTGGTTACAGACATAGGATGTGAGATTCTCACGAGGCGTCAGGATAACAACGGCCAGCCACACTTCATGGATCACATGACGTGATATGCATGCATCTTTGGGCGTGGTTTTTATGAATTATCTGCCACTGGTTTGTATGTATCATATGACCTTTGTTTCTGTGAATCATGTGATTCTGTCAGTCAGTTGATATATATGGCTCAATGACGTGATTTATTTAAATCATGCACTGTTTCTGGAGATTGTGTGGAATTTCGATTTCATTGGCTATGTATGCCTGGAGTTCACACTTTCAGATGTCCAGTTTTGGTCCCTTTTTAAGAGAATTTTTATTTTGTTGTTTTAGCTTGAGTTCTTTTGTGAGTATCCAGGTTCTTTATTTTTATTTTTGTTGCTTTATTAAAGTTTACATAAACATGTGTTTGAGTGTGTGTCTTCTTATTTAATATAGATTTTCCTGATTTTGAGTCTGAGATAAATAAAAAGGATATTATAAACATCTGTTTTCATTCTGCTGAATAAAATATGATGTTGATTCAAAGGGCAGCTGGCAGAACCTTAGATAATGCTGTTATTGCTGTTCAGTAATAAATTGTTCATTTTCTGTGAGAGTTTCCAGTATTGAGCAGTTGTATTTAAGATGCTGTTAGCAGTAGCAAATGAGTTCATATAATTTGTACTTGGGAGAATGACAGATTAAAGTTTACAAGATATTTTTTTCTTTCTAACTATTTTTGTTTGGTTCTTACTTTATTTTTAAGGAGCAGTTTATATTGTTTAAGTTTCACCAAAATTGTAAATATGGTAATTGTCTATAGGTGGAAATTTGCATGATTCTGATATCCAATCAAAATTCTTGATGTAGAACATCCATTTAGATGTGTGTCATCTTCTTGATTTGCGAACTCACTGCAACCATTTGGTATCAAGTGTTACACCAGAATCTTTTTTGGTAATAAAAAGTATTCTATGAATGGAGGATCATGTTGCGCAGAAATGTCTCTGTACTTTGGGCAGGGACACGGGTGTCCTGTGTGTGTGTGTAACATAACATAACATCTGATAATCTTCTTCAGCTATGGGTTATGAAGAGGAAAGTGTGCCTTAGGTCTTCACTTCCCCCACCACCTACAGTTTGTCTTGTAGGGACGCTCCTGTGCGCCAGGTTTGCATTCCATGCCAAATTCTGGGCAATCTTGTATGTTTAAACCATATTTTTTAACAAGAAGGTAAAGGGGCTGAAACATTTAGTGGGAGGGGATGCTTCTGATGAATAGAAACATCCTGTCATAGAAAATCTGCAGCAGATTTCTGATCACTTGCCTTGGTACTCCACTGTTACAGTCTCTGAGACCAGTTCTGTGAGGGTCTGCTTTGGGTCTACAGTGTCGGGTTCAGAATTGTTATCACAATCTGATGGTTTCTGCGTAAATGTTATAATTTATAGTGGTGATCATTATATAGCTGATACTGAAAGTGAATGAATGAACAGTGATACTAAGAAGTTCAATAAATGAAAGAAATTGTATCAAAAATAGAAAAGTTGAAAGTGAATGAATGAAGTGTCACTGAGAAGCTCAATAAAAGGAAGAGATATACAGAAACAAGTGAACATGTCAACCAGTCTTCTGTAAACAAAATACTAAGAATACATATGTCCATGTGTTACTGCGGTCATTAAGGGAAGCAAAGACTTCCAGTCACCAACATGGCAGTTAGACGTTGAATCTCTACGGCCTCTGCCTGCTACTGAGTGAGTGCATGGCGTGACTGTGAGCTGTGAAATTCATGTGGAATGCTTTTACATCTGTCCGCTTTTGTTTGTATAGTGAACTGACAGAACTGCATGTTCGGAACAATGGCTATCGGCTGTTACTGAATTGACTGATTTGCCTTTTTGGTTCCATCCATCATGTGCCATGCCGATAAGCGTGGGCGGTCGTGTTTTGCCATCTCACTCAGTCACCAGAGTCGTGGATCAGCTCCATGTTTCTGTCTCTGCCAAGCCATCCAGGTATTTAATTCTTGGTCATCCCTTTGGTCTCCTCCCTTTGATTTTGCCAGTTGTCACCAAGTTCTCCAATTTATTTCTTCTCATAACATGCCCAAAAGATTTTGACAGTCTACGTCTAATGTCTCTAATTAGTTTACGATCTTCATTTGTTTCTTGTAGGACTTGTTCATTGGTTTTTCTGTCCATGGTATTCTTTGCATTTTCCTCAGAAACTACATTTCCACAGCCATCAGATGTTTTTCAGCTTGTCTGCTCATTGTCCATGCTTCACATCCATATAAAAGTACAGGTTCTGTGTAGCACTTCAACACTCTTTTTCTCGTTTCAATTGATATCTATTTATTGGTCAGTATGTTTTTCATCTTGCAAAAGGCTACCTTCGCCATGGCAATTCTTGTTCTAATCCTTTCAAGGCATCTCCCTTTTTGGTTTACGGGTGCATTTTTCAGGAGACTCCTGGGAGTGACTGCACTAGCCAAGAGGCCTTAATTCCTCAGGCTCAAGGCCACCACCCCTGTCCTACACTACAAGGTAATATCGGCAGTAGATGGCAGCAAGGAGCCTGATCCTGGACTTCTATGGTTGGTGAGGACATGGAGCAAGCTGCAGGAGATAGCCAAGGATAGGGTGGCTGGGCTTGGTCTGGTTGAGAGCCCATACTCCAATGGCAGAAGACAACAACCCCATATGTTTGAATATAATTCTGACATTTCAGTTTCCTAGCTAATCATATTTTCCATTTTTAGTTTGTTGGAAAATACTTTTGTCAAAACATTCACTTGTTCCTTTCTTTTGTTAGATTCCTGATTTAAGTTTGTGTTAACTCAATTTTTGAGGAAGCTTGATGAAAGGAAAAGCACATATAGATATAAATATTGACCAATTTTTATTTACAAAAAACAAAAAGAACGTAATTCTTAGCAGAAGTGAAGTGTCACAGTCACAAGTAAATGATCCAAATGTTGCAGATGCAACAAATACAAAAACCTAAACCCTAAGTTGTATATTGTATTCCTAGTTATATTTTGAGTTCATATGGTTTTCAGTATCAGCTAGGCAGCTGTCGCTTTTTCCCCCCTGATGCCTTGTTGATGCTTTCATACTCTGATCTGTCATCTTCATTTTGTTTTCTATAATTTGTTTTCACGGCTTGTATTGGTAATTTGTGAGTAAATATGACACATGGAGTTGCCAGAAGTGCCAATTTCATAATTTGATGCCTGTGTTCTGCATTGGGCCTTGTGCTGTAATGGTTGTATTTGATGCTGTGTTCTGCATTGGGCCTTGTGCTGTAATGGTTGTATACATTTTGTTGGTTGTGAATCCACCGGGTGACTGGGAGGTTTAGCTCTTTAAGTCCGATGGGTTGTCGTTCAGGTCGTCTGGGCTATGAACAAGTTTGACATTCATCTTAGTGAAGTTTGGGTAGAGACTTCTCCATGGGGTCTGTGTTGCAGGGCTCTCCTTTCCCTTCCCATATTCAGAGAGTTGAATTGAGCTAAAAAATGACATCACTGCACTCAGGACATTCCCACACATGCTCAGGCCCCTTGTTCAACAGCCAGCAAAGAGTCATACTGCTAATTGTTCTAACTGTCATCTGATTGAAAGTTCTTCTGGTCTTCCCTCTCAGTTTTGAGTTTCGTCCAGAACCACTGCCGATCCCCCGCCATATCATTCTCTCCACATGCTGGTTCTCAGTCTGTTTTGCCACTTGGTCCCACAGATAATCTACTACAGAAAGGTGCATTCCCTGCCAGCCTATCAGCCATACTCGGAGACCAACAGGGTGTTCAAGACCTGCGCTGAAAGTTCACAGCTGCAGAAAAACATTAGGATATAATGGTTAACAATCATATTAGATATAATGGTTGTTGAGCACAGCACGTACAGACTGGCTGGAGTTAGGCTTAATTTGGTAGTGAATCCTACACCTTAGGAAGCTATTGAAGATTAAATGGCAAGACAAGATCCCAGACACTGAAGTCCTAGAAAGAGCATCCATGCCCAGTATACACACTCTGCTAATGAAGAATCAGTTTCGCTGGCATCGATGCCAGAGGATATGCTTTAAAGACACTGAAGATCTCACTAAAAGCTTTTGAAATTCATCATGACGTGGGAGACTGCTGCCAAAGACTGAAATTCGTGGCGTACATCATTACGTAAAGGTGCAGTCACTTGTGAAGCAAACAGTACTGCAAGAGCTGTGAAAAAAAAAGACTGGACAAAAAGGCCACCGCAGGAAATCCTCCACGTGGAACATCAAGCATTCTTTGCCCACATTGTCAAAGAAAATTTCGAACCAAAATAGGCCTTTCCAGTCATCTCAACACTCACGGCTCAAAACTTTCAAGCTCACTGGATGAAATGAATTGTCATTGTCATTCTTAATGGACAAACACCACGTTAACAGTCTTAAGCCCAATGCCCTATGGATTTCAAAGAGCAACAAGAAAACAGACAGATTGTCACAGACTGGAGAGAATGGTGCGGCACCATTGTTTTCTTTCTTTGTTTAGAAAGGTTAGATAGACATGTAGGGAATTGACTAATTACTGTTTTTTAATTTTGAGAAGATGGGCTTGACAAGTGGGACACTGAATTGTGTGTATGACCTTGTGGTGTGTGGTATCTTCTTGTGCCTTCTATCTCCCAGTGTATCTGGAAACTTAACCATGTCATGCCAAGCCCTCCTATTCTTGCTACCTCTTGCCTTTCTCATATTACCTCTTTAATTGTCTTCTTTGTCTCTTTTTAATATACTTTTTTTGTCTCATGTTATTTCTGTTTTCTTCATGTATTTTTAGTCTTTCTCTTTGCCCTAAGAAAATTCTAGACTTAGGAAAAGTTGCTGGCAATATAATATTGCCATCACATGAATTTCCCAGGAATAAGAATAAGCATATTGGCAGTCATGAAGTTAGATTTAGGATGTGATGAAAAGCTGAATAATAAACTTGCTGCTAGTATTCAGACTGAATTAGCAGGTGTGCATTCTTTCTTTCACCCTGCAGAATCGGGTAGAACTTTAACTTTCTCTCACCCTGTGGAGTCAGGTAGAACTTTCTCTCACCCTGTTGAATCAGGAATGACTTTCTCTTGCACTGTAGAATCAAGTAAAACTTGTTCATGTTATCAACTTGTCTCTGCAATGTGTGTCCTATCCCCAGCCTATCCACAAGACAACAGGTTTGTATCTCTTCATCTGGTCCCTATCCCTCAACCACTCTAATATGGGAAACCCTACCAGTAACTGCACTACCGTCAGCATCGATCTTAGGGTCTTGGAACCCACAAACCCCACTACCACTTCAAGATGGATACACAAGAAAGGGCTGCCTTTATTTTCAGTCCTAATGCTACAGAACTGTCTTATTTTGGCAGCCCAGTACCATTATTAACTTTTTGTATACCACAATCCACTTGAAACGTATCAAAAAGCCTCCCAAACTTACTGCTCTAATCAGGGTTGATGATCTATCTACATGTCAAGCTTAAGTAAAACACGTGGCTCATCTTCCATTCCTGTATTTCTGCAAGTCAATGTGTGTTGACATGTGGATGTTCAGTTACATTTCATTATGAAACTCAGCTTGAAAATGACTATTGTGAGTAAAAAAAAATAAGTCAATGATCCATTTACACACCTACAGACATGTTGGATATATGGTGCTAAACCCATATTTCTTATAGACAAATAAACTAATTGGCACTCCAGGGGTGATGCCGATATCATGCTGGCCGCCTTTATTTTCCAAGACTTTTCCTTGTACTGTTTTAGCCTGGATCAACCTCAGAGCCCATGTCAGTTGTCAGAATAAATAAGCACACACGTATTGTTTGGCGCTGTGTTAGCACCGAATGTTGGGCAGTGCTAGCCAAACTTGATACCCCGCTATGTGCCAGCAGTTTCGAGCAGAGGAATGCAATTGGGAGGGTACAAGCCTTACCCTAGTGCGAACAAATGCAACCGAAAGACTAAATGTCATGACAGGGCAGACCAGGCCGTAAGTCTAGGATTGAAGCTCTGACAGTTAGAGCATTGGTTTGCTGATCCTGCAACTTCTGCAGCTTGTCTTATTCCAGGTGTATTGGTGTTACCTTTCCTCTGGAGTAAACTAGGCAGTCTGAGAGAGGTATCATGCTGCAAGGGCAACACATGGTCTCTAAATTCAGCCCAGGCTTTGTGCCATGGAGAGGTGTAACTCCATTTTACAAACTATCGTCTATCAAGATGGCAATGTGTCAATCAATTGTTAGGTGCTTGTAGAAGAAAGAAGTAGAGAGACTAGAGGATGCACTTTTTTAAAAATTCTCATATCTTCTACAGGACATCGCTGTCAACATCAGCATCTTTCAGCTGATTGTTGATTTCTTGGCAAGATTACGCTCAGTAGTTTGCCATTTCTTTCTGAGCGACCGGCTCACATACCCCATAAGTTACCAACGCGGAGAGAACAGCTACCGATTCTAGCGCACATCACGTTACTCACGAGAGTATACGGGATTATGGAGAAAGTCATGTAACCCCTAGACCAGGGAGATCAGCAAAGGATGCACTAGACAACATAAAAATTTTAAGATTTAGTTGTTGTTGCATATCCCTTACAGGACATTGCAGTCAACACCAGCATTTTTCAGCTGCTATTGATGTACTAGGTAAGTTTTACGTTCAGTAGTTTGCCATTGCTTTCTGAACGACCGGCTCCCATACCAACACGTTATAACACAACACGACACGGTCTGCTGCACAAACCGATCGCAGCTGAGTTTTGAATGCCTGGTAAGCGGCTCACGAACCACGTTCGCAAGCCTATGGCCACAGAGACCGGCCAGATTCAACAAGATTTAGTTACCAACCAAAATGTGAACCTGCCACTTCCAAATGATGACCAATGAAATGAATGCCAAACAATACGTGTATGTTTATTTATGAACTGTCTTAGTGGCCTAAAAGAGTTCCCTAGTTGATATGTCT
The DNA here is from genome assembly GCA_963921405.1 of Cepaea hortensis. Lineage (NCBI taxonomy): Eukaryota > Metazoa > Mollusca > Gastropoda > Stylommatophora > Helicidae > Cepaea > Cepaea hortensis. The sequence continues at coordinate 14,414,404 of OY992876.1, forward strand.
GTGTAATAACTGTATGAGTACTTTGTTTGAAAGTACAATCCACTCAAAGATAAAGTTGTCAGTTTCATACGGGTGCAAGCAATATCAACATCTCGATGCATATTTTATATTACTATTGTTTAAATAACTACTATCTGTGGCATGCCCCAATGAAAACTGCACCATTTATTACATGTACTTAAACCATAGATCTTATAACTTGTAATTTTACTAATGTACTTTTTCATTAAATAATTTATTAGTTACGCCATTGACTAGCAAAGCTTATCCAGATGTGTGTATAACCTCCATTAGAGTGAAATGGGCTCATGCAGCTTCATATCTAGTGTACCTTCTTACTGCACTTACTACAGATTGTCCTGTGCATGTATGATCATGAACTGCAGTACAGACTTATCTGTATGCTCATGTACTGTAAATACTCTTGTATTTATCAGGAAAGTTTTCTTGTTTTATATAAATGTTATTGTCGATGAATAATCAATAATGAATGTTAACTTTTACAGCGTCAGTTTCTTAATTCACAGATATCTCAATAAACTCTTCTCTGCATTACGTTTGGCTGCACAAGGGACTGTACTATTCTTTGTTGTTACTGGTTGACATATTTACATTTCCCTCTGAATATCGGCATATGCCTGCTGGCTTGGTGGATATGTGTTTGAGTCCCCATCTAGGCAGATTGCTCCCAGGGTGACCAAGTCTAAAATGGTTGCCAGAAATGTTCTGGGAAGTAAAGATGACCATTGTAATTTTGACTATGTTATGCCTTAAAGTGTTGATTGGTCTATAAATTAATAGGGTCAGTGCCACAAACCCAATGATTGGTCTATAAATTAATAGGGCCAGTGCCACAAACCCAATGATTGGTCTTTACTTTAAAAGGCCAGTACCACAAACCCAATATTGTAATTGGTCTATAAATTAATAGGACCAGTGCCACAAACCCAATGATTGGTCTATACATTAATAGGGCCAGTGCCATAAACCCAATGATTGGTCTATAAATTAATAGGGCCAGTGCCACAAACCCAATGATTGGTCTATACATTAATAGGGCCAGTGCCACAAACCCAATGACTGGTCTATAAATTAATAGGGCCAATGCCACAAACCCAATGACTGGTCTATAAATTAATAGGGTCAGTGCCACAAACCCAATGATTGGTCTATAAATTAATAGGGCCTGTGCCACAAACCCAATGATTGGTCTATAAATTAATAGGGCCAGTGCCACAAACCCAATGATTGGTCTATAAATTAATAGGGCCAGTGCCACAAACCCAATGATTGGTCTATAAATTAATAGGGCCAGTGCCACAAACCCAATGATTGGTCTATAAATTAATAGGGCCAGTGCCACAAACCCAATGATTGGCCAATACATTAATAGGGCCAGTGCCACAAACCCAGTGACTGGTCTATAAATTAATAGGGCCAGTGCCACAAACCCAATGATTGGTCTATAAATTAATAGGGCCAATGCCACAAACCCAATGACTGGTCTATAAATTAATAGGGTCAGTGCCACAAACCCAATGATTGGTCTATAAATTAATAGGGCCTGTGCCACAAACCCAATGATTGGTCTATAAATTAATAGGGCCAGTGCCACAAACCCAATGATTGGTCTATAAATTAATAGGGCCAGTGCCACAAACCCAATGATTGGTCTATAAATTAATAGGGCCAGTGCCACAAACCCAATGATTGGTCTATAAATTAATAGGGCCAGTGCCACAAACCCAATGATTGGCCAATACATTAATAGGGCCAGTGCCACAAACCCAGTGACTGGTCTATAAATTAATAGGGCCAGTGCCACAAACCCAATGATTGGTCTATAAATTAATAGGGCCTGTGCCACAAACCCAATGATTGGTCTATAAATTAATAGGGCCAGTGCCACAAACCCAATGATTGGTCTATAAATTAATAGGGCCAGTGCCACAAACCCAATGATTGGTCTATAAATTAATAGGGCCAGTGCCACAAACCCAATGATTGGTCTATAAATTAATAGGGCCAGTGCCACAAACCCAATGATTGGCCAATACATTAATAGGGCCAGTGCCACAAACCCAGTGACTGGTCTATAAATTAATAGGGCCAGTACCACAAACTCAATGATTGGTCTATAAATTAATAGGACCAGTGCCACAAACTCAATGATTGGTCTATAAATTAATAGAGCCATAAACCCAGTGATTGGTCTATAAATTAATAGGGCCAGTACCACAAAATCAATGATTGGTCAATAAATTAATAGGGCCAGTACCACAAACTCAATTATTGGTCTATAAATTAATAGGGCCAGTGCCACAAACCCAATGATTGGTCTATAAATTAATAGAGCCAGTGCCAGAAACCCAGTGACTGGTCTATAAATTAATAGGGTCAGTGCCACAAACCCAATGATTGGTTTATAAATTAATAGAGCCATAAACCCAGTGATTGGTCTATAAATTAATAGGGCCAGTACCACATACCCAATGATTGGTTTATAAATTAATAGAGTCACTAACCCAATGATTGGTCTATAAATTAATAGGGCCAGTACCACAAACCCAATGATTGGTTTATAAATTAATAGAGCCAGTACCACAAACCCAATGATTGTTTGTTTGTTTTTTGTTTTTCTTCCAATTATACTGTTAGTCGTCATGGGGAGGGGTGATTGAAATTCCAGCGCATTTCCTCCAATTTCCTCCATGAATCTTGAGCAGAGTTTTTAGGATCAAGTAAATTCCCTACCGGTTTGCTAGACCAGCCATAGGCTCCCTACCTACTTAGCCCTTGTGTACCACGACTTGCTGCTACCACCATGTCACATCCACTGGTTGTCTGCTGGCAAGCTTCGAGTTGTGCCATGTAGGACTGACCAACCGACATGAAACATGCGCTCGAAGTGTACTCATTTGAATTACGGGGCCTCGATAGAGTCCTGTATTGTTATTTTTCGTCACTACCTCCCACTCAATGATTGGTTTATAAATTAACAGAGCCACAACCACAAACCTAATGATTGGTTTGTAAATTAATAGAGCCAGTACCACAAACCCAGTGATTGGTCTATTGTGATTTAGTCTGAATTGTCAACTGTATTAGTTGTCACTTGTGTTTGAGCCTGTGCTGTAAGCTGTATTAGTTATTTGTGTTTGAGCCTGTATTGTCAGCTGTATTAGTTGTTGTTATTTGTGTTTGAGCCTGTATTGTCAGCTGTATTAGTTGTTGTTATTTGTGTTTGAGACTATTGTCAACTGTATTAGTTGTTGTTATTTGTCTTTGAGCCTGTATTGTCAGCTGTATTAGTTGTTGTTATTTGTGTTTGAGCCTGTATTATCAGCTGTATTAGCTGTTATTTGTTTGAGCCTGTATTATTAGCTGTATTGTTATTTGTCTTTGAGACTGTATTGTCAGCTATATTAGTTGTTATTTGTGTTTGAGTCTGTATTGTCAGCTGTATAAGTTGTTGTTTGTGTTTGAGCCTTATTGTCCGCTGTATTAGTTATTTGTGTTTGAGCCTGTATTGTCAGCTGTATTTGTTGTTATTTGTGTTTGAGCCTGAATTATCAGCTGTATTCCATTGGCATCTTGCCGTCTTCACAGACTATAGTTTGTTACATTGTGCTTAAAAAAGGCTTAATAACTACAACCCATGGCGGTAGCGAAGGTGACTGATAAAACCAATTTGCAATGTAAATGTTCATCCACAATGGATGCAAGTGAACACACGGTCATTTCGACCATCACGTACCATCATACATCTCAGACGCTCAGTGTGTGACCTATCTGCAATCATTTTCTCCTTTGTCTTTATTCCATTTCTGATCTTTGCCCTCCATACAACACGTTTAGCGGTGACTTGCTCCCAATGTGTAACATCAATGCCTGTATTAGGTTGTTATTTGTATTTGAGCCTGCATCATCAGCTGTATTAGTTGAAGTCATGTCAGTGGACACAATTTGATTCAGTTATACATGCACTTGAAATGCAGCCTGGCCAGATGGACAAAAGCGCCATTCTTAACGATCCAGTGTGCTAATGCGGAGGTAGCGGGTGAACCCCTACACCGGTCAGTTGGACTAAAATGTTGATTAGGGGATGTAAATTACAAATAACTGAAGTCGGAGTGGGTTCACCTGACAGCGAGGGACACTGGTAATTTTTTTTTTTTGGGGGGGGGGGGGCATACCCTTTACAGGACATCGCTGTCAACATCAGCATCTTTCAGCTGATTGTTGATTTCTTGGTAAGATTACGCTCAGTAGTTTGTCATTGCTTTCTGAGCGACCGGCTCACATATCCCGTAAGTTACCAACGCGGAGAGAACCGCTACCAATTCTCGCGCAATGTCACGTTACTTATGAGAGTATACAAGATTACGGAGAAAGTCGTGTAACCTCTAGATCAGAGAAACCGGCGACACTGATAATAGGGGAAGCTAATCCACACGAAAAAATCAGACCAGCGCACTAGAAGTAGTAGCTCATGTATGGACTACGCTTGAGTTCAAAGCGAGCGAGAACAAAACAGCACATTAAAATATAAACTTGAATTCACGCCAATGCCACCGAATTTGTGCTGAGATTTGTCTTGAGTGATCTGTGGGATAAGACTGAGGCATCTACGGACACCAGACATAAACAAAGTATACCAATGCAGAAAAGAAGAGTCGGATACAGTTTCCTCCTACAACCCCTGACATAAACACTTACTGTTTCAGTGGCAAACAAAAAGTTGGTTTGGACCAAACGTGGGACACAATCAAATGTACAAGTACTATAATGTGATTTCCGTTCACGGAGCTTTGGAATTGCCGAAGATAACCACGGAACAAAACAAATAATACGTTGATCCTTTTACAGCGATATATCGTCCTTCTGTCAAAATAGAAGGTCACATTTGAGCGTTATATAATCCTTCGGCACTGAATGACAAGGAAAAGTTAACTATGTAGTTTATGACTTATTGCATATTATATGACCTGCTTATCATAGTCATAAATCTGTGTGAAGGTGGCTGTGTGATTCTCCTTCTCTGTGTACCAAATACAAACATCTTCATTTGTGTACCCACCCACTAAATAACTATTTTTTTTATTTTTTTTTGCAAACTAGTATCGCAATTACAATAATTGACAGGAAATCTGACTGAAAATACCTCGCAAGCTACATGTTGTTGCAGGAAATTTGACCGGAAAATGCCTGGCAAGTTACTAGAAGTGGCTGTAAATGCGATTTAAAAATGCCAACTATATAAATGTTCTGTATAAGGTTCGTGTTACATCATACGATAATACAAAGGTCAAAGTAGTCCCACAGAAGATGCTGCAAATAGGGTTTAATGTTTTAGGCCGTTACATGGTCTAGGTGATTAGATATTAGTTATTATTAGTTAGAGTTATAGAACAATATGACCCCCTTCCCCTCCCATTGTTGTCACTGTTCTCACCGCCGCTACTAGAATGATATAATACTTTTATAAAGAGCCGGGGACTCTGTCTGCTGATAACGAAATTTCAAATACCGTTAATCCTATGGATGAAACAATGCCGTCCCTCCAGGGTTTAATCCCAACCAAATGGTATATGAGGGGGCTGCGTGGTCTCGAGGTATGGTGTCCGCCTCGAGTGCTGGAGGTCCCGGCTTCAAGCCCCGGTGATGCCGGGATCTTTTCTCGTGGACTTCTAGTAATAAAATTTCCCCAGGTCTCTGGGTAGTGAGGTCGGACGCCCGTGTGTATTGTTGCGCACGTAAAAACATCCCTTGGCAGTTGGAAATCGATAAAAAAGTAGCCTAACGGTGCTGCCCGGGCAAAATTTCGAGTTAAAAATCTACCCAAAGTATGTCAGGATCCTCGCCGGTGCTACGGAGTTCGTGCACTGAGCTGAGTTTCTCCAGACTGAGGTTTGAGTTAGGAGGAGAACGGAGCACTTAAGAGTTGCACCCGTGTGCCGCGATGTTGATCCATCGACTAAACTAAATGGTATGTCCTCTGTTGAATCATAAACGGGTGGCGTCCCACAAATTATCTCCAGAAATGTGTAATTTCAGCACTCGTTTTGTAGACACCGCTGATTTCTGAGCTTGGGGAAATGAAGGGGATCTTTGCAACTCAGCTCCCGTGGAGATGGTTGGTACTTCGGGAGAGGGTCGGGTGGAAATCTCATTCCTATAGACCTCGTCCATATATACCTCATTCCTATAGATACTCCGATATACCTCATTCCGATAATATATCTTATTTCGGTAGACCCCATTCCCCTAGAACAGGGGTTGGCAAACTTTTCGTGCGGAGGGCCGCATTGACAAATGTAAAGCTATTGGCGGGCCGCGCGCGCGCGCGCGCGCACACACACACACACATATATATATATATCCATTTTGTTTACAGCAACCTATCACAATAAGTAATTATTAATTATTTATAGGTTATTAAGCAGTATAAATAACTAATTATTGCAATTTTATTTTACTTATACACTTATACATTTTATTTGACAATATGGACAAAAACTTTACTAATTTGTTAACACGATTTTACAACTTGTTATTATAACAAATATTCTTTATTATCTATCAATGGCTTTAATTTAGACACACAACAACTACACTGTCACTACAGTTGTTGATTTCTAATGAGATGTATGTAACTGCTTGCAATTTTTGACAATATTCTTGAAATCTGGAGCAAGGTTTACTTGTTGAAATTCGCATAACAACATGCAAGTTGCAGTCCGACAATAAAGACATATTCTTAGATTTGTTGATCTTCAAGCAAGAGAATGCTTATTCGCAAATGTATGTTGGTCCAAATAATGATAAAAGTTTAGCTGCAAAGTTTTTCAAGTTGGAATATGATTCTTGTGATAAAGATCCATAGAAATCCAGCAAACCATCTGTCTTGAATTTCGTTCAGGTCATGATCTGTTTGTAAGTCAAGCAGCTCCAACTGTATGTCCTCTGTGGCTGTATCAGCTTCTGCACTAAAAGGTGAACTGAGAATATTGAACTATAGCTCTAATTTCTTGAAATCTTGGAATCTCCATCCAAATTCTTCAATCAATGCATCTAATTGGGCTTTGTATTTTTCAGTCATTTCACCAGAAATGGTTTCTTGTTTCAGCAAAGGGAAGTGACAAAATCGTTTTTCACTTGCTTTTCTGGAGAACAGTGAGAGTTTTGCCTGAAATGATTTTACATATACATACAAGTCATGTGCAAACACACCATTGCCCTGAAGTTTGACATTCAGTTCATTTAACTTTTCCATAATTTCAATGGCAAACATAAAGTCTAACTGCCACTCTTTATTGACAATGTTAGTATTAAAGTCACATGCAATGCCCTTCATCTCTAGGAACATCACTATTTCTTCTCTGAGTTCTCACACTCGCCTCAACACCTTGCCGAGACTCAGCCATCGAACATTGGTGTGGTTCAGGACATCGGAATGTTCAGTTTCCAAATCGTCAAGCAATGGCTTGAACTGTCTGTGATTAAGTCCTCTTGATCTGATGAGGTTGATGACACTGACAACTGGGTCAATAACATGCTTGATATTTAAAACAGTTTTACACAGACTTTCTTAATGAATCACACAGTGTAGTGGTAATAATGTGTGATCTGGATATTCTGCTTTAATCTTATCACTTATCAACTTTACCAGACCTACATTTTTTCCAGTCAAAGCACAAGCTCCGTCAGTTGTAACACTTGCCATCTTGTTCTAAACCAACCCAGTCCTTTCAATACAGTTAGTAACAGCATTGAATATATCATGGCCTGTGGTTGTGTCTAAGTTACTCAACACTCAGTAACTCTTCAGTGAGTTTGAAAAATGAAGATCGTAAACTTATTAGAGACATTAGACGTAGACAGTCACAATTTTTTGGGCATGTTATGAGAAGAAATGATTTGGAGAACTTGGTGACAACTGGTAAGATCGAGGGGAACAAACCAAGGGGAAGACCTAGAAGCAAGTACCTGGATGGCTTGGCCTTGTGGCATGGTCGAGACAGAAACACTGAACTGATCCACGACTCTGGTGATCGAGTGAGATGGCAGAACATGACCGCCCACGCTTACCGGCATGGCACATAATGGGTGGATGGATGGAGTTTGAAAGAAGTGTTTATTCCACGAATAAATATCGATAATTGGGCAGTACCATGTACATCGGTACTCTCATCCAATGCAAGAGAGTATCACAAAAATTGTTTACTTGCATCTTGAAGTTTATGCATCAAATTGGCACTGATCATGTCAACACGTCTGATCACAGTTCTCCTTGATAAAGTAAAGTTGTCAAATCTGTTGTTGTTGTTTTTTTTGTTTTTTTGTTCTGGACACATAATGTTTGCTGCATCTAGGAAACATTCCTTGATGAACTCGCCATCAGAAAATGGCTTGTTCTGTTTTACAATTCTGTGTGACAGCACAAGACTAGCTTCAGTTGCATCATCTTGAATTGAAGACTGTTTAATGAAAACAGTTTGCTGTTTCTCCATATTTTTCACCAACTCAAGGCATTTCCTTTCCTTCTCTTCGGTCGTTAAATGGTATCCGAAATCGGAATGTTTTGTTTGATAATGTCTTTTTAAATTGTACTCCTTGAAGACAGCCACTGACTCGCGACACAACAAGCAAACTGATTTGCTACCAACTTTTATAAAACAGTACTTAGTTGTCCATTCATCATTAAAAACACGGCATTCATCTTCAATCTTACGTTTATTATTGACACTCATCGTAACGGCACATTAAAATTTGTAAAATTCAACAAAATAACTTAAAAACGAATTAAAATTTTTGCCCACCCCTGCCCTAGAACATATTCCGAGAGATCTCATTACCATAAACCTCATTACGATAGCTCTTATACCGATAGATCTCATTCCGACATATTTCATTCTCATATACCTCATTCCACTAGATCTCAACCCCGTAGATCTTATTCCAATAGATCTCATTCCCATATACTTCATTTCGATAGATCTTATTTCGATAAACTTCATTCCAAAATATCTTATTCTGATTGACGCAATACCTTCTCATGGCTCTATCGTACTTCCTTTAATACAGGGACATCAATTATTGCAGATCATCTGAAGCCATACGACTGCAAATAAGCCTGAGCTGGTTCGAATCCCTATTTGATAACTATAGTCTTTAATACTTATGTAGTCTATTGTGTCTTGCAGTGTCTGCGTCTTTTTTCTACTTCTTTGAGCGTCAATCAATACTTGAGAAATTATTTAATGTGCTTCCTCTAATAAAGGTTCTGGTTCTTTTTATAAATTTTCATGTATAATATCAGGGTTCTTTGTCATATCTTCATACATTCTCTAAAGTACGCCTTCCATCTTTCTAGAACATGTTTGTCTTCTGTTAAAGTGTTACATTTCCTATACTGGTGGGAAAGCGGGGGGGGGGGGGGGGGGGGTAACGGGATGATGTCAGGCATTGGTAGTACCTTTGGTTAGGATGAATGTCACGCTCTTTTCAGGGCCCAGCCCACACTGGTCCAAGTCTGACACCCAGCTCACGCCTGTGGCTCCTAGTAGCTGTCAGCATGCGACAGCGGTCACCCCCCCCCCCCCGAGCAACAGCTGTGACAGGCTGGGTAAACCAGGCGTGGGTAGCCGATTTGGTGTCAAACCAATCGGTGAACTAGGGTATGCCTACCCAGCATGTGAAGACAGGATTCGACAGACTGTGCGGAAGGAATCATTGTTGATGCAACGGGCAAAACGGCGTTTACCTGCAAAGCGTTGTGGGACGTAATGAGCACGGCAAGGCACGTAGAGCGCCCTGGTCATCCACTGCACCTGTATTCGTCTCCTGTCGTCTTGACTTGTCTTGCCACAAGGATACAGAATGAAGCTATGCGCATTATTCTTGGATGTACAAGAGATACAGCATGCAGGGCGATGCGCTACCTTCTTGATTTTCCAACCATTGAAGAGAGAATACAAGTTTGCAGAGCACGCGCCTACCTCAGCGTTAACGCAAACACATAACATCCACTGCATAGTGAAATTAGGAAGGTGAAGGGCAGCAGGTTAAAAAGAGGACGGTCGTGGATGGGTCAAGCCGAAGACATTCTTCAACAGGTGTGTTCACTGGAGGACTTAGAACCTGGCGAGGAGTGGGTACAAGTGCCAACAGATTTCTGCACATCCTTTTCAGTTTGCACCCAACTAGACAGAAAATGCAGACAAGAAAATCCGGCTGCTGTGGAGGATGAAGTACAAGCGTTGATTTTCGAGAATTCGCTAGACGGTGATGCTGTCATCTACACAGATGGGTCGGTCGTCCGACATGTGAGAAGCTCATGGGCCTTTACGGCGCGGAGGACTCTGGTGAAGGAGGACTCTGGTGCTTTCACTGAAACCACAAGTAGCCTGGCCATGGAAGTCATGGCAGTAGGTAAAGCAATAACATGGCTCGAGACACAGACATTCACTAGGGCATGTTTTCTTAGCGACTCAATGAACATGATCAAGAAGATAGAGGTGGGGTGGATCCGAAGAGAATGATTGCTGTCTCTGGAGCGGTCTCGGCTGGCAAAGATTAGTTTCATCTTCGTGCCAGGGCATGCGGGAGTACAAGGAAATGAGCGAGCTGACAAGCTCGCAGGTGAGGCTACGGTGGAGGGCGGACGCGCCATGGACCAGGCTGACATTCTGAATGCTCTACGAGAAGTAAGACTTCTGCGTGAACCAAGTGATGACTGTGAATCTACAACCATGACCAGACTGCGAGAACAGCAAATTAAAAGAGGGGTGGCCAAACAAGAACACTACGCAGGAAGCCAAAGAAGATTGATAAACCAACACAGAACTGGTGTCGTTAGCCGCTACACGCTGCGGGATTTGCCGAGGATGGGATCCGAGCACTTATGGACTGAATGGTTCGATGCGCAATGACGATGATCTGTCGACTAACTACCTAACGGGGTCAGCACCTTGGAAGTCAGAAATTCTCTTATTCTTGACTACCCCACTCATGCTTTTATGTAGTCGGCAGAACAATTTCAGTGACTTGTCTGTGCTTACTCTTTGACATACCTCTGCCTATTTTTCACTTTTAACCACATTAACCAGTTTTTTTTTTTTAAATTGCTTACTTTTGTGTGTATCTCTCTTTCTAAGTGCATGCAGGGAATGGGATGGGCAACTCTGTTCTTCTTGGCGTTTTGCCATTTCCTTACAGCACTACACTTATCCACCCAGGCCTTCTCCGCCTCAAAATTCCACCAGGGTGGCTGCTGCCAGCTTTTTTTCCTGCCCTAAAACTTTCTGCGCTTGTCGCCCCTTATTTTACTACCACATCTTGCTCTGTACTGTCATACTGGAAAGTCTTGACCGTTGACTTGTTCTGCCTTTCTCCGCCAATATGCTGCAAGGGTGGTGGTCGCTACCATGGTACCCCAGGACACCCCATCTACACACCGTAGTAAGTGCAGGAGAAACCAGCGCCAGATCAATAGCACTGTCCTCATCACCTGGGCGGTTTGTTGTTCTGGTGACACAGCCACTGTTGATACAAACTAGGCCAATGGTTTTATGTGCAGTCTCGACCCCCCCCCCCCCCCCCCCAATATTTCCTGATGATCTGCCTTAGCGTTGAAATCGCCACAGAAAATGACATTTTTTTTTCATGACCTAATAATCTAATAAGGAATATGTCACTGTATGATGTATATATTAACGAAGGGACAAAACAGTTGAGACTGTTCGGTAATCGGTTGGCGGTCGGCAGCGAATCAGTTAATAAGCACTGCCACTTCTGGGAATCCACACTCGCGTTACGGGCATAAACTTAACCAACACAAAGGAAGTGTCTATTCGCAGGGCCTTGCGAATAAACAAAGTGTCTATTCGCAGGGCCCTATGTGCTGGTCACGTGATTATTCCCGGTGTAGGGCCCTGCGAATAAACAAAGCTTCTATTCGCAGGGCCCTGCGAATAAACTCTCCCCAACACAAATGGTAGACCTGATTGAACTCTTACCGCCTGTATTTGTATGTCGTCATGTCCCAGCTGGACATGTCTAGCTCTGAAGTAACCATACTGTTGCGGATGAGAATCTCCATTTCCTGATGTCGCCTGTTGTAAATAAAGTGAGCAGTAACATCGTCTCACACGCCAGTCAGCAAAACATAAGGAGGAGGGGACATAACTCTTAATAACACTTTTGTGTATACAAAATGGCTGAATCACAAGACACAACTGTGGATGCTAATTTACAAAGTGATGTTTATACTCATTCTAAAGGTACACAATTAAACGAAAACAAAAGAGGAATGTCATTTTAAGTATACAAACATATGTCACAAGCTTTCAGAGACAAGCAACGTTTACGGCCATCCTGTAAATTGACAGGACGTTAATTTAAAACTGACTCACTAACTAAGGCGAGATTCTCAAGATTGGATTGGATTGATATCGATCGTAATCTTGGACTCTTGATTGAGAATCAGCGTAATGTTTTATTTTCTGCACGTTTTAGCTGGTATAGCTATAGTATTTGATATAGATCCAGTTTGACAAGTCCCTAAAAACTAAAAGTCTTCTTACTTCTTACTACTGTCTAGGCTGATCAAACTACCATTAGCATGAACCATCATATTTTTAAATTTGAGTATTTACTAATGGGACTACCACCAAAAGATAGGCCTTGAGAAACCGAATCTAACGGTACCAAGATGATGCATGTATGTCAATTAGAAGCGAAGATATGCAACTTTGAGTGTCGTGGTCGTTAACGCAGAAATTGAGACAAAAGATCTCCTCTGCACATCTTTTTTTCGTGTCCAGCTCAAGGCCAAGCAGAATTTATCAAAATTTATGTTCTTATTAGCGTAGCTTGTTTATTTTTAAACGAACATCCTAGCAACCATACACGAACATCCTAGCAACCATACATCATTGCGATCGGTGTAGCGAAGCCTAACTGCTCATGTCATCTATTTTTACATATGATGTAACGTTATCTAATTAGCATATAAAAATGGCCGCAAATTAATTATTATATTCATTAATTACCAAGTGTATTCTTTATATTAGCTTTAAACCCTGGCAAGAAATATCTTGTATTATGCCGATGGATGCTACGCACATAATGGGTTAAATCCTGTTTACATAGTATGCAACGTTATCTAATTAGCATATAAAAATGGCCGCCAATTAGTTATTATATAAAATAATTATATAGTGCATTCTTTATATTAGCTTTAAACCCTGGCAAGTAATATCTTGTATTATGCGGATGGATGCTACGCACATAATGGGTTAAATCCTGTTTACATAGTATGCAACGTTATCTAATTAGCATATAAAAATGGCCGCCAATTTGTTATTATATAAAATAATTATATAGTGCATTCTTTATATTAGCTTTAAACCCTGGCAAGTAATATCTTGTATTATGCCGATGGATGCTACGCACATAATGGGTTAAATCCTATTTACATAGTATGCAACGTTATCTAATTAGCATATAAAAATGGCCGCCAATTTGTTATTATATAAAATAATTATATAGTGCATTCTTTATATTAGCTTTAAACCCTGGCAAGTAATATCTTGTATTATGCCGATGGATGCTACGCACATAATGGGTTAAATCCTGTTTAAATAGTATGCAACGTTATCTAATTAGCATATAAAAATGGCCGCCAATTAGTTATTATATAAAATAATTATATAGTGCATTCTTTATATTAGCTTTAAACCCTGGCAAGTAATATCTTGTATTATGCCAATGGATGCTACGCACATAATGGGTTAAATCCTGTTTACATAGTATGCAACGTTATCTAATTAGCATATAAAAATGGCCGCCAATTTGTTATTACATAAAATAATTATATAGTGCATTCTTTATATTAGCTTTAAACCCTGGCAAGTAATATCTTGTATTATGCCGATGGATGCTACGCACATAATGGGTTAAATCCTGTTTACATAGTATGCAACGTTATCTAATTAGCATATAAAAATGGCCGCCAATTAGTTATTATATAAAATAATTATATAGTGCATTCTTTATATTAGCTTTAAACCCTGGCAAGTAATATCTTGTATTATGCGGATGGATGCTACGCACATAATGGGTTAAATCCTGTTTACATAGTATGCAATGTTATCTAATTAGCATATAAAAATGGCCGCCCATTAGTTATTATATTAATTAATTTCTGTGTTTACGATCACGACACTCAAAGTTGCATATCTTCGCTTCTAATTGACATACATGCATCATCTGGGTACCGTTAGATTCGGTTTCTCAAGACCTATCTCTTGGTGGTGTCTCATTAGTAAATACTCACATTGAAAAACTGATGGTTCGTGCTAAACATTAGATTTTTAACAAATAAAAACTTTTGTTCTTTTTGCAGATTGGCAACGACTGGCAAGAGGAAGTCAACCAGAGAGATGAATGGAGACGGATTGTATCTGCAGCAAAGAACCTCAATGGCATGGAACGCTGAAGAAGAAGAAGAGAAGAAGAAGATTGGCCACGATATGAAAAAGACTTGCAGAATGTCAAAGTCTCACATGGAGTAGGTCTGGACATAAAGATAGAAGGGATTTATAGAAGGGATATAACCCCAATATAAGGGAAGTAAACAGAACCACTCGAACGCTCGAACAATGTAGAGCCTTCAAGAATGATGGGTCAGTTTGCCTACAGCTCCGTGGACACAGGTGGAACCCGCCTACAGCGTGCCAGGACCTGTTCCACGAGAAGCTCGAAGGGAGTTACACCCTGTGTCCGCCCGACGCACGTCGAAGGGCAGACGGCGACTGGACTCCGACCACGAAGGAGGGTTTAGCTTAAGGGGGACTTGATAGATAGAAACCAGTGTATTTAAGGATTGTTGATTAGAAGATAGTTGATAGAGTTTTGCTGTGATGGTTATGTGTATGATTGCTTTGTTATGAACTCCTGTGATATCGTAAATATTGTAACTGGCTGCGAAACCCATTCTTCGCCAGATTACTGTGAATAAATTATATCAGAAAGTATCAGAATGGAGTTTGTTGCCTGTCTGAACCCGAGTTTCATTTCCCTAGGTCTTTAGGACGTTGACACAGAAAGAAATACAGAAAGACAGCATGATCGACCACAGTTGTACTCACCATTTCTTGCTGCACCTCTTGTACTCACTGTGTACTGTGTACTCTTTTGTGCCAGCTCTATTGAGCAAATTGAAATTCCTGAAATATAAGCATAAGTTAGCAATTGCTGCATAATGAAACTAATATTTGATAAATTATTATTTCTAACTTCTAACGGTGGCATGGAGGAATATCCAGAAAACCAAAGACCGAGATCTGTGGAGAGCCATGAACGCCTACGCCAGCCGACACGGCACTTGATGATGATGAACTTGCTAAGCATTAAACCATACTAGTTAAATACATAAATGAACACACATATATTTTTTAACGATCGCATCAGAGAGAAGCGATGAAACTCACCACATTAATGTAAAATTGCATGCAGAATCCGAAAATGCATATGAAAACATGGTATTATTAATTATTCAAGCTTAAAATAAATTATATGTCCGATAGTTGAGCATGGCGAGACGCCGCCATGCATTTTCAACGGCAAACACACGTCCGGCTTGAAATGCTTTTGTACCACCTGAGCATCGATTGAAGTGATGAAACTCACCACATAAACGTAAAATTGCATGCAGAATCCGAAAATCTATATAAAAACATGGTATTATTAATTATTAACCTCTTTAGAAAATAAAATTACTTACACTATGGCAAATATCCAAGTTATGTCAATGACACAGTTGATCTCAAACGCTGGCTATTTGCAGAATGATAGAATGGCCATTTTTCCGGAAGCGGAGATGGTAATTCGTTATTGTCACGAGTTATTTAAATATATCCAATGAGATATACAAAGGGTATGTTAATAGTCTATGATGTGTCGACATGACGAAACCCTTCTGCGCAAGCGCGGAAAAATGGCTTTCGGTTAAAGTATGCTTACAGTACTGACGGTTCACGCTACTACCATAATATGCCCACACTGCCCACAGATTCTTTCCATTCGTACATCTCTGCTCTCCCTTCCCATATATTCATATAATGATATATCATATCTATTTGTATAAGAAAATAAGTAGTTAAATATACACTGGCATAAGACCAGCAAACAAGATAATATAAAGCAACATACGCCTGTGTGATCTGACACTTACTAAACAAGCTGAACCCATTGAATATGAATGTTAAACACGGGTTCTAAGAATATCTTGGATACAGAAAAGAACAAATGAATCCATATGACAAGAGCTGAATAGTAAAGAAGGTTGGGTATTCAAGACGTAAAACAAAGAGAATTGAAATAATTTGGTCACTTGAAAAGTCATGAAAGTTTAGAGAGAACAATCATGGAGGGGTATATGCTAGGGGAGAGAGGAAGAGGAAGGCCAAAGAGAAGATGGGTGCAGGATGTGGTGGATGATCTCCAGATGGGTGTATCAGATGCGGGACATCTTGCTTATGACAGAGAAGTTTTCCGGAAAGTTGTTATGGGAGCGAGGTTCTGCAAGGGACATGCTACTGAATGGATGAATGGATGAATGAATGTTAGAACCTACACCTTTCCTGTGGATGTGAGTCATGGACCATTTTGCAATCACTAAAGAAAAATATGGGGCCTTTGTGCTTAAATGGCACTGTCATGTTGCAGTAATGGAGTAGTTGATCTGCACACATATAAAATATAAATAGAAGTCCAAATATAAAAGTCAGCACTAAATGTAACTAGCGAAAGCACCGCTATAGTTACGTCACAAGCTGTGTCGTTTGACAACGGCAACGTTGTAGCGACACTTCAGCACGGAACTCACACCAGACAACATCAGCTACTTTAGGCTTCAGTTCAGAACTCACACCAGACAACATCAGCTACTTTAGGCTTCAGTACAGAACTTACACCAGACAACACCAGCTACTTTAGACTTCAGCACAGAACTCACACCAGACAACATCGGCTACTTTAGACTTCAGTACAGAACTCACACCAGACAACATCAGCTACTTTAGGCTTCAGTACAGAACTCACACCAGACAACATCGGCTACTTTAGACTTCAGTACAGAACTCACACCAGACAACATCAGCTACTTTAGGCTTCAGTACAGAACTCACACCAGACAACATCAGCTACTTTAGACTTCAGTACAGAACTCACACCAGACAACATCAGCTACTTTAGGCTTCAGTACAGAACTCACACCAGACAACATCAGCTACTTTAGGCTTCAGTACAGAACTCACACCAGACAACATCGGCTACTTTAGACTTCAGTACAGAACTCACACCAGACAACATCGGCTACTTTAGACTTCAGTACAGAACTCACACCAGACAACATCAGCTACTTTAGGCTTCAGTTCAGAACTCACACCAGACAACATCAGCTACTTTAGACTTCAGTACAGAACTCACACCAGACAACATCAGCTACTTTAGGCTTCAGTACAGAACTCACACCAGACAACATCAGCTACTTTAGGCTTCAGTACAGAACTCACACCAGACAACATCAGCTACTTTAGGCTTCAGTACAGAACTCACACCAGACAACATCGGCTACTTTAGGCTTCAGTACAGAACTCACACCAGACAACATCGGCTACTTTAGGCTTCAGTACAGAACTCACACCAGACAACATCGGCTACTTTAGACTTCAGTACAGAACTCACACCAGACAACATCAGCTACTTTAGGCTTCAGTTCAGAACTCACACCAGACAACATCAGCTACTTTAGACTTCAGTTCAGAACTCACACCAGACAACATCGGCTACTTTAGACTTCAGTACAGAACTCACACCAGACAACATCGGCTACTTTAGGCTTCAGTTCAGAACTCACACCAGACAACATCGGCTACTTTAGACTTCAGTACAGAACTCACACCAGACAACATCGGCTACTTTAGGCTTCAGTACAGAACTCACACCAGACAACATCGGCTACTTTAGACTTCAGTACAGAACTCACACCAGACAACATCGGCTACTTTAGGCTTCAGTACAGAACTCACACCAGACAACATCGGCTACTTTAGACTTCAGTACAGAACTCACACCAGACAACATCGGCTACTTTAGGCTTCAGTACAGAACTCACACCAGACAACATCGGCTACTTTAGACTTCAGTACAGAACTCACACCAGACAACATCGGCTACTTTAGGCTTCAGTACAGAACTCACACCAGACAACATCGGCTACTTTAGACTTCAGTACAGAACTCACACCAGACAACATCAGCTACTTTAGGCTTCAGTTCAGAACTCACACCAGACAACATCAGCTACTTTAGGCTTCAGTTCAGAACTCACACCAGACAACATCGGCTACTTTAGGCTTCAGTACAGAACTCACACCAGACAACATCGGCTACTTTAGGCTTCAGTACAGAACTCACACCAGACAACATCGGCTACTTTAGGCTTCAGTACAGAACTCACACCAGACAACATCGGCTACTTTAGGCTTCAGTACAGAACTCACACCAGACAACATCGGCTACTTTAGGCTTCAGTACAGAACTCACACCAGGATACATCAACTCCTTTACACTACAGCATGCAACACTCACATGAACGCATCCACTAGACTAGGTTCCAACACATAGGACCGTTCGCATCAGCTCACCGACAGTATTCCAGTACGGCGCACGGACATCATCGGTTAACCGTGCCCGAGTCGCAATCACACGTAGTAGTTGATGAACAGAACAACCGTCAGGGGCAGTCAGCAGCATATTACGCCACGCATACTTCAGAAATCTACACTCGTATGACACGGCTATGGTAAGGATGAATGGGAGAGTGGTTGGATCGTCTGTGGCGGGAGCATGTTGCATTCAGTGAATAAGTAGGTAACGTTCATCACATTAAGGTCATGTTGACTGTGGAGCGGCTGGCTGTATGGCATGTTCGTAACCGCGTGTAACACAGTACGGCCAAATAAAGTTATCCATCAATCGTCCTTTTGCCTGCTCGAGTTTGTATCCTGTCATGGAGTGCCGTCAGGCTGATGAAGAGAGGCTGGTTAGGGCGTTGTGCCTCCCCAAGGTCTTGGCATACTGGAGAAGGTGCTCACGCACATCATCCACCTAGACGGATAACGAGATAGACAGACGGATATAGGACTGCTTTGGGAAGCATCCAATAATGGGGTGACCTTGTTAAGACAGCGGCGTGCATAGACAACCGCGCCACTACAACGGAGAAGAGTTTAGTTGTACCTCTCATTGCCAATATCGAGAGGACAATCATCACGGTACATTCATTACCACTGTTCTCTACACCTCCACACAGCCCAAGTATATTTCCCACCCCGTGACAGCCACAGACAAGTTCTTAGAATATCAGAGACCAAGAAGAAAAGTACTGACATTCTACAAGATATTTATTACATGTCACAGTGGCTGGGAAAAAACAGTAATGGAAGGAATGGTTCCTAGACTAAGATGCAAGGGTTGACCAGCTGTGATGTATGTAACTTTGCAGTTACATTTGTCTATGGAATACGGTAGTCAGTCTCACATTAACCCTCCTGAGCCCAATTATGATATGCATGGTAGATGACATTGTTACCATTCTGTGCCCTTGTGAGTTCCTGTAACACAGTAGTGTCTTTAAAGGTTTCACAAACACATAGACCCTCATGACACACAGTCGTTCTAAGTCAACTGCAGCTTATGCTCCATTATTCTTTGTACTCAAACAGATAAGCAGAACGAGCCTGAGGCTGAAACGGCCAATAACAACATCGCCTTCGCGCCGCCACCAGAAGTGGTCGAGCTCTGCAGAGAAGCGTTTAAGAAAACTGCAGAATATCTCAGGGGAGAGTTGGATGGTAAGGCAATATTCTTCCTTTGTCGATTTTGGTTTTCATTCGCTCGCTTAACCCATACACATGGTATGACGAGGGGAAGTCAATAAGTAAGTCACAAATGGCTGTAGAAAAATAACTAAATATGATAACAACTTGAAACCAGTTTATTTTTATACACATTGACGTGGATAAGCCTTAGGTTCATACCAGAATATGATCAGCGTTGCCAGTAGTGGGTTGTGCTCAATATTTAAATGTGTATTCTTTTTCCCAGACTAACCAATAAGGATTGCCTGAAAGAGGCTATTGAAAGTAGAACATTATATACAGCTATAAGAGGCAAACAATGTTATTTGGTCATATTGTGAGAAAATAGTCATTGAAGAACATTGCGATGACAGGAAAGATCAGTGGTGAAAGAATGAATGAACAAATGAACTTTATTTTCAAAGGTGTCATGAATCAGACATGCAGGCCCTACCAAACACTCATCTTTCGCACATCAATTATCTATTGTGTATATTACATTGAAATAGAAATAAACATTGTCAAATCTGTTGTGTATATTACATTGAAATAGAAATAAACATTGTCAAATCTGTTGTGTATATTACATTGAAATAGAAATAAACATTGTCAAATCTGTTGTGTATATTACATTGAAATAGAAATAAACATTGTCAAATCTGTTGTGTATATTACATTGAAATAGAAATAAACATTGTCAAATCTGTTGTGTATATTACATTGAAATAGAAATAAACATTGTCAAATCTGTTGTGTATATTACATTGAAATAGAAATAAACATTGTCAAATCTGTTGTGTATATTACATTGAAATAGAAATAAACATTGTCAAATCTGTTGTGTATATTACATTGAAATAGAAATAAACATTGTCAAATCTATTGTGTATATTACATTGAAATAGAAATAAACATTGTCAAATGAATTCTGTTAACATAAACAATGCATATTACTATGTTATGAGGTAGGCAGGCAGGCACCCGTGCGCACATGCACACACCCACCCACCCACACACACACACACACATACCCACCCACCCACACACACACACAGAGAGAGAGAGAGCACATTATAGTAAGGAAGTGGCATGGAGGAATGTGATTAATAGATTAATAGAATTGATCCAGACCAGCAAGAACTAAGTTTTGTTTTAGAGACATGAATGCTTAGAACCACTTTGTAAAGCACATCATGATGATGATAAGTCAGTATGGTATATTCCAGCCGTTCCTCGTTTCATGACATGACCAACTATGGTATATTCCAGCCTTTCTTCTCCTCATGACATGACTACGTATGGTATATTCCACATTTTCTCTTCTCATGACATGTCTTAGAACATTATATAATTTTGGTAATAAAATGTACAAAGTTTATGTTATGCAGTTGTGTTTCGTTTTCTATCAAAACTCAATATAGGCACCATTGAAGATTACAAGTTGCTGGAGAAGATGAACCAGCTGACTATGGGCAAGTACTCAGAGATGAAACACATCGCCCTCAGCATCAGTGGGGCTCTAAATGACCTCAGTGACAAATGTAGGTTCTGAGATCAGTGGGTGTGATATGTTGTTTGTACTGTATGTAACTTACTACACTGCTTCTCTGGTCCATCGGATTCTGGTGTAATTGGAGTCTGTATATTGCTTCTTCTTCATTTCCTCTCTTTCTTCTATTTCTTTTTCTGCCTCTCCTCCTCTTTTTCTTCTTTTTTTCTGTTTTTTTTGGGGGGGCATTCACTCACTTTGAACTCAAGCATAATTCACACACACGCTACTACTAGCGAACTGGACGGATGTTTTTGCGTATGAGCTAACTTTTCCTATTACCAGTATCCCTCACCATTAGGCAAACCCACTCTGACTTGTGCTTGTACTTTACATCCCTTCTTCAAGGACGAGAAGTCAACATTTTAGTCCAACTGAACAGTATAGGGGTTGAACCAATTACCTCAACATCAGCATGCATGTATGAGAGGAAATAGAGAAGAAGGGCAGAATATCAGACGGGCCTGTGTGCCCAATTCTTAACCCTTTGAAAATAAAGATTTACTTATTTACTACTTACTTACTTACTTACTTACTTAATTACTTACTTACTTACTTACTTACTAACTAACTAACTAACTAACTAACTAACTAACTAACTAACTAACTAACTAACTAACTAACTGAACTAAACTAAACTAAACTAAACTAAACTAAACCTAACTTAATTTAACTAAACTAAACTAAACTAAACTAAACTAAAGTAACCTTAACTTAACTTAACTTTACTTACTTACTTATACTTACTTACTTACTTACTTACTTAATGCAGATGGTTAAAAGCGAGTGCTCTTATACATCAGCCATGTCGATCTCTTTTCTTCTTGTTTCTTCCTCTGTTTCTCCTCCTCCTTCCCCTCCTTCTGCTTGTTCTTCTTGTTAGTCTGCATTGATCTCCCCGGGATGCATGAGCCCTCCACCAGTTCACCAAGCTATCCTATCTTTTACCATATCCTTCAACTCCTCGCTTGTCTTCCCCATATTATTTACCTCTGTTTCTAATCCTCATCTTCATGTGTTTCTAGATGAAAATAAACATCAAGAAAAACTAAAATATCATGACATATACAACAAGCTGCTGACTGAAAAGTTGTGCATGGTCAATTCTTCTGTGTAAATGTGAAAACTGGACAGTGAGTAATGATGTGTAATGAAATGATGAAATAATTGGAATTAGTGGAGATGTGATTTTGAGGAGTATGTTGAAACGGCGTGATGATTGGAAAGTGCAACGGTGGAAGAGGCAGGGATGGACTGAGAGACATTATGCTGGATGTTATTGAAAAATATCTTTAGAAATGAGAGTATCATGGACAGAGGAGAGAACAAATGCTGAGGTTTTGAGGAATGCAGTCTGCACACAGACACTCATCAATACCATAAGGAAATGACTAATGAAATGTTTGGGATTTATTAACAGAAGAGGAGGAATAGAGATATTGTTCATGTATGGGAACATGCTGGGCAGGAGAAGTGAGGAAGACAGAGAAGGATGTATGTGGGAAATTTGAACAGCTGGGAAACAAATAATAGTATAAACAACACCATCTTCATCAAAATATCAGACACCATCTTCATCGAAATATCAGACAACATGTTCTTCATGAATATATCAGACACCATCTTCATCAAAATATCAGACACCATCTTCATCGAAATATCAGACAACATGTTCTTCATGAATATATCAGACACCATCTTCATCAAAATATCAGACACCATTTTCATCGAAATATCAGACATGTCCTTCATGAATATATCAGACACCATCTTCATCAAAATATCAGACACCATTTTCATCGAAATATCAGACAACATGTCCTTCATGAATATATCAGACACCATCTTCATCAAAATATCAGACACCATTTTCATTAAAATATCAGACAACAGAGATGATTGGGGAGTTAACCTTAATTGTGGAGATGACACCTGAATAATTGATGATGCTCCTGCATTTGATCTTCCCTACTATTGCCCCAATAATGTTAGAACTGTTAGGTTGATTCTGCTTGTCTGGGTGAGCCTGTCGATTTCTTGTTACCCCGCTTTGGATTATTATTGTGGATTATTATTGTTTTACATTTTGCATGTATCATTTTATCTTCATTGTATAATTATCTGTTTTTCGTGTACAGTATTTGACTTTTGTTTATCTCTTATGCCGGCTTCCTGGCCTAGAGGTTAGCGACTTTTCTCCGTAATCCCGTATACTCTCGTAAGTAATGTGACGACAGTGAGAATCAGCAGTGGTTCGAATTGCGTCGGTAACTTACGGGGTATGTGAGCCGGCCGCTCAGAAAGCAATGGCAAACTACTGAGCGTAATCTTGCCGAGAAATCAACAATCAGCTGAAAGATGTTGATATTGACAGCGATGTCCTATAAAGGATATGCAAAAATTTTGTTTATTTCTTATGCTCTAAAATGATTAAAACTGTTTCTCCACCAACAAACAGATAAAAGTCTGCAGCCATACCTGGAGCAGATAGACCAGATAGAGGAGAGTGTCACAGCCTTAGAACAGGCAGCGTACGGATTGGACCAATACTCAAAACGTTTGGGTGAGTACATGGTGTTTTCCATCAGGGTCTCTGTAGCAAAGTTGTTAAGTTACCTGCCCCATGCTCAGAAGGTTGTGGGTTCGATTCTGGACTTCTTCATTTATTTCACGGGTGCAATTTTCTCAGAGATTCCTGGGGGTTGTCGCTGAAGCTACAGAGTTCATGTTTTGTGTGACACTTTCGGCAGGCCACTCTGCAGAATGAGACAAAGCCATATGGGGAAAAACCTATGGCAGTGAAGTTGGTCTCTAGCCTGTAAACCCTTTTATGATGTTTTCATAATCAGTTTTATATGCACTTAAGAGTCCTGCTGTTCCTTGAGAACTTGATGGATTATTGGCCCTGAAAGAGCAGCTGGTGCTCAGGGGACATCTCCATCTTATAGCCCATTCTGTGTGGCATTGTTGATCATGTCTTTCAACAGCTTTCTGTCTTGTGGACTGCCAGTCATGTTTTATACCGATGGTCCTCCAGGCAATGATGTCAAAGTGACAGTCTGGCATCGTCTCATTTTTCTTCCACTGTTTCTCCTGCTTTCCAACTTTCCCATTGTAACGACAAACTCCAGTTTTCTCCTTCGCATAACATGCCCAGATAATGTGGACTGTCTCCTGCTGATGCGAGTAACCAGTTCTCTTTGTGAGGTAACTTCCTTCAAGATATCTTCATTGCTCTTTCTATCCATCCGCAAGGTTCTCATCATTCTTCTATAAAACCACATTTCCGTAACTTCCTTATAATTCCTCTCTTATGTTCTAATTGTCCATGATTTGCTTCCGTACATCAGAATTGGCTCATTGTAGCTCTAAAGAATTTTCCCCACCTCAATTGACAAAGATAAAGTATTCTTCATATTGTGAAGTGCTGCCGCCCACATCATGTGGTTAATATTCAATCATCCGTCAGGCTTGGGGTTTCACAAACAAATCCTATAATGAATACTACGATGACTGCTCGGGCAGCTGATCCTAAGATTGGAAAAACTCTACTGGCACATACCAGCAATGGTGTGGATCTCTTTCTGTCCTTTATCCTTCTGTGATGCGAGACCTGGGTCGAATCCTCGGTAAGGTGTGCATTTTTTTCTGTCGGGCAAAAAGAAAACCCTAACTTGCAAGTATGTGGCGAATGCACTAGCCAGGCGGCCTTAATTGCTCAGGCTCATGTAGTATTCTCCTTGAGACTGTACACACTTATCCCAGTGGTCCCGTCACTGTTGGATGCATTTCAGGAAGACCTCTTTAAGAATGGATTACAGTGTGCCCGTCATATTCCACACAGGTGTCTTCCTGTGACTCAAATCAGGTCCCTTCACCTACATTCTCAGCTTGGGGAACAGCCAACAATTTCTAGGAGCCATGTCAGGAGAGTAAGGAGACTCACAAACCAGGGGATTGTTATGTTTGGCCAAGAAAGTCTGGATCATATGTGAAGAATGGACATGTGTTGTCGTGATGGGGTTGCAGAGATCCCGTTACCCAGACACCCCTTCATTTGCATTCTTCTCATTTGATTGATCTTGTTACCCAGACACCTGTTCAATCACATTCTTCTAATTTAATGGATACTGTTATCCAGATGCTCCTTCATTTGCATTCTTATTTGATAGATCTTGTTACCCAGACGTCCGTTCATTCACATTCTTCTAATTTAATTGATCCTGTTACACAGACACCTGTTCATTTGCATTCTTCTCGTTTGATTGATTTTCTTAGCCAAACACAATATTCCTCTGGCTCATAAGGCCTATAATTTATCAACATGGCTGCTTGCGATTTTGTGATGTTCCCTAGCTGAAAAATGCTGGCATCATGGCGAATGGGTTATAGATGCAGTTCGTAATCCTGCATACCCACGTTCAAAACACAGCTGTGGACGATTTGGTAGCAGACAACCTTATGTTGGTTTTTTTTACGAAGTGGTATGGGTGCAGGTTCAGAAAGCAGTGGCAAACTACTGAACGTAAACTTGCCCAGGAATCACGAACAGCCAAAGTGCTGGGGTTGACAGCTACGTCCTGTAAAGGACATGCAACTAACTTCTGTAAGCTGAAAAAGCAGCTGAAAGGAACCCGATTTAAGTCATGAGAATACACTATGCAGAATGCAATGGCTATGCAACTGCATAAAAAAAAAAAGAGACCTTCCTGAAATGCTTCCAACAATGGGGGAACCAATGGGAGAAGTCTGGACAGTCTCCAGGTGACTACTTTGATGGGTTTCAGATCTCCAGGGGAGTAACTGTAGTTTCATAACCGGAGGTCCATCATTTTTTTAATAGACCTCGTAAATATAATGTCGTGTATTATCATTTCTGTATTCGTAGTAGGGGAATACCCAAGTAGACAACAATATTTTTGTTACACAAGTCTGAAACTGATGTTACGTGTTCAATTTCAGAAAACAAATTCAAAGCACTGGAAAAGAGATGAAGGCACCGCCAGAAAAATGTGAATGTGCAATAACAATATTTGTGTCTGAAAGACTCATGTGTATGCCTGGAAAAGCCTCTTAGACGCAGCCAGTTGAAAATGTGCACCTGCAGATAACTGTATAGATATGTTAAACATTCTGAACTTATGGATGTGCTTCTGTTTAATGCAGAAAAGGCTTTCAAATAGATTTGGAGTGGAAAAGACTGTTTAATTGTGATACATACAATAAATAATTATGCACACATTAATTGTTCATCTGCTACTGCTTTTGAGTTGCTATACATTACAATATGAAACCTATGCATACAATAATTGTTCTACTGCTATTGCTGTTTAATTGCTATACATGCAGAGTAGTTAGTCGTGGATTATCCTCACCGCACATGGAACCATTCAGTCCATAATTGCTCGGATCCCCTCCTCAGTATCTTCCCCAGCCTGTAGCCATCGATGACACCAGTTCTGTGTTTTCTGTGTTGGTGTCCTATTCTTCTTTGGCCTACTACATAGCACTCCTGTCTGGTTAACCCCTTTTCACTTGATGTTCTTGCAGTCTGGTCAAAGTTGCAGATTCACAGTCTCTTGATTCATTTAATCACCCCGCCTATCTGCTGGCATTCAGTATATCACTTCGGTCCATTGCTTGTCCACTTTCTCCAGTAGACCGGCCTGCCAGCCTGTCAGCTTGCTAATTTCCTCTTACACCTGCATGTCCTGCCGCAAAAATGAACCAGTTTTTATCAAGCTTGACCTCAAAGTCTTCGCCCACTTTCTTCGACCCCAGCCCAACTAGATCTTCATGGGCATCCTCACTGAGTCACGGAGAAAGCGTGTCTGGCCTTCATCCCTTTTGACTTGATGTTCTTGTGGTCAGGTTAAGGCTGCAGATTCAGTCATTCACATAGATATAAAAATTATGCAGTAACTAATTGTTAAATTTGGTTTTGGGTAGATCTTTTCCATGGTCACATAGCACACCAGGGAGGGGGGGGGGATATACAGAAAACAGGACTGTTTTTTCCACAGCTCAAGGTGTATTGGGTATATGGTGCTAGCCGCATGATTGGATGGTTGATATGGTCAGTGTCACACCGGCTGCCTTTACTTCTCATAACATTTAATGGTACCCACTTTGGGCTGGTACGACCATGTTAGCCCTGGTCAGTTAATAATACAATTCTGATATAAGCAAGTAAAGGTCTCTTTTTACATGCCATAAGACACATTGGACGTACATGGGGGTTTCAAATGAAAACCTGAAATATATGTGTGTGTGTGTGTGCTTGCGTGTGTGTGTGTGTTTTTTGGTTTGTTTTTGTTTTTCCAGAAAAGTAAAGGGCAAATGTATCATTTTTCAATGTAATCACCACTGCATTTATTGCAGGTCTTCCAGCACCAATAAAGTGCATGGATTCCTGTAGGAAAACAATTCTCTTGGTCGCATGTGTAACCATTCATGCACCATCTGCAGTACATCTTCATCGGACCGAGCAGCTTTGAAATTTCCTACTCCACTCATACACTTGCTAGACTGAAAGGCATGCATCACCATACTGGACCTTCATTCCCAGATGAATTTCTATAGGTTTCACCCCTTCTCATAAAAATAAAACGGTGCATGCCAAAAGTGGGACAGCCATCTTTAAACTGCCTTTATGATGTCACCGTGTTCATCTGCACTGTGATGTCATGTACTTAACACTCTTGACATCCTTAACAACAATATTGACAGGTTACAAGAAAATGACATGGTTATTGTTATTTTTATCACACTTTTAATGTTTTGATTTGAATCCCCGTCGTGTGTTGCTAGAAACATATTTGTATTGACCACTCAACACTCATGGCTGATGTGGTCACTATCATGCCAGTTGACTTTACTTCTCAAGACATTTCCTGGCACCCATTTTATCCTGAGACAACCTGGTTAAAAAGTTTGAATCCACCCCAGTGCAGGTGAAACCCATGACCACCAGAACGGCAGCCAAGTGTCTAGCCACCACAGATCCCTCTAGGAGTTGACATAGTTAGTATTAAGGCAACTGCTTTTTCTTGCCCAGAACTTAGGTCATCATCATCATCAAGTGATCTGCCAGCTGAATTAGGCATTCATATCACTCCATGGGTCTGGGACTGTTGTTACAATTCAATCGCCAAGTGACTTTACTTACTCCAGAAACGGGCAATGAGTTTAATTTATAACAAACATTTAACTGACAATACTAGCCTACATAAACACCTTCAGTTACTACCACTCCGCAAACACCTGCTTTTCAATGAGGCCAAACTAATTAACACACTCCTACATCAGAATGTCCCAAATTACCTTTGACCATTATTTAAATATAATGCTGGACATAGTAAACGACTAAATATATTACACATCCTAAAGTCTAGGATAGACATACAAAATAAGCTACGCTTACTCCGCAGCTCAACTGTGGAACAATTTTCCACAAGAAATCAAAGTCATCGCCAATCCCTATACATATAATCTCAGATTATTCCAACACTATCTCAGTATGAATTACCTTGCCCCTTAATAATAATAATAATAATAGTAAAACCCTGGTATAACAGCCAGTCCCCATTTGGTAGACCAGTATATTCCTCATAGCTAATAACAATTGCCACATCCTTCATTAATATTAGTGAGTCATGTAATATTGATGTATACATTTTCCCTATGCCTTTATAATGCATATCTTTTATATTGTTGCTGTTCTCAGTTAGCCTCGAATGAAGTGTGGATGAAATAATGTGTGAAAGAGAGTGATAGAAGGACAGAATGTTAGACGGGCCTGTATGCCCAGTTCTTAACCCTTTGAAAATAAAGTTTGTTCGCTCGTTCATTCATTTGGTCTTTGGTGTTCTGAATCAACTCCGCTGATGATATTTCTCCACGCTACCATCTCAATCCATCCAGCATCATTTCTCTTGGTCTACCTCTGCCTCTCTTAACCATGATCTTTCCAGTTGTCACGATATTCTCCAATGCCTCTCTTCTCGTGAACAAAGGAAGCTGTTTGTCTCTTTCTTATTGTTGTATATAATGTTCTAATTTCATTAGCCTCTTTCAAGCAGTCGTTGTTAGTTACTCTGGCAGTCCAAGGAATTCACAACATTCGTCTCAGGAACCACATCTCTGCTGCTGTGGAGAACTTTGGTCCATCCATCATGTGCCATGTCGGTAAGCGTGGGCGGTCATGTTTTGCCATCTCACTCAATCACCAGAGTCGTGGATCAGTTCCGTGTTCCTGTCTCAACCATGCCATGTGGCCAAGCCATCCAGGTATTTGCTTCTAGGTCTTCCTCTTGGTCTGTTCCCTTCGATCTTGCCAGTTGTCACCAAGTTCTCCAATCCATTTCTTCTCATAACATGCCCAAAAAACCCTGACTGTCTGCGTCTAATGTCTCTAATCAGTTTACGATCTTCGTTTGTTTCTTGAAGGACCTGTTCATTGGTCTTTCTGGCTGTCCATGGTATTCTTTGCATTTTCCTCAGAAACCACATTTCTACAGCCATCAGATTTTTTCAGCTTGACTGCTCATTGTCCAAGCTTCACATCCATATAAAAGTACAGGTTCTATGTAGCACCTCAACACTCTTTTTCTCGTTTCAATTGACATCTTGTTATTGGTCAGTATGTTTTTCATCTTGCTAAAGGCTACCTTAGACATGGCAATTCTTGTTCTAATCTCTTCATCTCCCATCAGATGTTATTACTGTTCCGAGATAATTGTACCTATTCACTTGTTGAAGAATATTCCCATTTACTTGTATATTACATTGTGGTATTTCGTTCTTCCTAGTGACGACCATAACCTGTGTCTTTTTACAATTTAATTCTAACCCTCGTTGTTCACTGTGTGTAACAACTGCATCTACTAAATGTTGCAGGTCCTGTTCATTGTCCGCAATCAAGACTGTATCGTCTGCATATCTAATATTATTGATGCATCGTCCCCCAATGTTGATTCCTTCCATATCTTCAATATTTCTGAAAATACTTTCACTGTACAGGGAAAACAGATCTGGAGAAATTACACATCCCTGTCTCACACCTCTCTTAATAGGCTGATATTGGCCTACTTCATTATCAACTCTTATGGCAGCTTGTTTCCAATATATGTTTTTTACAAGTCTAAGGTCTTTTCCATCAATTTGTAGATCTTCAAGCATCCTTATCATGTCGACATGTCTCACTTTATCGAAAGCCTTTGTGTACTCATTGTGTACAGAACTTTGGTACTCATTTAGTATCTTGTCCTGTAGAAGACAATCCGTATGTTCATGTAGTGAAAGCTTGAGAGGACTTCCATGCTTCTGCCTCCTTTGAACTCTTAAAGAACGTGAAGATTTGATGGAGGATTTTCTCTGTGGATTGTAATTACTGTGAAAGGTTATGTGTTTTTATCGTTGCTTTAGATTACTAACTGATGTATGGGTGAAATAACTTATGAAAATAGAGAGAAAAGACTGACAGAATCTTACACTGGGCTGCTTTGTCCAATTCTTAACTCTTTGAAACTAAAGTTAGTTTATTCTTTCTCTCTCTCTCACGATGATGATGATGATGAAGGTGGTGATTCTGTTAATGATGATAATGATGGTGATGATGCTATTAACGGTGATAATGATGATGATGATGCTGTTGACGATGATGGCGATGACGATGATGGTGGTTGTGGTGAAGGTAATGATGTTGATGATGATAACGATGATACTGTTGATAATAATGATGATGATGCTAATGATGATGACGCTGTTGATGACGATGATGCGTTAATGATGATGATGTTGATGATGATGCTGTTGATGATGATGATGGGTTGCTGGTGATGATGATGATGTTGATGATGATGCTGTTGATGATGATGATGGGTTGATGGTGATGATGCATATAATGATGTTGATGATGACGATGATGCTTATAATGATGACGATGATGCTGAACTTGCTGTTGACGCTGTTGTCAATGATGCTGAAGATGATGATGATGATGCATTGATGATGATGACGATGATGCCATTGATGATGATGACGATGATGCCATTGATGATGATGACGATGATGCTTTTAATGATGATGATGATGCTTATAATGATGATGGTGATGAAGCTGAAGAGGATGATGGTGTTGAAGCTGAAGATGATGATGGTGATGCTGTTGACAATGATGATGATGATGCTGTTGACGATGATGCTGAAGAAACCTGACTTCTCCAGTAGTAACTTCCACAGCGCATTTGGCCTATTTACTACAGTTGACTGTATTGATTAGTTCCCATTGAAGAGCAGGAAAGAAGTGTACTATTTGTGAGGTATTTTGAGCCATGACTGCAACAATTAAACCTAATTATGGACACTATGATGTATTTGAAGCAGGACGTTGCGTAGCACTTCAATGGTTAATTTCCCAACAGGCACAGTATGTATGTTGTTAAATATATATCCATCCGTGCGTGCGTGCGTGCGTGCGTGCGTGCGTGCGTGTGTGTGTGTGTGTGTGTGTGTGTGTGTGTGTGAGAGAGAGAGAGTATGAAAGAGAGGAGAGAAATCATAGCTGCATATCTTTGAAAGTGACAACACGCCAGGGTGTGTACACAGAATGTGACCAAATATTGAGAGCCCAAACGTTCCAGGGTCGATATACAAACGCGTGCTCATAAGCACCTAATCCATATATGACATCTGTCACTGCTTGCTGTCAGAAGGTAAACTGTGTTTGTCGCGTTCTGTTCCTCTGTCTTTGTCTGTCTATCTCCCCGTGCGCTTATCTCTGTTTCTCTCTCTCTCTCTCTCTCTGTCTCTTTCTCTCTCTCTCTCTCTCTCTCTCTCTCTCTCTCTCTCTCTCTCTCTCTCTCTCTCTCTGTTTTTCTGTCTGTCTCTGTCACCCTTTTTCTCTGTCAGTCTGTCTTTGCCTCTCCGCTTGCGTCTCTCTCCGTGCTCTTATATCTGTTTCTCTGTTGCTGTTTGGTATGTCCCTGTCTGTCTGTCTGTCTGTCTG
Organism: Cepaea hortensis; assembly: GCA_963921405.1. Classification (NCBI taxonomy): domain Eukaryota; kingdom Metazoa; phylum Mollusca; class Gastropoda; order Stylommatophora; family Helicidae; genus Cepaea; species Cepaea hortensis. The sequence goes on from OY992876.1 coordinate 14,446,890, forward strand.
TCTGTCTGTCTGTCTGTCTGTCTGTCTGTCTGTCTGTCTGTCTGTCTGTCTGTCTGTCTGTCTGTCTGTGTCTCTTCACGTGCATCTCTGTCTGTTTCTCTCTTTTACTCTCTCCCTGTTTCTCTCTGTCTGTTTATGTCTGTCTCTCCCTCCCTCTGTGTGTGTCTGTTTATGTCTCTCTGTCTTTCTTTGCCTTTTCTCTCTCTCTCTCTCTCTCTCTCTCTCTCTCTCTCTCTCTCTCTCTCTCTCTCTCTCTCTCTCTCTCTCTCTCTCTCTCTCTCTCTCTCTCTCTCTCTCAGAATGTCGGGCGGACTTCCATGCCCAATTCTTAACCCTTTGACAATAAAGTTTGTTAGTTCATTCATTCTGTATATCGCTAGTTTCTGTCAATACACCCCTTTATTAGAATAAACTAACCAGTTCTAATGCGTGCTGCTATAACCCAACTCGATACATTTTCTGAATAATTTACACTCTTTTTGTCACTGTCAGATTATAATTGGATATGCATATTTGTTCAGTCAGCTTGCTGCCTTTCACGAACAACGGTACGGCTGTATATAATAGTCGGATACATTAGATAACATGCGAAAAGATTTTCGTCATCTAGTAGTGTAAACTTCACCATCGGGCAAGAGCAAGAGGAGGTTTCCAATCATCAGAAGTCGTTCCAATACCACTGTCTCTGCATCGTCTTTTCACTCTGGGGCGGAAGGGGAGAGCCGGCACGTCCGTGTCAAGACTCCCTGGTGTTTTTCTTATTACGTGCATCCGAACCCTGTACGCCAGCATCGAGATGTGATCCCGCTGATTGCAGTCTTCCCACTAAGTCGCCGCTATGTGTGCCTACCCAAACATCCTCTTTGTCTGTCAGTCTAACTATGTCTTTTGTCAGTCTAACGGTCTATGTGGCTAGCGGATAGCCAACTGGCTAGCTGTGATCTGTTCGTCTGTCTGTCTTTCAACTCGTCTATCTGACTATATCTTTGATTGTCTGTCTATAAATCATTTACGTCCGCCAAATTTCGCGTTTCGTTGGTCAGATTACGTGTTTCGCTAGTCAAATTTCTTATTTCACTGATCAAATTACGCGTTTCACTAAAATACCTGCAAGCATACCCTTATCTTTATGTTTATTTGTTCCCCGTAACCCTCCATGACCTACGATGAAATCAGACAACGATTTATCACAGCTGACGTAGACATTACACGACTGATTGTACACTGCGACGTAAAACCAAATTGTGTAGAACCACTCATACATACACACGGCCGTTATCATCACTTCCCGAGTGAAATCCCAACAGAATATTAATCAAATGTATATCAGTTTGTTATCTGTGCTATCTCCGGTTTATCCTTGATACTCTTCTTCTTCCTTTTGTTATCCCTTTATTCTCCCAATTGAACATTGTTCTCCAGCTACTTCACGCTAAATCGTTTGTAAACACAGAAATATCAATGGGGAAACCTTTGAGGCCACCACAACAGTTCATAAATAAACATACATGTACTGTTTGTCGCTCACAGAAATAGAAGAAGGAAGCAGAGACTAGAGCAGTGCTTCTCAACCTTTTTTGGCCTGTGCCCCCCTTCAACATATTTTCAGAACGTCACCCCTCCCCCCCCCCCTTTTTTTTTCGTATTTCCTACCTAAAAATTTGGTCCGTGCCCCCCTTCACACCATATTTTCAGAACGTCATTTCCCCTTTCGTATTTCCTACCTAAACATCCTGCCCCCGCCCCTACACAATATACGTAATAATTGAAGCTAAATTTAATAGCACATACTAAAACAAGTCCATACGTCCACATAAAACATGCTTTGTGGGTCTACTTACTTTATAAATTGAATTTTAGAAGGGTGACACGTACAGAACCGTACAGTATGAAGGGAAAAACAATATCAGGTAATCGGTTCTTGTATTAACGCGATCTTGAAATAATCTTAATTCCCACCCCACCCCCTGGAAACCCTAAAATTCCCCCATGGGGGGGGGGGGGGGGGGAAAGGGAGGGAGGGAATTCCCCACCGGTTGAGAACCACTGGACTAGAGTACACCAATTGAACGCGGTAGTTACCAACCGGGATTCGAACCTGTCACCCCCAAATGATGACAGCGCCTCGCTGCAGGAGCAAGTGTACGTTAACGCACGACCAACTAGACACCTACTTCTTTCTTCTATTCCTATGATCGCCAGACAGTACACATGATTATTTATAAATCATTCGTAGACTTGTTCATAGTTGGTTGGATTTTATTCTAAAGTTTTCTTCAGAAAGAGGTAGTCAGTCTCACACCAACCCCCATCGTGCCTACTACGACATGCATGCCAGATTACAAGATTGCCACTCGTTGCTTCCCTGGTTGGTACCTTGCCACTCGTTGCTTCCCTGGTTGGTACCTTGCCACTCGTTGCTTCCCTGGTTGGTACCTTGCCACTCGTTGCTTCCCTGGTTGGTACCTTGCCACTCGTTGCTTCCCTGGTTGGTACCTTGCCACTCGTTGCTTCCCTGGTTGGTACCTTGCCACTCGTTGCTTCCCTGGTTGGTACCTTGCCACTCGTTGCTTCCCTGGTTGGTACCTTGCCACTCGTTGCTTCCCTGGTTGGTACCTTGCCACTCGTTGCTTCCCTGGTTGGTACCTTGCCACTCGTTGCTTCCCTGGTTGGTACCTTGCCACTCGTTGCTTCCCTGGTTGGTACCTTGCCACTCGTTGCTTCCCTGGTTGGTACCTTGCCACTCGTTGCTTCCCTGGTTGGTACCTTGCCACTCGTTGCTTCCCTGGTTGGTACCTTGCCACTCGTTGCTTCCCTGGTTGGTACCTTGCCACTCGTTGCTTCCCTGGTTGGTACCTTGCCACTCGTTGCTTCCCTGGTTGGTACCTTGCCACTCGTTGCTTCCCTGGTTGGTACCTTGCCACTCGTTGCTTCCCTGGTTGGTACCTTGCCACTCGTTGCTTCCCTGGTTGGTACCTTGCCACTCGTTGCTTCCCTGGTTGGTACCTTGCCACTCGTTGCTTCCCTGGTTGGTACCTTGCCACTCGTTGCTTCCCTTGTAGGAACCTGTAACATACGGCGGTGATGTGATTATAACTACTACTATGTTCAACATCTTTATAATGTCATCTTATAATGAATTAAAGAAAAAGCAGCGGCTGCAGCAGAATATATCAATATGAATTGCAAACAATTAGGTATATTTAGCTCCTGCGAAAAGACGAGATAATTAGCTCCTGCAAGCATTTGTCTCTGTAAGGTACGTACGCCGTGTGTGTGTCCAGTATGTCTCGTCTTTTGGCAGGAGCTAAATATACCTAACTGTTTGAAATTCATATCATTATAATGAATTATGTTGACTGTTTCTTCAGACCCAAGGCCTAGGGCATTTCTGTCGCGTATTTTAGACCTGCGTTAGCGGACTTGCTTGAGCACTCGCTGACCGTCATGTATTACTGGGTTCACATCCGCACCGGGGTCGGATTTCTGTCCTTGCCAAAGTAACTAACGACGATTGCCTGAAAGAGGCTAATAAAAATAGAACACTATATAAACAAGAAAGAGACAAACAGCTTTCTTTGGTCACGCGATGAGAAGAGAGGCATTGGAGAACATCGTGACAACTGGAAAGATTGAGGGGAAGAGAGGCAGAGGCCGACCAAGAGAAATGATGCTATATGGATTGAAACGGTACCATGGAGGAATATCAGCAGCAGAGTCGATCCAGAACATGAAAGACCGGGATCTGTGGAGAGACATGAACGCCGACCCCAGCTGGCATTGCAATGGATGATGGTGATGAAGTCCTTGTTGATTCGTCAGCAGTATAGCAGCTTGATTATACAGGATGTGTTTTTAATGACTGTGCAGTGTTTGAAAATATTGCATGTCCAAGTTTTGTATTTACTTATTATGTTGCATAGCTTTACAGAGGTGAATACAAAACTTGGACCGGCAATATTTTCAAACACTGCATAGTAATTAAAAATATACCATATAGTATGCTTGTAGGTATACAGTACACTATTTCTGTCCGTCTGTTTCATGTACTATATGGGCAGCAGTGACATAAGTTTGGAGTGACCACTGTTAACTGATTCACTGTCGACGGATTAATTATCGTCAAATGTGATCTCCCATTTGGATAGGCTATACACAGCTCGGAATTTTGAGGTAAGTATGAACATTTTTTTCAAATTTTCATTTTCTCTTCATTGCTTTCATTTTTTCATCTTTTTATTCTTCCCGTCCTGTCGTCACGTTTTAATGTAGTCACAAGAGATCTCCGTGACTATATGTTTTGTGAGTGTTTGTTTGCTGATGAAGGTTAATCGCCGCAATGTCCTGTATGTGTCGTAATTCTGTTATGTAAAGCTGCACTACTTTGTGCCATTTCATATCGTTTACATTGGGATAGAAGGACGTTATATGGCCCACATCGCAATGTTAATGCTCAATGAACAGTCATGTACATTATAATACTTGTTCATTTGAATGTGTACCATCTTTGGTCCAAACTTACATTTTATTTGGGACTGAATCAGTTAACACTCATACCCACAGTATGTCAGTCATCCTTGCTGTTTCTAATACATATATATTTATTTGTTTCTAAAAATCATTCATCAATCTTTATTCTACCATAATTCGTTAACACTATAAGAAACTCTGACGTTGTGGATATTTCCTCTATGAACTCCTCCTGGGTTCACAGTTGTCTTCATTGCCATCTATGTTTTCACCTTCCCGTTCCGTACTATATTTCCCCATTTATTCTACCTCTTCCCGCTTTGTCGTGCTACACGCCCTGGTAACGCCACTCCAATCTCAATTTCATTGGACCATGGTCCATCATCTCTTCTTCTGAGACATGAAAGTACCCCAATCTTAAGAGAACACACACCTTCCTACTGTTTAGGTTATAATGTTTAATCAGGGCCGTGCCGTGCTAGGATACAGAGAGGCGGACGCATCAGGGGGCACCATAAGGGGGCGGCATAAGCGGCGAAGGAGTGGCGGCATTTCGAAGACTTGTATCATCAAGGGGCGGCATTTCGAAGACTTGCATCATACTGCGAAAATCTACCGCACAGCCTGTGTTTAATTACATTTCTAATGTCGTGTTTTTCTTTTCATCTGTTTGTGTGGTTACTGGTGATCATGAAGTTCGAACGTCTATTTTTGTGTTGTGATATAGCTTATTTTTATCTTATTTTTACTATGATTATTTTCATTATTATTTTTACACTATGATTTTCGTTTACCAAATTTTCGTTCGTTGAAAGATATGTATACAATGTCTGTGTTTATAACCTCACTTTGCCACAGGGGTCACCCACACTTAACCGTTGTCACGTTGTATTCCTTCTGTCGGCTTTATCACGGCTACTGGATTCACCCTTTTTTATATTTGGAGCCCCTGAATTAAATACCGTGTAATTCATTTAATTCACATGATTTCATTTACTTTGCCTTAATGCAGTGACTTTAATGTCGTTTCAATTTGTGTGTGTTGCTGTGGTTAGTTTTTGTTATATGCTGATGAAGGCCGTTTACTGCAACTTCCTTTGTTTTTGGTTTGTTGTAATTTTGCAAAGCCAACCTACTCTTCGTGTTTCCCAGTTGTTACATTTACACAGCTTCACGACAGTTACACCCATGTAATTTATATATTAGTGATTACACTGACTGCTGGTCTCCAATAGGACGGCAATAAAACTGTCACATACTTATCAGTCTGTAATGACTAATAAAAAAGGCGTGTTTCCTCAAGCTCCGTGACACACCAACACGCTGATATCACCATTGTCTTTCCACTTGTGCTCTGGGTTGGAATTGATCGACAATAAAATAACTGAAACCCGTGGGGGAAACATAACCTTGCCGTCTTGACAGACGATAGTTAATTACTTTAAAAAAAAAAAAAGTATAATAAACTCTCCATAGCACAACGCTTGGCCTGAGTTGTAGAGACCAAGTGTTGCCCATGCAGCGTGATTACTCTCTCGGCCTGCCTAGTCTACTCCAGAGGAAAGACAACACAAATACATCTATGGGGTGTATTTTTTATTGAATGTGGGGTTTTTGCAAATATTGCCGTTCTAAAATTTGTATTTACCTTTTAATCTTGCATGAGTCCACAGAAGGTGAGTACACACCTTGGAACGGCAATATTTTCAAAAACCCCGACAGTTATTAAAAATATACCCTATAGAACAAGAAAGGCTGCGGAAGCTGCCGAATGAGCAAAGCAATGCTCTAGCTGTCCGCCTGTCGTAGCTTCGATCTTAGACCAGTTCCCGACTAGTTCTTAGAGCCTGGTCTGCCCTGCCAGGACATTTATTCGCACCTGTCCAGTACAAACGAGGCTTAGTACGGACTCTGTTTGACCGTGCTAGGAAGATATGCACCCAGGACACACTGACAGAGGAATTTGAAACTCTGAAGAATGCCTTAAACCTGAATGGGTACTATACAAGATTTATAAAGCGCTACGGCCAACAGCAGACGAAACTACAGTCCCTAAACTCAAGGTAGTGATCCAGCTAACCTTTCGAGGGGATGAGGTAATGCAACGTTTACAGGACCGGCTCATTACAGCAGTCGGCAGAACATTATGTGCTGCAACTCCAGTTTTTATTGGCACCTTTCTCCAGTTATTAGGTACATAACCACACATATTTCCACCCCAGCAGTTAAAGAATATGTCCCTCTGTACGCCATATCCAATTGCATTTACCAATTCACATGCAGGTGTCAGTCTACCTACATCGGCAAAACAGACCGGCAGTTGAACAACAGAGTGGTTGAACACATACCTAAAGGGATTGACAAAACACTACACAAAGGCGATGGGAGCCTAGGAAGGCCTACACACCACAAACTTCCCGCTTCGTCGATTGCAGGGTGCGTGTTATAAACACTTTTCGCGTGTTGTTTAAAATGTTAAAGTTTGCAGAATCCATAATGATTAATCTACATAGGCCAGTTTTGTGCAAACAGAAAGACATGATAGTCAATTTAAAATTACCGTGGCAGACATTACTGTGCGAACATGTGTATATTTCAGCTTGACGGATGTATTTAGTTATGTTACTTTATGTTGTGTAAATTCTGCAGTATGTACCTCACGACATGCAGCGAAATATGCCAGGCAATAAATCGTGCAATCTATTGTTTGTGTCTTCGGTATGTAATGTATTCTTCAGGGTGCATTTCCTCGCACCAGGAAAAGGCTGGTTTAAGAATATTCTCATTTACTTGCTTCCTATAAATGTCTAATATTTTGTAGTAAGTCAGTAAAGCAACCAGTCATACGCCTCAAGTAAAGCAACCTGTCACACGCCTCAAGTAAAGCAACATGTCACACGCCTCAAGTAAAGCAAACTGTCACACGCCTCAAGTAAAGCAACCTGTCACATGCCACAAGTAAAGCAACCTGTCACATGCCACAAGTAAAACAACCTGTCACACGCCTAAAGTAAAGCAACCTGTCACATGCCACAAGTAAAGCAATTTGTCACACACGTCAAGCAAAGCAACCTGTCACACGCCTCAAGTAAAGCAACATGTAACATGCGTCAAGTAAAGCAAACTGTCACACGCCTCAAGTAAAGCAACCTGTCACACGCCTCAAGTAAAGCAACCTGTCACACGCCTAAAGTAAAGCAACCTGTCACATGCCACAAGGAAAGCAACCTGTCACACGCCTCAAGTAAAGCAACCTGTCACACGCCTCAAGTAAAGCAACCTGTCAGACACGTCAAGTAAAGCATCCTGTCACACGCCTCAAGTAAAGCAACCTGTCACACGCCACAGGTAAAGCAACCTGTAAAACACGTCAAGTAAAGCAACCTGTCACACACGTCAAGTAAAGCAACCTGTCACATGCCACAAGTAAAGCAACCTGTCACATGCCTCAAGAAAAACAACCTGTCACACGCCTAAAGTAAAGCAACCTGTCACATGCCACAAGTAAAGCAACTTGTCACACACGTCAAGCAAAGCAACCTGTCACACGCCTAAAGTAAAGCAACCTGTCACACGCCACAAGTAAAGCAACTTGTCACACACGTCAAGCAAAGCAACCTGTCACACGCCTCAAGTAAAGCAACATGTAACATGCGTCAAGTAAAGCAAACTGTCACACGCCTCAAGTAAAGCAACCTGTCACACGCCTAAAGTAAAGCAACCTGTCACATGCCACAAGGAAAGCAACCTGTCACACGCCTCAAGTAAAGCAACCTGTCACACGCCTCAAGTAAAGCAACCTGTCACACGCGTCAAGTAAAGCAACCTGTCACACGCCTCAAGTAAAGCAACCTGTCACACGCGTCAAGTAAAGCAACCTGTCACACGCCTCAAGTAAAGCAACCTGTCACACGCGTCAAGTAAAGCAACCTGTCACACTCCTCAAGGCGCATTGAACATATGGTGCTAGGACATATTTCTACAGACTGGCTCCGTGGCGAAGTTATTACATCGCCTGCCTCGCGCTCCGAAGGTTGTCGGTTTGATTCCGGACCACGTCATTCGGTTCACGAGCCCAATTTTCCTGGAAACTCCTGAAGGTCGTCACTGGAACTACGGAGTTCGTGCTCTGTGCGACGATGTAGTCAGGCCGCCCTGCTGAAAGAAACCATGTGTATGGGATAAAACCCGGCGCAATAAAGTCGATCCTCTCGCAGATAAACCTCATGTACAGGCCATCCAGCCCTGGGTGGGTGATGGGGTCAGTGTCACGCCGACCACTTTTACTTCCCCATACATTTCATGGTAATCAGTTTAGTATGGGTCCACCTGGGAGCTCAGGTAAAGTTTAAACATTGGAACACGTCCTTATGGGGATCGAACCCTAGACCACAGGGCCGGCAGGCGAGCGTCTGGTCACTACACTACCGTGGCACCCATTCTTCTGTTCCCACTACAATACCACCACACCCATTCTTCTGTACTCACTACACCACCGCGGCCTCCATTCTTCTGTACTCACTACACCACCGCGGCACCCATTCATCTGTACCCACTACACTACCACCACCGCGCCACCCATTCATCTGTACCCACTACACTACCACCACCGCGCCACCCATTCATCTGTACCCACTACACTACCACGCCACCCATTCATCTGTACCCACTACACTACCACCACCGCGGCACCCATTTTTCTGTACCCACTACACTACCACCACCGCGGCACCCATTCTTCTGTACCAACTACACCACCGCGGCACCCATTCTTCTGTACCCACTACACCACCGCGGCACCCATTCTTCTGTACCCACTACACTACCACCACCGCGGCACCCATTCTTCTGTACCCACTACACTACCACCACCGCGGCACCCATTCTTCTGTACCAACTACACTACCGCGGCACCCATTCTTCTGTACCCATTACACCACCGCGGCACCCATTCTTCTGTACCCACTACACCACCGCGGCACCCATTCTTCTGTACTCACTACACCACCGCGGCACCCATTCATCTGTACCAACTACACTACCGCGGCACCCATTCTTCTGTACCCACTACACCACCGCGGCACCCATTCTTCTGTACCCACTACACTACCGCGGCACCCATTCTTCTGTACCCACTACACCACCGCGGCACCCATTCTTCTGTACCCACTACACCACCGCGGCACCCATTCTTCTGTACTCACTACACCACCGCGGCACCCATTCATCTGTACCAACTACACTACCGCGGCACCCATTCTTCTGTACCCACTACACCACCGCGGCACCCATTCTTCTGTACTCACTACACCACCGCGGCACCCATTCTTCTGTACCTACTACACTACCACCACCGCGGCACCCATTCTTCTGTACCCACTACACTACCACCACCGCGGCACCCATTCTTCTGTACCCACTACACTACCGCCCACCCATTCTTCTGCACCCACTACACTACCGCGGTACCCATTCTTCTGTAACACCTGTATTTAGAAGCACATACGTGCCTTACTTCAGCGGATTAATTCAGCCTTGTTACTGACAAAGAACAACTGTATTTGTAGGGTGGATTCCACAACTAAGGCTGTCGCTAGGTGCTCTCAGTTTTAATTAAGTTACCCATAGTCAACACGCGTCACCTCTGGACGTGTTTTCCTGGATAATGGATCTGCAGTTTAGGTTAATCACTACCGATTGCAATAACTGTCAACCCACACATACACCCCCCTCCCCACACTTTTCTCCTCCCCACCCCCACACAAACACACAGATACACACACACTCACACACACACACACACACACACACACACACACACACACACACACACACACACACACACAAGCACACAGCGAACAATACAAGTTCATTTATATTATCATCCACACCATTCGATACAGGAACTTCCCGGTGCACAATCTACAGTGCAGGGATTCTCACAATATTCTCTCTTGTGTTCCAAACTGTCCATGATAGCATAGTTTGCGGTGCCATCGCCGCGACAACAAGCAGCCTGACCATGGAGGTCATGGCAGTGACTAAAGTTGACTGGAGACACACACATTCACCCGGCACGTTTTCTCACCGACTCAGTAAGCATGCTCATGAAAATCGAGATGGGCTGGGTTCGAATAAAGTGGGTGGAGGGTTTGTGACGGTCAAGTCTGATAAAAATCAGTGCTGGCTCGTTTATATTATAGACGATGGACGAGAACTCTTCCTCTTTATATATCGTTGAATGGCCGTTGACGATGTTCTCTGCATCATTAATATAATTGACATCGGTGATAACAGATCGAAGAAAGTGAGTGGAGGGTTTGTGGAGGTGAAGTCTGATAAAATCAGAGCTGGCTCGTCTATTTTATATTTGATGGACGATGACTCTTCCTCTTTATATCTTTGAATGCCCCTTGGCGATGATCTCTGCATCATGAATGTCATTGGCATCAGTGATAGCAGGCTGCTGACTGGAACTTCCCACTTACAGATATGAACGAATCACAAAAACACAAGAAGTAGACGGTAAGCTTTACAAGAAAACTATCACAAGTGACACAAAGGATGTTGCAACCAAAACCTTCGTCAGCATAAAAAAAAAAAAAAAAAAAAAAAAACCAAATAAAAAAAAAACAACAACACCGATTCAACTAATATATATGAACGTTACTCATGTTTTCTTGTTGTGGGCTGGACGCGTGTGTAATCGGATCCACGTGTATGATTATAACAACATATATACATCTTTAGTTTGTGAGCTGTTTACATTAGCGTTTGGCTTGCAGCCTGTTTGAAGCATCTCATACTGATCGTCTGGACCGGCTCAATCATTGACTTATTGTCTACACATTGAAAAACGTCACTCGTAAGAACATGACGTATAAAAGAACAGCAATGTCTTATAAAATAGTCTTTTCTTGTTCTTACATACAAGTTCATCATAATTATGTGAAACCGAATGCATACATGTTCTGTAATTCTAAAATAGCACAATTACACTTCTGTTATCTCACGTCTGGGAGTCTACGCTATGAACAGGTTATACCGTCTGCCTCGCGCTATGAAGGTTGTGGGTTCGATTCTGACCTACGTCGTTCGGTTCACAAATGCAATGTTCTCGGACACTCCTGGGGGTCGTCGTTGGAGCTACGGAGTCGTGCTTTGTGTGACGCTTTCCGTAGGGAACCGAAAATGTCGCATTTCATAAAAAAAAAAAAAACACACACACAAATCCAGATGTTCTAGAAACGCTTGGAATGATAAGAGAGTTGATGTTAGTTAGGTGCGTATAATTTACAGAACGTTGCAGTCAACACCAGCATGTTTTTGCTGTTGTGATCTCTTGGCAAGTTTACGTTCAGTAGTTTGTCATTGTTTTCTGAACGACCGGCACCCATACCATGCCATAAAAATCCAACGCCAGGCGGTCTGCTGCCAAATCACGCGCAGCTGTGTTTCGAACGCGGGTATGCGTGATCACGAACGGCGTTTTTAACTCCTTCCTCACGAAACAGACTGAGAGTTGATGAACGAAATAAAAAAAAAAAATAGGTAAGTGAAATATTTTGGCCACGTTAAAAAACAACACTCTCACAACAAGCATACTGGAGGGTAAGGATAAAGGCAAGTTAGCAAGAGGTAGACACCGATACAAGTGGGAAGATAACATCAAAATATGGACATACAGCAGTCTGACAGAATGTATAATCAAGGCGAGAGAGAGAGAGAGAGAGAGAGAGAGAGAGAGAGAGAGAGAGAGAGAGAGAGAGAGAGAGAGAGAGAGATAGAGAGAGAGAGAGAGAGAGAGAGAGAGAGAGAGAGAGAGATTGTTGAAGATGCATTGCAGACAACCTTCGTTGTGGAGGCGGCACCTGATTGAGACTTATTGATTCTGAAAATCGTCCCCAAGTTCAAGTTGTGAAATTATTTACTTGTGAAGTATAATACTTTATATGAGCGTGTACTTGTTATATTGCCCCAGGATCTCAGCACACATATTTTTATGTTAATCTCAACTTTGCACTGTCCTACCAAGCACTGCAGCAAACGTTCTTATTTAACATATTAATTTAAATGCTTACACTCAGGAAATAAATGACCGTAGACCCCGAGGTAGACCAAGAAGACGGTGGAGAGATAATATACATACAGACCTACAAGCACTTGGAATCAACGACTGGCAAGAGAAGGTCAACCAGAGAGACGAATGGAGACGGATTGAATCTGCAGCAAAGAACCTCAATGGCTCGGAACGCTGAAGAAGAGGAAGAAGAAGAAGAAGAAGAAGAAGAAGAAGAAGAAGAAGAAGAAGAAGAAGAAGAAGAAGAAGAAGAAGTAATTTTAAGTCGCCTTCCTCTGCTTTGATTGTGAGAGAAACTGGACGTATAAGTCAGGTTCGGGGCTCAGCAATGCAGAAGATTTGAGACCCACAATCATGTGTGTTTAAAATACAAAGGACACAAACTTCGTTTCTTATCGCGACTACGTCATGCCTTGTTAATGTAACTGGCAACACGCTTCAGTTAAATGGATTGTTTCGTTTATTACGGTAGGTCTGTGTCTTTGAGTATAATATTTCAGTTTACAGCACTATAGCACTGCATACGCCTAATAACATTAACACCCCCCCCCCCCCTTTAAAAATAGTGACAATCGTAACGTATATCTTAACAACATAGCAAAAAAGCGAAAATAATGGAGAAAGAAATATATCTCTTCTTCTTCTTCTTCTTCTTCTTCTTCTTCTTCTTCTTCTTCTTCTTCTTCTTCTTCTTCTTCTTCTTCTTCTTCTTCTTCTTCTTCTTCTTCTTCTTCTTCTTCTTCTCATCTTGTTCCTCTTGTACCTTACGGTGTCGAGGTGAAGTATAAACAGCGGGAGAGTGCCCGCTTATGGGCTTCATGTATCGATATTCCCATGGACTCTGTTATTCCCTGCGTCCATCATTTACGTGGTCGGCCTCTTCCTCTGCTTCCCTCTGGCCCGTACATCATTGCTTGTTGTGGTATACTGTTAGTTGGTAACCTACTTGCATGGCCAAACCATTTGACTTGCTGCCTTCTAATAAAATCTAGTGCAGATACAACCCCCACTTTAGTCCTGATTTCTTCATTTCTGATCTTATCTCTTCTTGAACAACTCGGAGGATCAAATGGATTACCATGGTCTGGCAAGAATGAGACAGCGAGGAGTGACGAGGGGATCTGGCCGACGCTCGACGCTCAGAGGAAAGGCGAGACGGACACATAATCAGATTGCTACTGGTACTATTGGTGTTGGAACTCTTCGCTGGCTGCTGACGATGGGGTCGGAGCGCTTATGGGAATGCCCCGAATGCTGTGATGTCGGTTCATCAATCAATCAATCAATCAATCAATCAATCAATCAATCAATCAATCAATCAATCGATCAATCAATCAATCAATCAATCAATCAATCTCTTCTTGATACATTGATTCTTCTTCTAAGGAATCTCATTTCTGTTGTGATTTTTCTTTTCTCTTTTTCTGTCATTGTCCAGTTTTGGCATTGGTAACATAGAGTTGGTAGGAAGATTGTGCTGTAGAGTGCTTTCTTAGTAATTATTGATACATGTTTATTCTTTAGTATTGGTGCCATTTGTCCAATGAGTTGGTTTGCCTTATTGCATCTATTTTCGATCTCGTCTTCTGATTTCAAGAAATTAGGTGGCCAGGAGAGGGTACTTTAGAGCAAAATGGAATGATTATAATATATTGAGGAAACACCCAAAATAAACATGAATTAGGAACAGGATTTGTCATAAAAAAAAGAGTTATGGAGGAATGTTCTAAACTTTAAAGCTGTTAATGATAGGATTAGTAAATTACGAATAAAAGGTAAATGGAAAAATATAACGTACTGAAGAGAAAGAAGATGATATTAAAGAAGACTTTTATAATGATCTGGAAGATGTCATAGAAGAAACCCCCAAACAGGACATCCTGATTGTGCTGGGAGACTTCAACGCAAAAATAGGTAGACAGTAAACGCATAAAAAAGTTCCCGGTATGGAAAGCCTACATACAACTTCAAATGATTGTAACGAGTTCGCCTTGGGTAGTGAGAGTGAACCACACCCGAGGTGTCTCTTGCACTCCCGTGTATTCTAGCCCCAGGGGTTGTACAGGCAGATACACATTTTTACTCTGTGGTTGATCTCATATTAGTTAATTATGTCTACAAGCCCCTCCAGATTCTATACCCCCACTAACTACCTACTCCTGTGGAACAATGAACACTTAGGCATCGTCCGAGACCACACTCAATCATTATACAAAGAGCAAGTCAACTTACATAAAGTTTATTCTACCCTTGAGAATATAGAACTGAAATGAACTTCCTGATAGAATAATCTATTTACACAAATAGAAGATAGAGTAGAGACAGAATCAGAGATAAGGTTGTCATCATCAGGTTGAGAAGTAGATTGGATGCAAATGTCCCGTCCAGTCGGTCCGCCACTCACCCGGCTTCCTTCCAATGAGATGACTAGAACCTTGGAGACCACTCCGTCTCCAGAGCGTGGATCCACAACAATAGAGTCACTGCTGGACCTCACTCAACTGGACCAACTGCATCTTTATCACTCCTACTAAGTCACTGTTAATACACAGTTCTCTATCAACACTGGCTGGGAGACAATCCTCCTGGACTTGACTCCAAGTGTTCGTGACTTCGATGAACCTAAGTAGTCACTGACCAATCTAATGGTCCCGCAAGCATAGCACCGTAACACTGCTAGAAGAATATGTCAATAACCAATTCAATGGTCCTATACTCCTATCACAGTACCACTGCTTGACGAATCAGATAAGGCAACTTATATGTCACTGAGTCCTACACGAACACAGTTCCAAGTCTTCGTACTCGTTCAGTACACTATTAGAATCAGACATCTAATTTCACGGAAAACAATTCAGGTTGGACTATAATCAATTGTCCCTTCCACCTGGTAACACTTGCCACAAGTTAATAGCTGGTGTAGTTCTTCTCAAGACCTGCCACTATAGCTGTCATAAGAACCATTCAAGTGTCTAAATTTCCCTTTTCCGCGTTTAGGCAGAACCACCGTAATAATATACGGTCAGGTGTTTCCTTTCTTTGAGCATGATTGCTCAAAATGCTGAAATGTTCCTGGCTGAAATAGAGTATCTTCTAATGTAGAAAACATCACAAACCATCATGTCCCACACGTGCACCTTCAGGGCACCCGTATTACTTGATGCAACCTTCACGCATGGTGAATCACATTGGGTACATGGTGTGGTTGAGTCTGGCGTGATAAGTAAAGAATTGAACCCTTCGCTGTGTCAACCGAAGTGGTTTCCTGCCAACGACAATTATAGTTGACTGGTTCTTCAACAGGCAAACTCCTGAAAAGGAAGAGCGACCGGTGAGAGTATACTGGCCCAAACATTAGTCCACATGCATCCTACCAATGACTACTCAACCCTCAGTCATGCTACTTAGTTATGCATATAACCAAAGCATTATCTCTATATGGAGAGTAGTAAAGCATGGGTTCAGTAATGTCAGCTGGCCTCACAGAACAGCCCGTCAAACAGAGCAAGAAATCAGAATGACGAGTCTGATCGTAGGTCTCACCTATCCCTAATCATCTACCAGTCGTCGCTAACGTCAGTAGTGATAGTAGGCTGTTATCATAGTTCTAATTTAATCGAACTAAACAATAAGGTAAAGAGTCCCTGGACTCGTTCCTTACATCATCAATGTTCATTAATAAACATAATATTGATCAATATACCATCCCTCGGGATATAGGAATAGTACATGATCACATCCAATATGTACACAAGCCTGTTTGCTGGTGGGTCCACCTGCCCACGCTATAGCAAACTCTTCGTATCAGACTCCTCCTTAGAGTCAAGAAGCCTTCTTGCGAATACATGTTCCCCACATGTTCCAAGGGTGATGTTCCAGTTCCGCCCTCCCAAGTGGTTTAGCCTTGGCCGGGACCGAACTTCATCGTTGGTCTGGTCTACCAACCTATACTTTCATAACTTGCTTTCACATCCCCCATATCCTATCTGTCCCCTGTCTCATACAGCCTCCTTGCATCCTTCCATACTTCCAGCACCTTAGCATTCACTCGCTCTAGCGCCAGTATGAAAGAACAGGATAGCTCAGACAAGAATTCAGTACGCATATGTATATCGCGACGGCCGCAGGGTTATCACTCGTCGACCTATTCGGCGTTCGGAATTACTCCAGGAAGTATCACATGCCATGACCTAATATATATACACAACGCCTCATCATATATATATATATATATCACCAATGCAGACTTACCTTCCCACAGAAATCCCGTGTTCCACACAATGAATTCACTATTAAGTTACTACACAATAGTTACATCATTCCTAGTGGCACAGAACTAAGTTCTTTCTTTACTTAGTAACTAAGCACAATTTTGTCTGAATCTCCACCTACCAACTTACCTGGTTTTCTAACCGTTCTCCTGGCTTCAGCAACAGACTGCCATAAATCTAGGTTTCTATCAGGCACAAGTAACTATGTTTTATTCTAACACAGCAACCTAATAGATACTACGATTTGCAATATATGGTAAATATAATTTATACCCAAATCACCCACATCGCATTCCTGCGTTCCCAACAGCTGATTCGCGAACACACGGTAAACAAACACACGATTAGCCGTCAGCAGCGTTATCGATCGGTTTGCTAATTAGTATGCACGGCCATCCGCATGGGTAATGAGGTTAGAACGATGGCGTTTGGTACACACTTACAAAGTTAAATGAATTAAACAAATAAGTACCTGAATGTCGAAAACCAGACTCCAGTCAGCTTTCAGAACTGTTCAAGGGCTCCTCAGCCTCCTTTCCGTAACAGTCAGCCGAATCATGGTTGAGGTGAGACGCAACACAAAATGGCTCACACAGGCCTGCGTCTGCTCTCTCCGAGCAAAATTGAAGTGAATGAATGGTTTAGCCAATTTCCCCACTCGTGCCAACTCAATGCGCACGAGAAGCTAGTGCTTCTTGAGAAAAGGCACTTTCTCGGGAAACCGTCATTCCCCGCCTAGAATTTCTAGATATCTCTGCACGAGAATTTAGTGCGATACCCAGCCTCACGGGTCACTCAAATTCCGGTGTTTCGAGAAGATTCTAGATAGTAATTCCTCCATCGGTTTCCCTCAGTCTATTTTTAGCTGGGAATGTCCCCCGATGACGTGCCAAATTAGTGCGGAATCTTTACGACCCAAGACAGATAAACGCGTTTCGTCACAATGATAATGGATGGAGAGTCATCAACCTAGCAGAAGCCAAAGGACTGCAGATCAGCAGTACCAGACTGCAAAGAAAGGATATACATAAACAAACTTGGAAATCATGTGACAAGAGAACCTATAATCAAATAGATCACATTTTAATTAACAACAAAAATGCATCAAACATTCAACAAGTTGGAAGCTATAGAGGAGCTGAGTGCCACAGCCACCACTTCCTCGTTGGGGCAAAATTTAAAATAAAACTTAAGAGAGCTTTCTATGCTAAACTACAAAGGTTACACCCAACATATAACAGAGAAAAACTACAAAAAATTACAGTCAAAGAGATATTTGGAGATGAAATAAAATGTAAACTTGAAATTTTACAAAACCTGTTGGAGGAAAGCGTTGACCAAACTTGGTTGAACATCGAGAATACAATTCAATCTACCTCAGAAGAATGTCTCGGTGTGTTAACCACGCATGGAAAGAACAGATGGTTCAATCAAAAATGTGAAGAAGCAGTCATTAGGAAAAAGAATGCCAGACAGCTATGGCTAAATGACATCAACAACATCCAAAAGGAAGAGCAATATAGAAATGAAAGTAAAGAGGCTACAAAAGTAGTTCGACAGCAGAAGCGAGAATATATGAGTAATATAATCAAAGATATGGAAACTAATCACCAGAAAAACGAATCCAGAAAGTTTTTTAAAGAACTAAAGTCAATCAAACGAGGACACCAACACAACACATATGATTTAAAAGACAAAAATGGGAATATGATAAATACCAATGAGGAAATGTGCAACACGTGGAAAGAATACTTTGTTGAATTACTAAATTGTGAAGCTCCAAGTAACACTTTCCCACAGGAAGAGGTTCTAACGTGTGAACCACAAATTGAAGAACCTGCATTTGAAGAAATCCTATATGTAATCACACGACTTAAAAACAATAAGGCAACTGGGGCTGATGGAATTGCTGCTGAATTTATAAAGGCGGATGGCCATGCATTACATCTAAAACTTTACGAACTAATAATAAAAATCTGGATGACTGAAGAATTACCCCATGACTGGAAAGAGTCATTATTGATACCTATCTTTAAGAAAGGAGACAAGTTCCAATGTGGAAAATATAGAGGAATATCACTACTGTCCACAAGCTATAAGATACTATCCGCAGTATTACTAAATAGACTAAAACCATATTCAGAATACATATTAGGTGACTACCAGGCGGGTTTTAGACAAAACAGATCAACAATAGATCAGATATTTATCTTAGGACAAATAGCCGAGAAAAATTGGGAATATAAAAGAGATCTCCATAACATTTTTGTGGATTTTAAAAAGGCCTATGATAGTGTCCATAGGAATAGTCTATGGAATGCTATGCGGGAATTTGGAATACCAAGGAAGTTAATCAACATGACCAGACTATGCATGGAAGATACTTATAATATAGTAACATATAAAGGCAGGAAATCAGACCCTTTCCAAATAACATCTGGCTTGAAACAGGGTGATGCACTATCGCCGCTACTCGTCAATCTGGCTCTAGAGAAAGTTGTAAGGAGGGTAAAGGAGGAATGTGATACTGGAGGAACATCCAATCTGCTTGGTTATGCAGATGATATAGATATTATAGGGGAAAATGAACAAAAGACATTGGAAATATTGACTCACTTAAAGGAAAAAGCCCAACAGATGGTTCTGGTTATCAACCAAGATAAGACAGACTATATTGTAATTTCAAGAGAAGGAATGGCTAAAAACTCTGGCCACATACAAATAGATAATATGACCATTAAAAGAACGGAAACATACAAATACCTGGGTACAATCTTCAACTGCTCCAACATCATAAGGGAAGAAATGCAAACTAGAATCAATTCTGGAAATAAGATATACTATACTATGCACTACAACATCTACTAAAATCAAAG
The DNA here is from genome assembly GCA_963921405.1 of Cepaea hortensis. Classification (NCBI taxonomy): domain Eukaryota; kingdom Metazoa; phylum Mollusca; class Gastropoda; order Stylommatophora; family Helicidae; genus Cepaea; species Cepaea hortensis. The sequence continues at coordinate 14,466,587 of OY992876.1, forward strand.
GCGCTGTCCCGTAACACCAAGATCACAATATACAAAACACTGATCAGACCAGTTGTGCTGTATGGCTCTGAAACCTGGAGTACAACGAAAGGAGACGAAGCCTTGCTACAAACCTATGAGAACAAAGTTTTAAGACGCATCTTTGGACCCATTAGGGATACACAAAGTGGAGAGTGGAAAAGAAGAAGTAACAAAGGCATTTATGATCTGTTTAAGTCCACGCTAATCACTGGTATTATGAAGGCTAATAGACTACAATGGCTGGGGCATATAGAAAGAATGGAAGATAATAGGGAAACAAAACTCGCTTACACTCAGGAAATAAATGACCGTAAACCCCGACGGCTTCGTGGCTTAGAGGTTATGACTTTTCTCCGTAATCTCGTATACTCTCGTCGGTAACGTGATGACGATGAGAATCAGCAGTGGTTCGAATCGCATCGGTAACTTACGGGGTATGTGAGCCGGCCGCTCAGAAAGCAATGGCAAATTACTGAGCGTAATCTTGCCAAGAAATCAACATATAGCTGAAAGATGCTGGTGTTGACAGCGATATCCTGTAAAGGATATGCTAAAAAAACAAAAAACAAACAAACCCCGAGGTAGACCAAGAAGGCGGTGGAGAGATAATACATGTACAGACCTACAAGCACTTGGAATCAACGACTGGCAAGAGAAGGTCCACCAGAGAGACGAATGGAGACGGATTGTATCTGCAGCAAAGAACCTCAATGGCTCGGAACGCTGAAGAAGAAGATTGTCATTCTGACACTCTCATTCTGTTTCTGAGTCACTCTGCTCATTCAGCACATTATCAATTTCCTGCTGATCGACTGTTTCTAATAATTCAGTTAATCCAGGTAATACCTGAACCATTTCTACAATTTTCATCTTACATGCAAATCTGATATACACAGAGTTTATAACGAGAGCTGGTAACATCCGTTTTCGTAACTTACTCAACAACAATCCAGCTGCACTAAATAAGCGCTCTACTGCCGCTGAGGACACTGGTATGGCCAAGACAATTTTCGCACTTGCGGTTAGCAGTGGAAAAATATGTTCGTTTTTCCAATAATTTAATGGTTGTGAAGTTGGTTGCCGTAATCTTTGAAACATGGTGACTTCATCCTCAAGGCATTTGTTTCTGGGGTCATCAAACTTAAGTGTCTTGTTTGGTGGAGGATCACAAAATAAGTCAAAATCACTTTTCGGCTTTTGTTCTACAATTCCTGCTACTTCACATACAGCAGATAATTCAGCAGAAAGATTTACATCTTTGATGAATGAAATAACAGTTGGAACAATAGACTTAGAAAAAGCGATCCAATCGTTGGCCCATTTATTGGTGTCCACATTCCCTTTCTTCTTAGTACCAAGTGACTTGACCATGTCTTCTATTTTGGCTTTAACGTCAACTCCAGTAAGGAATGCTGCAGTAACTGCCAAAGAACTGCCGCAATATGGCCAAAGTTTTTCTCTAATAATTTTCTGAAAGTTCTGACAATATTTCTTCACCATGCTGCTGAAAGTTTCTTCGTCAACATCAACAATATCTTTGTACAACTGATAGTCTAGGAGGAAGTATAACAGCAAAATTAAATGAGATGTAGCACCATCAATTTCTAGTTTGTCAAAAAAAGGTTTGAATTTCTCATGTATGTACAGCATTCCTTTAATCTGAACAATATTCGGAATGTGGCTTAAGAATTCTTCATTATCTTCATTAAAGTAATGCGAGTAATTTTTTAAAATGGGCATTGAAACGTTGGTAATATGATCGCATGCGCGCATTTATTAATGTATCCGGTGTCCCACCACGAGATAAAGAATTGATACAAGGATATCAAGAAACAGGAAGGATAAAAAGCTTTAAAAAGGTTTTAAAAAAGTTGCTATGACATGGCTACTGTCCTATGTGTCCCATGGGAATCCCGTTCCCATGGACAAGCCTGGATGTTCGTTTAGGTGAATCGTTGTTGCTTTTTCTTCTTTAGTTACAGTCATTACCTCGGTTTTACTTGTGCAAGTTCTCATGTTATGTTCTCTACACATTTCATTTAGCCTATTCATGTGGTCTTGTAATGCTTCTGATTTTGCTATTAGTGCTTGGTCGTCCGCAAACAGTAATTCTTTAATGGTTAGATTTGCAGATGGTTCTTCTTCTGTGTCTCTTCATACAGTGTTCTTGTGGTCTCTGTTTGGTTGGGTTCTTTATATCATCATCATCAAGTGCCGTGCCGGCTGGCGTAGGCGTTCATGGCTCTCCACAGATCTCGGTCTTTGGTGTTCTGGATCAACTCTGCTGATGATATTCCTCCATGCCACCGTCTCAATCCGTCCAGCATAATTTCTCTTGGTCTGCCTCTGCCTCTCTTCCCCTCGATCTTTCCAGTTGACACGATGTTCTCCAATGCCTCTCTTCTCATCACATGACCAAAGAAAGCTGTTTGTCTCTTCCTTATTGTTGTATATAGTGTTCTAGTTTCATTAGCCTCTTTCAGGCAATCGTTGTTAGTTAGTCTGGCAGTCCAAGGAATTCGCAACATTCGCCTTAAAAACCACATCTCTGTTGCTTCTAAGTTCTTCCTAATTTGTTCATTTACATTCCAAGATTCGCTGCCATTCAGCAAAACTGGTTCTATATAGCATGTTAGCACTCACTTTCTTACATTCATTGATAGCGACCTATTGTATAAGATACTCTTCATTTTCTGAAATGCGGCTTTTGCCTGCCCTATTCTGCTCTTAATCTCTGTTGTACATCTTCCATCTTATGTTATAAATGCCCCTAGGTATCTAAAATTATCCACTAGGTTAAGAACTTTTCCTTCTATTTCTATGTCACATTTTGTCTGCAGTATGCACCCGGCGAGATGCAGGAAATAGACAAGGCAATAAATTGTGCACTCTTATGTTTGTGTTTTCGTTAGTCAAACACGCCACATATCCCAGCTCATGCTATTCACCACTTCATCTTTTGGTCTATACAATTTTGGTGCTAGCACTATGTATTCAATACACATCAAGGCACGTGAAAGGATCATTACCTTTCTTATCTATAACCCACCACAGTGTTGTAAGCGAGAAAAGGGGTGTTGAAGTACTACATAGAACCTGTACATTTGTATGGATGTGAAGCGTGGACAATGAGCAGTCAAGCTGAAAAACATCTGGTAGTGGACATGTGCTTTCTAAGAAAATGCAAAGAATACCATGGGCAGACAGAAAAACCAATGAACAAGTCCTACAAGAAGCAAATGAAAACCGTAAACTGATTAGAGAAATTAGACAAAGACAGTCAAGATTTTTTGGATGTGAATAAATAAACTAGAGCACTTGGTGACAACTGGCAAGATTGAGGGGGAAGGTATAGTAGTAAATATCTGGATGGCATGGCTGCGTTGCATGGACGAGACAAGAACACGTAGCTTATATACGACTCTAGTGATCGTGTGAGATGGCGAAACATGGTGGCACACACTTATGGGCATGGTACATGATGATGATGAGGGTTGTAAGCTGGGAAAAGAATATCATCCTCATGGGCGACGCCGATAAGCGTGGGCGATCACGATTTGTAATCTCACACGATCACCAGAGTATTGAATCATATCTTTGATCTTGTCTCGACTATACAGTTTAGCTAATTGGTGTATTTACTTCACATCAGATCCATTGCAGCCAACCTTCATTGTGGAGACGACACTTGATTGATTGATTGATTGATTGATTGACTGTTGACTGAAATAATTAAAACACATAGTCACCGATATTGTTCGAATATGGAGCATTTGTTATCCCCACGGTAATCGCAAAGTTGAAATGAAGTCTTTCTGTCTAAACAAAATTGGTTGAACTGCCTAATTGCTAAAGTCTTAGCATGTTTGAGCAATCGTTTATTGTACGTCATACACAATATACGAAATACCTCTTCATTGTTCACATTATGGCCGCAATGCAACATGTATTGAGAGGTGGCCGAGCATGGAGTTTTATGGCAAGACGACTGCCCAGGGATTCCTGAAGACCGATTAACTCTCTAGCTGGAAGAAAATAATCACTATGGAAGAAAATAATCACTATGTTCAAAGACTCCTGTAATCTATAACAATAGCATCAAAAACAGAAATATCACCACGAGTACAAATATAATCTTACTGTAAAATTGTGTGAGGCCGGTACTCCCCTATCGATGTTATCGCTGCCATTTGGGAACATTAAAGCAATAGAGATACTGTTTTTGAGAATTTTTATAATATATCGTGTACAGAGAAGAAAACAAAAGATGAGAAAATAACGTTCGCCGGGGTTACTAGATTACTCATAAAAACTAGAAAATGTATGGGACATAAAAACACAAGAAATTAAATAGAGAAATTAAGGAAATACTAGAATAAAGAAGCAAGGGAAGAAAGAGGTAGATGTATGGGGAAAGCTGAAGCCGCCGGGCAGCACAATTACGTTTTAAGCAACGTGGACGTCATGTGGCAGGGAGGCATGGGGCGTCATGGTCGCCAGTATCTGCTCAAAGTCAGCTGCCTGTGGAATAGCTTTATTTGAAACAATGAACGAAAACTCAGTGAGAGAGAGAGAGAGAGAGAGAGAGAGAGAGAGAGAGAGAGAGAGAGCAAGAGAGAGAGAGAGAGCAAGAGAGAGAGAGAGAGAGAGAGAGAGAGAGAGAGAGAGAGAGCTCTCAATAAATCAAGGTAACGTTAATATCTTTAAAGGGTTAAAACGCCGACTTTTGAAGCGATGTGATGTTCTAGATCAAACGTGTGTACATAAACACGAAGTTGACAACAGCCGATCAGCCACTGGCATAGATTGTTATCAAAATACACACGCGCACACACCCGGCAAAGTCGACAAGACAAATAACACATCCATGTAGTCATTATCACAGTTTGACTAATTATAGCTACTGACATTACAGCCACACCAAGCATTGTTTAACGGATATCTTGTAGCAGAGTTTATGGCCAGCGATTGTAAGTGATGTTAATTTAAAAAAAATAATTAACGCTTCACTGCTAATTTTGTAGTCTTTTCTATCGTATTATTTCTGAGTTTCAATCAATGATGCCCTTGCAGAGATGTGCTTTTGTAGAGGGCAGATATAAAGGACAATGGCGATACTTTGACAGAATAACTACCAAAGAGAACTGGCTACACTCATCAGAAGAAAACAGTCCCGCATTCTTTGGTCATGTCATGCTGAGATGAAAGCTGGAGTATGTCGATACAACGGTGAAGGCTGTAGGGGAACATATGCTTAGGGAGACCAAGATCGAAGATACAAGATAGTTTGACATCATGGTTTGGAGGGGACGTCGGGTTTAGAAATTATTGAAAGCACACGAGATAGAAGGCAATGGATGGACATGATCACCAACGCCACACGGCGTGGGCTATAAGAAGAAACAGATAACATTGTTGGAATTTGTGATGAATGTGATTGAAATTAAGGTCTTTAGATGCTTCATATCTTCAAAATACGTAAAAGTTTAGCAATACATTGTCTGTCCATTACTGAATGTCGTTATTCTAGGTAGACATATCACGGATTGTCGTTATTCTAGGTAGACATATTACTGAATGTTCCTATTCTAGGTAGGGTCCAAACCTACTTTTTTTTAAACCAGTGAATCAGTTAAGAGACATTGTGTTATATTTCACCTATTAATCTTTATGTCTATCAAGCCTGTGTCGTTAGTACTCTTCTTTATGGCAGTGAAACCTGGACAACTTACTCACACCAAGAGAAACGTTTAAACAGCTTTCATATGCGATATCTGCGAAGAATTCTTGGTATTAAGTGGCAAGACAAAATCACAAATACTGAAGTATTGGAAAAATCAAGTTGGTGACGGTTTATTCCATGCTCAGTCTTCGTAGACTTAGATGGATAGGACATCTTAGGAGGATGGATGATGGTAGAATACCAAAGGTCATCATCTTTGGTGAATTACAGATGGGTAAGAGATCTCAGGGTCGGCCTCTACTACGATACAAAGATGTGTGTAAGCGGGACATGATTAAATACAGGTATTGAAAATGCACTTTGGGAGCAAGTCGCCGCTGAACGTGTTGCATGGAGGGCAAACATCAGAAATGGAATAAAGACAAAGGAGAAAATTATTGCAGATATGTCACACACCGAGCGTGTGAGACGTAAGATGGTGCATGATGGGGGAATTTGACCACGTGTTCACATGCACCCAGTGTGGATGAACATTTACATCGCGAATTGGCCTTATCAGTCACATTCGCTACCGCCATGAGTAATAGTTATTATGCCATTCTGAAGCACATACTATCGTCTGTCAAGACGGCAAGATGCCAATGATGATTCTTCTTCTTCTTCAGCGTTCCGAGCCATTGAGGTTCTTTGCTGCAAATACAATCCGTCTCCATTCGTCTCTCTGGTGGACCTTCTCTTGCCAGTCGTTGATTCCAAGTGCTTGTAGGTCTGTACATGTATTATCTCTCCACCGCCTTCTTGGTCTACCTCGGGGTCTACGGTCATTTATTTCCTGAGTGTAAGCGAGTTTTGTTTCCCTATTATCTTCCATTCTTTCTATATGCCCCAGCCATTGTAGTCTATTAGCCTTCATGATACCAGTGATTAGCGGGGACTTAAACAGATCATAAATGTCTTTGTTACTTCTTCTTTTCCACTCTCCACTTTGTGTATCCCTAATGGGTCCAAAGATGCGTCTTAAAATTTTGTTCTCAAAGGTTTGTAACAAGGCTTCGTCTCCTTTCGTTGTACTCCAGGTTTCAGAGCCATACAGCACAACTGGTCTGATCAGTGTTTTGTATATTGTGATTTTGGTGTTACGAGATAGCGCCTTTGATTTTAGTAGATGTTGTAGTGCATAGTATATCTTATTTCCAGAGTTGATTCTAGTTTGTATTTCTTCCCTTATGATGTTGGAGCAGTTGAAGATTGTACCCAGGTATTTGTATGTTTCCGTTCTTTTAATGGTCATATTATCTATTAGTATGTGGCCAGAGTTTCTAGCCATTCCGTCTCTTGAAATTACCATATATTCTGTCTTATCTTGGTTGATAACCAGCCCCATCTGTTGGGCTTTTCCCTTTAAGTGAGTCAATATTTCCAATGTCTTTTGTTCACTTTGCCCTATAATATCTATATCATCTGCATAATCAAGCAGCTTGGATGTTCCTCCAATATCACATTCCTCCTTTACCTTCCTTACAACTTTCTCTAGAGCCAGATTGAAGAGTAGCGGCGATAGTGCATCACCCTGTTTCAAGCCAGATGTTATTTGGAAGGGGTCTGATTTCCTGCCTTTATATGTTACTATATTATAAGTATCTTCCATGCATAGTCTGGTCATGTTGATTAACTTCCTTGGTATTCCAAATTCCTGCATAGCATTCCATAGACTATTCCTATGGACACTATCATAAGCCTTTTTAAAATCCACAAAAATGTTATGGAGATCTCTTTTATATTCCCAATGTTTCTCGGCTATTTGTCGTAAGATAAATATCTGATCTATTGTTGATCTGTTTTGTCTAAAACCCGCCTGGTAGTCACCTAATATGTCTTCTGAATATGGTTTTAGTCTATTTAGTAATACTGCGGATAGTATCTTATAGCTTGTGGACAGTAGTGATATTCCTCTATAATTTCCACATTGGAACTTGTCTCCTTTCTTAAAGATAGGTATCAATAATGACTCTTTCCAGTCATGGGGTAATTCTTCTGTCCTCCAGATTTTTATTATTAGTTCGTATAGCTTTAGATGTAATGCATGGCCACCTGCTTTTATAAATTCAGCAGCAATTCCATCAGTCCCAGTTGCCTTATTGTTTTTAAGTCGTGTGATTACATATAGGATTTCTTCAAATGTAGGTTCTTCAATTTGTGGTTCGCATGTTAGAACCTCTTCCTGTGGGAAAATGTGACTTGGAGCTTCACAATTTAGTAATTCAATAAAATATTCTTTCCATGTGTTGCACATTTCCTCATTGGTATTTATCATATTCCCATTTTTGTCTTTTAAACAATATGTATTTTGTTGGTGCCCTCGTTTCATTGACTTCAGTTCTTTAAAAAATTTTCTGGATTCATTTTTCTGGTGATTAGTTTCCATATCTTTGATTGTATTACTCATATATTCTCGCTTCTGCTGTCTTACTATTTTTGTAGCCTCTTTACATTCATTTCGATAATGCTCTTCCTTTTGGATGTTATTGATGTCATTTAACCATACATGTCTGGCATTCTTCTTCCTAATGACTGCTTCTTCACATTTTTGATTGAACCATCTGTTCTTTCTATGCGTGGTTAACACACCGAGACATTCTTCTGCGGTAGACGCCAATGATGATTAACTTTTAAAAATGCAAACTAACCCTCTAACCCAGTCTTTCTAAACCGGTGGCAAATCCCCCAAGAACCCGGCGGGGGGTGGGGGGGGGGAGGGTGGGTGGGTTAGTGTTTCCAGCGGTGAGGGGGATTAAGATTAATTTAACATGCGTTAGTACAAGAACCAATTACTTGATATTGTTTTTCCCTCCATATTTTACTATTCTGTACTTCTCGCCCTTCTGAAATTCGTTTTATAACGTAGGTAGACCCGCATATCACGTTTTGTGTAGACGTCTAGACTTGTTCTAGTATGTGTTATTAAATCTAGCTTCCATTTTTTACTTATACTGTGTAGGGGCGGGGGTTATAGGGAGGAAATACAAGGAGGGGGGATGACATTCTGAACATATGGTGAAAGGGTGCATAGACCAAAAAAGGTTGAGAACCACTGCTCTGACCGAAACAAGCCTAATTGGTAGGTGAACGTATTCGCCGACACATTTATTACCGGGGCTACCGAGGGAAGAGAAGTTGGAAACACTTGAGGTTATGAAACATGTCGTAGGAGGCGACTAAAGAGAGGTGGCCACTTCAACTTGTAGAACATTTTAGCTACACAATATCCCATCCATACACAATCCAACCAGTCATAAAAATGTCTACATAAGGGCTTGGCTAAGTGTCTTTGGGAGATAAACAGATGACGATGAAGAAGAAGAAGAAGAAGAAGAAGAAGAAGAAGAAGAAGAAGAAGAAGAAGAAGAAGAAGAAGAAGAAGAAGAAGAAGAAGAAGAAGAAGAAGAAGAAGAAGAAGAAGAAGAAGAAGAAGCAGAAGAAAAGGAAGAAGAAGAAACATGTTTATTATATTAGTTTACTTACAGCGACATGTGTCGACTCCTTCCCCCTCCCACCTTCTCACCCCCGGGCACCATTTGCCTTGGGATTATGTTTACAGTTTATCAGACGTGGCCTGGGCTTAAAGAAGTACGGCCTTCGAGATAACGACATTTTTGTTAGGGCAAACCGACCAGTGCGACTTGATTCTGTTTTGACAAAGATAATAGAGGCTAGGTGCTGTGTGCATTGTTTTCTGTCGCCTGCTTAAGTTTTACGATTGAATCTGTTTCTTGTTATGATTACAGTTGTGTGTGTGTGTGTGTATGTGTGTGCGCGCGCGCGTGCGTATATGTATGTGGGTATATGTGCATGTCTGTGTGTTTATTTGTGTGCGTATGTGTGTGTTTCTCTGTGTATGTAACGTGTATATTTGTGTGTGAATATTTGTATGTGTGTTTGTGTGTATATGTGTGTGTTTTTATGTGTGTGTGTGTGTCACAATGTTATTGACAAATAGAATTGGCTATGGTTATGTCCAGAGATATGTCTGTATGCGTACTCTGCAGGTATACTCATGAACATCTATTAAGCACTGGATAACACCGATTTTCGCGCACACAACTGTAAATTATGAAGAGATATGATGAATACATGCACTATTCTCAGGAACCATATTAGAACAGGTAAATACACAATACTGACTTCTATCGACCTTGAAGCATAACTAGTCGCACCGGACTCTTTCCCATGTCCAAACTCCACTGAATGTCTGGCTAAGTCTCCCTCATTTAGCCCCAGACTGGAAGCCGCTGAATGCCTCGACCCATCCTTTCCTTCACTCTATATTCAGTCTTCTAGGGACCCCCCTTCCCCTATGAACAACTATTTCACATTTGAACCCAATTTCAACTCCCCCCCCCCCCACCACATTACATTTCCGGGGTATTCCTTTGTCTATTCTCTCCCCAACACGTGCCTCTCCGTCCCCTATTGACTCAGACTGACATCTCCGTGATGTAATAATCCATTGTTTTTGGGGCTCAACCATTGTCTTGGGATTCCTCACTCCACCTCTCTGACCCTACATCCGCACACCTCTCATCTGACCCATGTAACCTCGATTGTTCTATTAGATTCTTAACTCGTGTATCCGCCCCACCTTGGCGTAAAATCACGCACGTTACAGTCTTTATATTTATATGTATGTGTATAGCTGTTTGTGTGTCTGTCTGTGTGTGCAAATATGTGTGTGTATGTGCGTGCGTTTATGTCCTATGCGCATTTTCTGTGTATTTATGTGTCTGTGTGTGTATGCATGTGTTTATCAGTATATGTTTGTGTGTATCTGGGTGAGTATATCTGTGTATATGTGTCTGTGTACGCATGTGCCTGCGTGTGTCTGTGTGTATGTGTGTATATGTGTTTACATCTATATATCTGAATGTGTATCTCATTGTGTGCGTTTGTGTGTATGTGTGGGTCTCCGTGCATGTGTGTGTATGTGTGTGTGTGTCCATATGTGCATCTATGTATGTATATGCCTATCAGTGTGTATGTATATGTATTTGTTTGTGTGTATTTGTATGTGCTTGTGTCTATCACCAGATGTGTGTGTTATGTGTCTGCTTAATGTGTGTTTATCATCCTGTGTTGTGTGTGTGTGTTTGTGTCTACCACCCTCTCTGTGTATGTGTGTGTGTGTGTGTGTGTGTGCGTGCGTGCGCTACTGTCAGGAAATCAACACAGAAAGGAAAGGAGATGTGTCATTATCCTTCCCCATTACATTTTACCAAACATGTTGCGATTACCCATACCCCGATCAACCTCAGAAGAGTCTATCGCCTGGCTCAGATTAATAATCCTGTGACTGAGTCAGCCACAAATAGGACATTAATTTGCAGGGGATTGTTGTCCAAAGAGGGTAATGGCTTGTTTTAAAAATCGTAATTTCGTGCTGATAACTTTTATAGCAATGCGCTACAGTTTAGTGGCCAGCACACTTGCTTACCGTCTCTGTGGACAGGGGATCGAACCTGCATCAAGGTGGACTTTCCGCGTTGAGTTGGGCTCCCAGGTCAACATTTTAGTCGTAGTATTAACCCTGGCTTAAATCATCATCACCATGTGCCATGCCGATAAGCATGTGTATGGTCATGTTTCGCCATCTCATACGATCACCAGAGACGTGGATCAGCTCATTGTTTTTGTCTCGACCATACCACGTGGCCAAGCCATCCAGGTATTAACTTCTTTGCCTTCCTCTTGTTCTTTTCCCCCCACGCCTGCCGGTTGTCACCAAGTTCCCCAGTTTATTCCTTCCCATAACGTGTCCAAAAAATCCGCTTGACTGTCTTCGTCTAATTTCTCTAATCAATGTACAATTTTCATATTTGCCTCTTGTAGGACTTGGTTATTGGCTTTTCTGTCTTTCCATGGTATTCTTTGCATTTTATTCTTAAACAACAGTTCCACAGCTATTAACTGTTTTTCAGCTTTTCTGCTCATTGTCCACATTTCACATCCATACAGGAGTATAGGTAACACTTCAACACTCTTTTATTCTCGACCAAAAATAGGAACCAGGAAATGTCTTGATATTTACTTCTTTACTCCTGCAGTGCCGATTGGTCTAAACAATCTGAGTCTAACACTATACACCTTATGCACATTAAGGCGTTTAAAAGAGTCATTTTTCTCTGGTTATTTCCTTGTTATAAGTGTCATATAATTTATATATTGACCACATCGCTCACCGAGTGCCGAATGGTCTTGAAAATATTGGTCTAGCACCATAAGCCCAGACTTCCTTGAGGTCCTTTACTTTGTTAACTTACTATAACTTTTACTTGAGTAACTTTCTATAACTTTTACTTGAGTAACTTACCATAACTTTTACTTGAGTAACTTACTATAACTTTTACTTGAGTAACTTTCTATAACTTTTACTTGAGTAACTTACTATAACTTTTACTTGAGTAACTTTCTATAACTTTTACTTGAGTAACTTACTATAACTTTTACTTGAGTAACTTACTATAACTTTTACTTGAGTAACTTACTATAACTTTTACTTGACTAACTTACTATAACTTTTACTTGAACTATAACTTTTACTTGAGTAACTTACTATAACTTTTACTTGAGTAACTTACTATAACTTTTACTTGAGTAACTTACTATAACTTTTACTTGAGTAACTTTCTATAACTTTTACTTGAGTAACTTACTATAACTTTTACTTGACTAACTTACTATAACTTTTACTTGACTAACTTACTATAACTTTTACTTGACTAACTTACTATAACTTTTACTTGACTAACTTACTATAACTTTTACTTGAGTAACTTTCTATAACTTTTACTTGAGTAACTTACTATAACTTTTACTTGACTAACTTACTATAACTTTTACTTGACTAACTTACTATAACTTTTACTTGACTAACTTACTATAACTTTTACTTGACTAACTTACTATAACTTTTACTTGACTAACTTACTATAACTTTTACTTGAGTAACTTTCTATAACTTTTACTTGACTAACTTACTATAACTTTTACTTGACTAACTTACTATAACTTTTACTTGACTAACTTACTATAACTTTTACTTGACTAACTTACTATAACTTTTACTTGACTAACTTACTATAACTTTTACTTGAGTAACTTACTATAACTTTTACTTGACTAACTTACTATAACTTTTACTTGAGTAACTTACTATAACTTTTACTTGACTAACTTACTACAACTTTTACTTGACTAACTTACTATAACTTTTACTTGACTAACTTACTATAACATTTACTTGACTAACTTACTATAACCGTTACTTGACTAACTTACTATAACTTTTACTTGACTAACTGTCTATAACTTTTACTTGACTAACTTACTATAACTTTTACTTGAGTAACTTTCTATAACTTTTACTTGACTAACTTACTATAACTTTTACTTGACTAACTTACTATAACTTTTACTTGACTAACTTACTATAACTTTTACTTGAGTAACTTACTATAACTTTTACTTGAGTAACTTTCTATAACTTTTACTTGACTAACTTACTATAACTTTTACTTGACTAACTTTCTATAACTTTTACTTGACTAACTTACTATAACTTTTACTTGACTAACTTACTATAACTTTTACTTGACTAACTTTCTATAACTTTTACACGACTAACTTACTATAACTTTTACTTGAGTAACGTACTATAACTTTTACTTGACTAACTTACTATAACTTTTACTTGACTAACTTACTATAACTTTTACTTGACTAACTTACTATAACTTTTACTTGACTAACTTTCTATAACTTTTACTTGACTAACTTACTATAACTTTTACTTGAGTAACTTTCTATAACTTTTACTTGACTAACTTACTATAACTTTTACTTGACTAACTTACTATAACTTTTACTTGACTAACTTACTATAACTTTTACTTGAGTAACTTACTATAACTTTTACTTGAGTAACTTACTATAACTTTTACTTGAGTAACTTTCTATAACTTTTACTTGACTAACTTACTATAACTTTTACTTGACTAACTTACTATAACTTTTACTTGACTAACTTACTATAACTTTTACTTGAGTAACTTACTATAACTTTTACTTGAGTAACTTACTATAACTTTTACTTGACTAACTTACTATAACTTTTACTTGAGTAACTTACTATAACTTTTACTTGACTAACTTACTATAACTTTTACCTGACTAACTTACTATAACTTTTACTTGACTAACTTACTATAACATTTACTTGACTAACTTACTATAACCGTTACTTGACTAACTTACTATAACACCATTTACTTGACCAATATTGCTATAACCTTTACTTGATCAACATTACTATAACCTTTGCTTGACTAACTTACTTCAACTTTCACTTGACTGTCTTATTATACCTTTTAATAACTTTTACTTGACTAACTTACTTTAACTTTTACTTGACTAAGTTACTTTAACTTTTACTTGACTAACTTACTATAACCTTTACTTAACTAATTTACTATAACTTTTACTTGATTAACTTACTATAACCTTTACTTAACTAATTTACTATAACTTTTACTTGATTAACTTACTATAACCATTACTTAACTAACTTACTATAAATTTTACTTGACTAACTTACTATAACCTTTACTTAACTAATTTACTATAACTTTTACTTGATTATATAACCTTTACTAACTTACAATAACCTTTACTTGACTAACTTACTATAACTTTTACTTGACTAAAATTCTAAAACCTTTACTTGACTAACTTACTATAACCTTTACTTGACTAACTGACTATAACACCATTTACTCGACCAACATTGCTATAACCTGTGCTTGACTAACTTACTATAACCTTTATCTACTCGCTTTATCACAATATATAATGACATTATGAGAGCCGCTGTAGTGCTATGGGTAGCACGCTAGCCTGCCGAACAGATGAGCATTTGTTCGATTCCTTCTTGTGTGGGAATTTAAACAAATTTATCTGGGTTCATAGGTCGACCCATCCCAGAATGGGCACCAGGAAATGTTCTGGGGGAGTATTAACCACATCACACATTCTCAGAATGGTCTTTAAAAATATGCCGCCGGCAACGTATATTCCCCCCCCCCCCCAAAAAAAAAAAAAAAAATCTCTAGGCGGGGAAAATGGTTATCTATTTTTATATTCACCACATATCCAACGCTTGCCTGCCGCTCTTGTGGCCATGTTTTCGAACCCTCAAAGAGGTCCGGATTTGATTTAATTGACCTGAGCTCTGAGCTCGACTTACTCTAAGATTGGTACAAGAACATGTTCTGGGAAGAAAAAGCAGCCGAAGACCACTGACCACACCACCGATCTAGTACCGATTTGCCTATAAAGACCACTGACCACACCACCGATCTAATCTTTTTGACTAACTTACTATAACTTTTACTTGATTAACTTACTATATCCTTTACATAACTAACTTACTTTAATAACATTTACTTGACTAACTTACTATAACTTTTACTTGACTAACATTCTAAAACCTTTACCTGACTAACTTACTATAACTTTTACTTGACTAACTTACTATAACCTTTACTTGACTAACTTACTATAACCGTTACGTGACTAACTTACTATAACACCATTTACTTGACCAACATTGCTACAACCTTTACTTGACCAACATTACTATATCCTTTGCTTGACTAACTTTTATACTAACTATAACCTTTATCTACTCGCTACACCGAAAATTTGCTTCATAAGTGATGTTGAATGAAAGAGTGTATGAGAGGAAATTGTGAAGAAGGGCAGAATGTCAGATGGGCCTGCGTGCCCAATTCTTAACTCTTTGAAAATAAAGATGTTCATTCATTCATTCATTCATTCATTCTAGTGCCGATTTGCCTATAAAGTATGGCACTGGAACCACATGAACAAAAAAATTTCCCCAGGCGTGGAATATGTTTAAAAAAAAACAAACTATTATTTACTTCTATCATATACCTTTGGCCACGCTAATAGACAACACTCTTATAAAAACTATACAGTAAAGGGGGGGGGGGGAGATAAGGTTTAAGGGAAGCGAGCAAGAGGTAGATAGCAATACAAGTGGGAGGATAATATCAAGAGATGGGCGAACTGCAGTCTGACAGAATGTACAATCAAGGCGAGAGACAGACAGTGTTTGAGATCCATTGCAGCCAACCTTTATTGCAGAGACGGAACCTGATTGACAGTATACCTAGCTCGCCTCCTGGATTCAGATATATAGCTGACAAATGCAAGTATGTCTCGCGTTTTATCCATACTTTTTACCATGTCTGTTTCCGTAATAAAATATGTCTTAAAATATACGAGTACATACCATATATGTTAGATTTATTAAAGGGGTATTATTTTTTTATTTCACCGGGCAGGTAACTCGTCGTGATCTCTCCAGGCATTTCAAAATGGGGATGTGGCCAAACCAAGTTTGGCTTTGTCTGCTTCTACAAGGTAGGTTTTAGTATTCAGTGATTTAATTAACTTTTAAAAGGCTATTAATATAAAGTCGGCAAGGTACAGGCGGGATGAGTTAGGGGTGCGATAGGCATCTCTAACGTCGAAAGACTTGTTCGGTTCTTCGTGTGGACTTTATGAATGTTTACAAAGTAAGGGAAAGTGGCTAAGAGCTAATTAACGCAATTACAAAATTCACCGACGTACCGAGTGGAGGGTTCGAAACTAGTCGCAGACGATTTCAGAGGGGATCGCTTTGCGTTGATTTCTATGTTATGATTGTCGACCGTTCAGAAAGAAATGGCAAACTACTGAATTGATTATGTGGTTGTTTCGGGATTTGAAATTTAAATATTGAGCACGTCAATATTGAAGCACTATACTCGAGTTTCGCGAAACTTTTTTTTATTTTTTGCGAAATTTTTTTTGCGAAACTCGAGTATAGTGCTTCCATATTGACGTGGATAGGCCTTAGGTTCATACCAGAATGCGATCGGCGTTGCCAGTAGTGGGTTGTGCTCAATATTTAAATTTCAAATCCCGAAACAACCACATAATCAATTGATTATTGCTCACTGGATTTAGGAGGCCTGGTGTTCCTTGCCAGTAAGAAGTTCTGATCGTTCGGGTCCCATCGATTGACGGACTTCGGTCGCGGCGATTGGGCAATCTTGAGCATAGCCTACGATGGGTAGCGTTGTGATGTTCTGTTGTGATAATTTGGTGTGTCCGGTGTGTGCCGCGTGGTTACACACCCGCTTCACACGCGTGATCCGGGACTGTTTCCGGATCCGGTCAGGGATATGCACTACTGACGAGCTCAAACGAGGGCGAAACTCGAGTATAGTGCTTCCATATTGACGTGGATAGGCCTTAGGTTCATACCAGAATGCGATCGGCGTTGCCAGTAGTGGGTTGTGCTCAATATTTAAACTACTGAATGTAAAATTGCCTAGTATATCACAAACAGCCATTAAATGTTGGGGTTGATTGTAAAGCCATGTAAAAGGACAAACTTCTAACTAACAAAATAAGGAAAAGGTGTTATACTCCATTGGGATTCTATTGTCGTTGGTTGGGCACTGTACCTTATCGGATAAAAGGCGAAAGATCGGAAGAACCAAGAGCACGTTGCGTTTGTTAACAATCCCACGGCAGCTGGAAATCGAAAACAGCAGGCCAAAAATGCCACCGCCCAGGTAACATTGTTAAAACACCAGACAACTTACCTACAAAAGAATATTTAGAGCATGAGTGGTTGTAGTACATAAACACGCGAAGCCTCGTTATGGGGTTCATGCAGTGTACTGAGTATGATTCATGGGAGGAGACTGGGGACTTATGGAGAAGGCGCCGAGAAGGTGACCCCTTATTAAAATCAAACCAAAATAGTAAGATGAGATAATCACAGATTAGTCAGTAGGGACAAATAGCAATTAGTCAATAAGGATCAGCACAAATTAGTCATGTGTATCCATTTCAAATTAATCAGTTGTGACCAGCCCAAATGAGTCAAATTGAGACCGGCACACATTAGTCAAATTGAGAACAGCATAATTTAGTCAAATTGGGACCAGCACAAATTAGTCAAATTGAGAACAGCATAATTTAGTCAAATTGGGACCAGCAAAAATTAGTAAAATTGACTGGCACCTTACCGTCTTGACAGACGACAGTTTGTAAATTGGAGATATACCTCTCCATAACACAAAGCCTGAGCTGAATTTAGAGACCATGTGTTGCCCATGCAGCATGACCCCTCTCTCGGCCTGTCTATCGTACTCCAGATGAAAGGTAACACCAATACGTCTGGAACAAGACAAGCTGCAGAAGCTGCCGGATCAACAAAGCAATGCTCTAACAGTCCGCCTGTCGTAGCTTCGATCCTATACCAGTTGCCAACCAAGGCTTAGGGCCTGGTCTGCCCTGCCATGAAATTTAGTCTTTGGGTTGCATTTCCTCGCACTAGGATAAGGCTTATACCCTTCCAATTGCTCTCCTCTGCCCGAAGCCGTTGGCACAATGCGGGGTGTCAGGTTTGGTAAGCGCCGCCCAACATTCGGCACTAACAGAAGCAGGTAGTACCGTCTACTGTCATACGGTAGCTCAGTCATATCTGGCTAAGACCTGACAAATTAGTCAAATTGGAACCAGCACAAATTAGTCAAATTGGGACCAGCACAAATTATCAAATTGGGACCAGCACAAATTAGTCCAATAGGCACCAGCACACATTAGTCCAACTGAGACCAGCACAAATTAGTCAAATTGGGACCACCATAATTTAGTCAAATTGGGACCAGCACAAATTAGTCACTAGGGACCAGGACTTATTTTATCACACAGCTTCTCAATACATGGCAGGCGTATATCTAATAGTTATAAACGAAGGTGATACCGTATGGTCATTGATTCTTTCCTAATTTAAATCCCAATCCAAGTTTAGAGGTACACACGTGCTTCAGAATATTGGCACAAAGTTAGGATTTCTCGTAAAGACAATTATTGATGTTGAATTGTAACCAAGTGTGATGGTGTTGACACTTCGTGTTAATCAATTGAAATAATGTTTCCTACAATTTTCTAAGCAGCGTTGAGATTTAGGGGATAGTTACACGCGCAATTTCATAATTAAAGAGCTTTTCGAGTCGAGGGTTAGAAATCAGCTGTTGGTGCTTTAGAAGCAGACACTTTGCGTTGATTCCGATGACATGAGGTGTCTGGCGTTCAGAAAACAATGACAGACTACTGAACTAACATTGCCTAGTATTTCAGGAACAGCTAGTTAATGCTAGGTTTGGTTGCGACGTTCTGTAAAGGACATGCGAATAACCTTTCAGCAATATATGTGTTTCTGTACACCTGCATTTACGGGTTTTAGTGTTACGATGAGGAGCGGCTGGCCGAGTGGCTAGAACGTCGAGTTCTCCTTTGGGAGACCCGGGTTCGAATGCTCGGTGAGGTGTGGATTTTGTTCTGTCGGGGAAAAATAGAAAACCTTGAACTGCACGGTTCACGGCGAATGCACTAGCAAGGCGGCCTTAGTGCCTCAGGCTCAAGACACCCCTGCCTCCCCCAATCCCGATCTACACCGAAAGGTACTCTCTGCAGTAAATGACAGTTTTCTTGGACAATATTACAACAAAGAAAAATAGCACTGAAGCCGCGGAGATGTGATTTTACAAAAGAATGCTGAAACTACTTCAGAAAGCCAAGACGAGTAATCTAGATGTTTTCAAAGATACAACACACGTATTAACACGCCAGTGATCCGAGGCTTGTTTCCGGATCCGGTCAGGGATATGCACTACTGACTAGCTCAAACGAGAGCGAAACTCGAGTCTAGTGCTTCCATATTGATGTGGATAGGCCTTAGGTAGATACCAGAATACGATCAGCGTTGCCAGTAGTGGGTTATGCTCAATATTTAATACTAATACGCCGAGCCATGTGTGCGCTTGTGATTGGTCAGCTTGAACTGGGTTTCTTCTATCTGTATTTTTTTTGTCAGTCTTCTCATGTTTTTTTTCTTGTTGGACATATTCTGTCGGTTCTCAGAGGTCTCAAATACTGGTGAAGAAATAATCCAGTGTTGAGGCATTCTTTGAACAATCTTAATCACTTTAGTTTATGTTGTGTGATTTCTCCAGCATGTACCGGACGAGATGAAGCGAAATATGCCAGGCAGCAAATCATGCAATTTATTGTTTGTGTCTTAAAAAAAAAAAATTACATATCCGTTACAGGACGTTGCAGTCAACACCAGAAGTTTTCAGCTGTTGCTGATGTTCTTGGAAAGATTACGCTCAGTAGTTTGCCATTACTTTCATAGTGACTTGTCTTTAGTTATTCAAGCTCATTACGGGAAAATCTTGTTTGGAGGCCTGAAAGATGTTAAGGCTCACAGTCAACTTACTACAAACATTAGGGCGGGTATTGACCATTTTGGAGCACCGATACTCTAGTGGATACAATTGGGTTCGATTCTCAAGGGGGCGGATTCACATTTGTCAAACTGACCTGGCCTTCAAGGTCGAGCCAGCTTAAAATGGGTACCAGGAAGTGCCTTGGGAAGTAAAGAAGGTCTGTGTGGTACCGATCACGTGACCACCGAGTGTCGACTTGCCATTCTGAGGAGAGGTACAGAAACAGATGGGGGTATACCCGATGCAATGAAGTCGGCCCTCTCGACTTTACTACTGTTTTCTTTGAAGGGTTAAAGCACAAAGACAACTGGAATGACACCCTCCACAATGAATACATGAAAGAGAATAGCAAGTGTTCTCAGATCTGTTTTATTTTCACTTTGTTTTCACAGCGACAGTGGTATTCAGTCAGATGCCGCCCCGATATATAGGACCACCATTTTTCTCTGTATCCGAGAGCGTCAAAAACGGTATGTTTTGACATTGTATAAGTTTGCAAATTAAAAACATAATGTTGTCATATTTTGCGCTGAAAACAATTAAAAAACAATAGAAACCCCTGATCAAGTCAACTCAACTCAACTCAATGGTTGATAACTCTAGACAGCTAGAGACGGGCACAGACAAAGAATTAACAACCTCTAGAAAACCTCGGAAAGAACACACACGCAATAAAAACAAGGCACTGGACCGAGGAGTGTCTGGAAACATCACAATCATCATGGACTGCAGGGTGTGAGGGTGGTCAATTCTCGGACAGGGATAGTCACAGGGTTCAATGCTTGTTCAGAGTTTGGTACACACCTTACGGAAGCCTGATTGGATTGATGAGGCGTTGAAATTCTTGATACCGGTTGTTGAGTCAGCATCAACTGTTATGATTTCCTACTGTTGTCGTTCCTTGAGTCTAAGGCATATTATGTCTTGAGTAAAACGGACTGGCTAGTTAAATTTGATTCTTCGATGGTTAGTTAGTTATATGTTAGTTAGTTATCTGTTGGTTATCTGTTGGGGTATCATGCTTGCACTCTGGACATGTACATATGTGTTCAGACACCCCCCCCCCCCCCCCACCGCCCCAATATGTAAAGTGATCGGCGCCTAATAGTGCCAGCTCTGTGTTGGTTAACAAGGCCCATCATTCTCCCGATGTGCCTCTCGTGTCTCGCCGTGCCACTTCTTACTTCCAAGTCTATCATTCTGGACAACGAAGTGGATTCACTGGCGTCAAAGTTCTCCGTTCTCGACATCTCTCTAAGGGTATTAATAGTATCTGTACGATTCATAGGCAGGTCATCTGCAGGGCTAGCAAGTTTATCTGCTCATTCATTTCCCTCAACTCCCGCATGTCTCGGAATGTAGATTATGGTAACTTCACGAACAGCAGATCTCCGCAGCGATTCTGTCCACTGTCTACGTAAGGCACTCACCTCGACCTTCAAATCATGCTCATTGAATCACCTAGTACACGAACATTGGTATAATTATGTGATTCCAGACATATGAAGGCCAGTGTCTCCGCCATCACCTCTATCGACATGCTTCTCTTGGTTATAGAGTGGGCATCACTGCCTTCCTGAATGGTTCGGCCCGCTGAGCGTGCAGCCAATACCCACGCACTTCTCTGCTGTTGTGTAACAAATCCACCTGTATAGATATGCACATCGGAACCATCTGCATATGGACAATCTCTTGTCTGTTTCTTCATGTTTCATCTTCGATGCATAATCTCGTACCTGAAACTGGAAAGTTCTCTTAACTGGCGTAGACACAATTTCGTACTTGAATAACTATGAACAGGGCTGATTTAATCAATGCAGTACGTTCTCGGCTGGTGGATACTGACGAGACTCCACGATATCCCAACTTCCCGAGCTGACTGTGAAGACTGGTAAGGCACGTCCATGCCGCTTTTGAGGGAAAGAGAGGAGATATTTCTTCTTCTTCTGCGTTCGTCCGAAATGTTGTTTTAAACGTAATTGCGTTTGCCTGTTTACAACACAGTTGCGATATTTGAACCTTTCGGCCGATACATCCGACTTTTTCAGGCATTTTGTTGACCGGGTTAACTTCCCGGTAGAGGAGATACCATAACCAAGTCCTTATGGGAACAGGAAGCAGACGTACCTTGAAATGACTGCTGCGTCCGATGAGCACGCGTGATAATGCCCAATGTTTGACCTAATATACTCCAACAAGATCACGCCTTTACTCAATGAAATGTCAAACAGAAGTGAAGTCTCACGGTTACACGCGGGAAAACTTTGGGCTCTGACGTCACGCATAAATTAATATAATTGGCGCAGGTCAGGCACAAATTAGCCAGGACCACATATTAATGTAAAAAAATAAATAAATCAATATATCATTAGAAAGCTGAGACTAATTCTACATGGGTACTTCAATTTTAGTTCACCGCAAACAAAGGGAATTCCAGGACACACGTCATATCCTGGAGTCCCCTTATTCGCAATGTAGTCGGTGTGCAGCAAATGGTTTAGTTATGTGTGTGAGTTGACCTGAATATTTCAGTGGTTGTATACTCTTGTGCACACTTAGGGGCTGTTATTGTGTGCTAATTTGTGACCCTGAAAAGGGCCCGTTATGGCATTCTTCTAGTGGTCCTGAAAAGGGCCCATTGCTGGATGATACTGCTGTATGCATGAGTTGACAATCAATCATATTCTGCAGACTAGTGTTGTGGCGGTGGCCAGACTGCAGACTATTGTTGGGGTGGCCAGAATTGAACAATGTCAGCTAGAATGGTGTTGAACACATCTAGGCCAGCACAATTAGTGCGACGACGCCACATGAATTCGCACATGTAGGAATCGAGTAGATGCCTGTGTGTTCCATTCTGCCTCCTTTTTCGCGCCTTTGTCGCGCCATGAAACGCACTGAAAAAAACTTTAATTGAACGGAGATCCCCCGTCAGTGCTATATATAGCTCCTAACTACGCTATATATAGCTGCTAAAGCTAAATATAGCCTCGTGACGTCTGTTGCGGTGAATTAAAATTGAAGTACCTCTACATGTTAGCCAATAGTAAAATCAGATGCCATTTTGTAAATAAAAGATAATTGACTTTTCAGAACTTGTGCTGTCGTCATAACCACTCATAAAAATAATGACGTAAAGCTCATATCTAACATAAACATGACCTTATATTACGCCAAACAAACATGTCTACAACTATTCACGAGTTTCCAATAACTAGTAAATCCTCTTCCAATCTTCGGTCACCTCAAACAAATAATCCGGTCACGTATACGAAGATGTACATCGTTGCTATCATGTTATTAAAACGGGAATAACGTATTATAAATAAATTCAAAAATTTGGTGACAAATGGCAAAATTAATGGAAAAAGAGCAAATGGTGGAAAAGAGATAAATGACTAAAGTAAAGATAAATGACTAGAGCTTGGCCGATTAGCATAATCAAGACAAGAACACGGACCTAATATACGACTCTGGTGATCGTGTGAGATGGCGAACCACGACAGCCGAGGCTTATCGGCATGGAACTTGATAATGATGATGATAATAATTCCTTCATTGATGCTATCACTGTTGGGCTATTTGGGAATCATGTTACTGAAATTGTACATATTTGCATGTTCCACCACAAGCAATCAAAGAAAAGAACATAGAAATAGAGACAGATTTCTTGGTGGGACCCCAGAATAAGATGATCTTATACAAACTAGGACATACTTTGCCAGAGGCAATGGTACGAACAGTCGTGACAGCGGAATTCTGTACAACTCACAGAGATCAAGTACTCTACCACATGTATGGAATCCATCCATTGGCACCTTGCCGTCTTGACAGACGTTAGTTTGTGCTTTAAAAATGCATAATAACTTTTACCTATGGCGGTAGCGAATGTGACTGATAAGGCCAATTCGCGCTGTAAATGTCCGTTCACAGTGGGTGCATGTGAACATGTGGTCATTTCCACCATCAGGTACCATCTTACGTTTCACACGCTCGGTGTGTGACTTATCTGCAATAATTTTCTCCTTTATCTTTATTCCATTTCTGATGTTTGCCCTCCATGCAACACGTTCAGCGGCGACTTGCTCCCGATGTGTATTATCAATGCCTGAATCAATAATGTCCCACTTACACACATCTTTGTATCAATGTATGGAATAACAAGAAGATATTTAAATGAATAACGCCTTCCGTCACAAATACTATAATGACGCACTGTAATGGTGTCCGGGATTTCATAGCGAAGGTTAATGGACAGTGCTTAGGAGAGCCTGGTAAATGATACCACAACATTTAGTATGAGAATGGAGGTAGAGGAAAACAAGGAAGGACCCTGTGTAAAAAAAAACAACAACTTAAAAGACAACTAAAAATAGGAACATGAATGTTGCTTGTTTTTGGTGTTGTTCGATCGATTTGAACTCGAGCGTAGTCGACACTCGTGCTATAACTTCAAGTAGTTGCTTTTAGGAGATACTCGTAATTAACGTTCCAAAGTCAAGGACGAGAAATCAACATTTAAGTCCAACTGACCGGTGTAGGGGTTGAACCCGTAACTTTAGCATTAGCACACCGGATGTTTGATAGTGAGCGCTTTTATCCTTTCGGCCATGCTGACCTCTGTATGGGAATGTGAGGCGTGTTGGTTATGACAGTAAGTAACTTCGAGAGACTGCAATGGAGGACTGCTCATGACAAGACAGTGAGTGATATTGGGGATGATAACAATGTGTTACATATTCCCTTAGGTACTGTCATCTATACGCTAACTGGTTCGGACACTGATGCAAATGAACAACTGACATTCAGGTAATACTCACCTTGTCTTTGACAGTACACTGTGTATCTTAATGTTGAATTCTATATGTCGGGAGTATCCGTGGCGAAGTGGTCAAGCCGTCTACCTCCGGCTGAGAAGGTTGTGTTTTCGATTTCTGGCCGCATCCTTCGGTTCCCGAGTGCATTTTTTAGGAGACTCCTGGGGGTCGTCGCTGTAGCTACGGAGTTAGTGCTTTGTGTGACGCTTTCCGCGCTGCGGAAAGAGACTGAGCCATGTGGAATAAAACCCGGTGCAATGAAGTCGACCCTGTCGACTTTTAATCTACTTTTTAAAGTTCTATATGTGTTTAGTTGTGTATTCTTCTTCTTTCATTAGCTTGAAATATGTCTATAACTGCAATGTTGTCTCCTGTATGAATTTAACGGTCTTTTTTTTAGTTCACTCAGCGGACCATAGAGTTTATCAACCACTGTTGTCTCTCTAAGGCAAAATGTTTGCCTAGATATGGAATCATCGATACGTCACGGTGCAAAGGGCGGCAATCCATGAATTGAGTATTTTTCCAGTAACATTGTTACAGTTTTCGCGATGAAGGGATGCTTTGCCAACGTTCAATTTTTCCATTTCTGATACATCAATATGTGGCTGTTTCCGTTTGGGATCTGGAATGTGTATAATCGGCTTTACTAGCCTGTTCTCTTGATCAGATGTATGTATCTATATTGCGTTGCAATCGGGGATAGCCTGTTTACGTCACTTTACCAATGGCGGCACCCATCAATTTGAAATTTCCAAGCAAAGTTTATAGCTTTTGCAACTCTAATAAAATGAAAATAGCTCACAATTCTATGAAGTGGCCATCGGCGGGGAAAAGGGATCTGGAGACATTACACATCCCTGTCTCATAACTCTCTTGATAGGCTTATATTGATATACTTCGTGTGTCGAGTCGAGTAAGACCACTGCTCAAGCAAAGGAAAGGCGCTGAAGACGGAGGTCGCCAGCAAGGAGGCGCACCACAAAAATCAGGCTGCCACGCAATCACGCTTTAGTTGTGTATGTAGCCTCACGGCTCATCTCGTGCAAGGTCTTCTTCCTGAGAGTCAATGTGGCTTCAGAAAAGAACGAGGAATTGTTGACATGATTTACCCTGCAAGGCAGCTGCAAAAGAAATGACAGGAACAGAGCTCTGAAATGTTCTCAACTTTCACTGACCTTACCAAGGCTTTTGATACAGTCAGCAGAGAAGAAGACTGTGGAAGATTATGGCGAAATATGGCTGTACACAACAGTTTGTCCAAATAGTGTGGCTATTTCATGATGGTATGCAGGCAAGAGTACAGGAAAATGGTGAACTGTCTGAGCCCTTTCCCGTCACCAATGGAGTGAAGCAAGGATGTGTCCTGGCACCAACACTGTTCAGCCTCATGTTTTCAGCTATGCTGACGAATGCCTTCGAGAACAATGACATTGGAATATATATCAACTACCTCATGGATGGAAAGTTTTTCAATCTCAGAAGGCTGAAAGCCAAAAACCAAAACAAACAGCGATACCGTCAGAGAACTGCTGTTTGCTGATGACTGCGCTCTATATGCCAACTCATAGGCAGACATGCAACATAATGTTTCAGCTTTCTCATATGCCTGTGCCAACTTTGGGCTCAATATCAACTTGGAGAAGACTGTAGTTATGTGCCAGCCAGCTCCAGGGAATAATCACACTGTGCCGAATATCAAAGTGAATGGTCATAGACTAAGTGTTGTGGACAAATTCACCTATCTTGGCAGCACTGTGTCACAAGTTGCCACAATTGATGACGAAGTGAATGCAAGAATCTCCAAGGCCAGCGCGGTCTTTGGCAGACTGTACAAGAATGTATGGGACAGAAATAGAATAAGCCTGCAAACAAAGCTGAAAGTCTATAAAGTAGCTGTATTATCCACACTGCTATATGCTTGTGAAACATGGACTGTTTATCAGCGACATGCTAGGAAATTAAACCACTTCCACACAGTCTACCTTAGGAAGCTAATGAAGATTAAATGGCAAGACAAGATCCCCGACACTGAAATTCTAGAAAGAGTGTCCATGCCAAGTATCCACACTCTACTAATGAAAAATCAGATTCGCTGGGCTGGTCACTTAACTCATATGCCAGATCACAGGCTCCCCAATCAATTTTTTTTACGGCAAGCTGCGTTGTGGTAAACGCCCCCAGGGCGGCCAGAGGAAACGCTTTAAAGACAATCTGAAAATCTCACTGAAAGCTTTTGGAATTTATCTTGACACCTGGGATACTGCTGCTAAAGACCGTAATTCGTGGCGCACATCATTATATAAGGATGCAGTCACTTGTGAAGCAACCAGGACTGCAATAGCTGTGAAGAAAAGGCTGGAAAGATAAACCACTGCAGGAAACCCTCCTCCTGTGACGTCAAGCATTCTTTGATCACTTTGTCAATTGATTGATTGATTGATCTAGAAACCGACATCACAGCATTCGGGGCATTCCCATAGGTACTCCGCCCCATCCTCAGCAGCCAGTGAAGAATTCCAACACAAATAGTACCAGTAACAATCTGATTGTATGTCCGTCTCGCCACCCAGCAAAACACACATCACAAAACCACACACACATACCCCCGCCAACCCACACATACCGCACCTATCAACACATACATCCCGCACCCTCACAATTTTCCCCACCCATCCACACACACACACACATCAGCCAACCTAACCCACTCACCCACCCAATGTCGGAGAAAACAGCTCCAGATCATTAGCACTGTTCTCATCACTTGGACGAATTGCTGTCCTGGTGACACAGCCGTTGTTGATACAAATCAGGTCAATTGTTTTAAGTGCAGTCTCGAGCTCATCCCCCTGTGTGTTGGAGGAAGTGTTTCCCCAATGATCTGCCTTTAGCGTTGAAATCGCCACAGAAAATAACATTTCTCTCATGACCTAATATGTCACTTAAGCACTGCCACTTCTGGGAATCCACACCCGCGTTACGGGCATAAACATTAACCAACACGAATGATAGGCAAGATTGAATTCTAAACGCCTGTATTTGTATGTCGTCATTGTCCCAACTGGATATGTCTAGCTCTGAAGCCACCATACTGTCGCGAATGTGAATCACCATTCCCAGATGTCGCCTGTTATAGAAACATTTGAAGCCGGCAATTTGGAGTAACTGATCACCGAGTCTTGTCTCACGGAACGCTACAATGTCGTTCCTGTATACCAGGTTTTCCAGAGTAGGGCCTCGTTGTTTTACGCTGGCACAGTTCCAATATAGAATACGAGTATTCCTTTGGCCCAGACGGTCACTTTTGAGTCTTCTTCTTCTTCGTCTTCTTTGCGTTCATCCGGAGTGTTTTTTTATTCCAGATGTGATTACGGTGTGTCTACTTAGGCACCCTTGGGCCGAAACCCTTAGGCCAACACATCCGACTTTTTGCGTGCATTTTTGACCGGTTAGCATTCCTGTGGGACTCTCACTTTTGTGGTGCCGTCCACATCCCAGCCTGTCAAGTTGGAACGGTCTAATGCTTCTCGATCAGCCCTCAGGAGAAGGCAGGGACAGTCCATGGCATTTTCCAACATCCAGGGTGGCTTCCATAGTTGCAGAGCCGACACATAGCCCCCTGGTGCTAGGCTCACCGACGGAATCGTCACGTCCTGCTCATGACTGCTTTAATTCCTCATTTCAATATGTTAGGCATTTCTTTCACCACAGGCCTTTCCTGCACAAACCAGTCCGGTCTGCAGGCGGTATCAACTCAGCGAGTTTTCGATTCTGATATGTGCTTGTCGCTGTGCCCGTCAGAGCTGTTCCGGGCACAACGGACCCTTTTGAGTCTAAAACGCCTTGCTCCACCTCGTCTGCCTTGCCGCTTACAGCCTCCCCGCCGCCCCCGTCGCCTTGTTAGGCTAATTTCCCTCCGCACGGAGCACGAACGCTGTTCCGCAATGTTGAATAACCAAACACCTCAGAACCACACACGCTGCGAAATTTCACTCAAGGATTGCTTCGCTCAATGCACGAACTCCGTTGCATCGGTGAAGATCTTGAGAAAAAATTCCTGGTTTTACATCCTAGCACACAAATTGCACGCAATTGTATGTGGTCAGTTCTGTATGTGTTTAGTTCTGCAAGTGTTTAGTTATGTATATATTAAGTTCTGTATATGTTAAGTTCTGTATGTGTTTAGTTCTGTATATGTTTAGTTCTGTATGTGTTTAGTTCTGTATATGTTTAGTTCTGTATGTGGTTAGTTCTGTATATGTTAAGTTATGCATTGTTTAGTTCTGCATATATTTAGTTCTGTATGCGTATAGTTTTGTATATATTCAATTCTGTATATGTTTAGCTCTCTATATGTCCAGTTCTGCATTTACTTCATATTGTGCATGCTTACTTCTGTGGATATTTAGTTCTTTATATGATTAGCTCTGTACATGTTCAGTTATGTAGGTATTTAGCACTTAAATGCAGTTCTGTTTTTTTTTTTTTAAAATAACTCTATAATGTTTAGTTTTGTATGTATTTAGTTCTGCATATGGTTAATTCTGCAATGATATTCACGTAACACATACTGCTGTTTGAGCGTAAACTGTAACGTCTTTATATTTTCAAGATCAAGGCATAATGAGCTGTGGTCACCAGTTCGCTTTCTCGTCGCCATTTCTTTTTAAACAACTGCCAAAGATTAGTTAATATTATCTGGTGCCAATTTTATAATGCTGCATTGACCCCGAGGACCCTACTGATTAGAAAAAAAAAATAGTTCTGCCGCTCCTAGGGATTGAACGTGTATCAATGTCTTGGTAGGAAAGCTCACTCACTACTATGCCACCGTGGTGGTTTTGCATAATCAGGATTTTTTTCCGCATATCCTTTACAGGACATCGCTGTCAACACCAGCATTTTATCGCTGCTGTTGATTTCTTGGCAAGATTACGCTCAGTAGTTTGCCATTGCTTTCTGAGCGGCCAGCTCACATATCCCGTAAGTAACGGACGCGGCGAGAACCGCTACCGATTCTCGCGCAGTCGCGTTTGCTCATGTAGATAAAAGGGATTACGGAGAAAGTCGCTAACTCCTCGGCCAGGGAGACCGGCATAATCAGGATTACGCATGGATATTTTACTGGAAGGGCGTGAGTGTTACCTAGGCCGCACAGTGGAGATAATGCATGGTAACACTGTCGCATACTGTAGGTGTTGTGGATACGATTCGCAATCCCACATACTTCGTTCGAAACACAGCTGCAGGCGAAGGCCAGCATGGCCGAATGGATAACAGCAATAGCTCTTAAACTTCCAGTGTGCTGATGCAGAGGTAGCGGGTTCAACCCCTACACGGTCAGTAAGACTAAAATTTTGACTGCTGGTCCTTGAATTGGGGACGTGAATTACGAGTACCTCAGAAGTCGGAGTGGGTTCGCCTGAAGGATGAAAGAGAGTGAGAGAGAGTGTGAGAGAGAGTGAGAGAGAGAGAGTGAGAGAGAGTAAGAGATAGTGAGAGAGAGTGAGCGAGAGAGTAAGAGAGAGAGTGAGAGAGAGCGAGAGCGAGAGAGAGAGAGAGAGAGAGAGAGAGAGAGAGAGAGAGAGAGAGAGAGAGAGAGAGAGAGAGAGAGAGAGAGAGAGAGAAAGCTAATCCACATGCAAAAATCAGTCCACTGCATTAGAAGTAGTAGCACGTATATGGACTATGCTTAAGTTAAAAGCGAGAGAACGTTAAAAAAACACCTGCAGGCGATTTAGAAGCAGACCGAACGAACGATCTTTATTTTCAAAGGGTAACAAATTAGGCACACAGGTCTTACATTACAAATTAGGTCTTACATTCGGCCCTTCCAATCTCTCATGTTACATTCACATAGTAAAAAAAAACATCATCAAATGGATTTTGTAAACATAAGCAATGCATATTACCATGTTATGAGACAGGCAGACACACGTACACACGCACATTCATAAACACACGCACTCATAGGTACCTGCATACATACTTACATCATTTGCACAAACTCACAGTTATGCACAAACTCAGCAACACACAAATACATACTCCCTCGTATATACTGCATGCATGCACACATACCCACACAAATACACACTCCCTCGTATATACTGCATGCATGCACACATACCCACACAAACATATACACATACAAACACGAACACACGCACACATACACACACACACTGACATAGAAACGCACATACACACATATACAGACACATTGTACACACAAACACACATATACACATGTCATCATCAACAAGTGCCCTGCCGGCTGGCGTAGGCGTTCATGGCTCTCCACAGATCTCGGCCACACAAACATATACACATACAAACATGAACACACGCACACATACACACACACACTTACATAGAAACGCACATACACACATATACAGACACATCGTACACAAAAACACACATATACACATGTCAACATCAACAAGTGCCCTGCCGGCTGGCGTAGGCGTTCATGGCTCTCCACAGATCTCGGTCTTTGGTTTTCTGGATCAACTCTGCTGCTGATATTCCTCCATGCCACCGTTTCAATCCATCCAGCATCATTTCTCTTGATCTCCATCTGCCTCTCTTCCCCTCGATCTTTCCAGTTGTTACGATGTTCTCCAATGCCTTTCTTCTCATCACGAAGAAAGATGGTTGTCTCTGTCTTATTGTTGTATATAATGTTCTAGTTTCATTAGCCTGTTTCAGGCAGTCGTTGTTAGTTTCGCTGGAATTCGCAACATTCGTCTCAGGAACTACATCTCTGTTGCTTCTAATTTCTTCTTAATTTGTTCATGTACATTCCAAGATTCACTGCCATACAGCAAAACTGGTTCTACATAGCATTTCAGCACCAGTGGCGTCACTGGGTTGGTGTCACCCAGTGCGGTAAACTCTTGGTGTCACCCCTCTAGACTTTCACCATGGTCTTCTTCCGAGTGTTCCTGTACCATATATAATCGCATATGGTAATGTTTGTAAAATAAGTCAAAAAGTTAATAAGGACATAAGAAAGAAAACAAATTGAACAATATAACTTCAATACTTCAGGTAAAACATAAATAAAGAACTTCAACAAACTAGGACAAAGTTAAATTTTTGTTATTTAACATTAAAATTTCTAAAATTAACAATGAACGGTTATGAAACCCGACTAGACAGAGCTATGTCTGCTTTGTCAAATTTGCAATTTTTTTATTTTGGTTTCAACCCTTGATCGTGTCACCCGGTGCGGCCCGCACCCCCCGCACCCCCCTAGTGACGCCCCTGTTCAGCACTCTCTTTCTTACATTCAGTGATTTTGACTTATTGCATAAGAGACTCTTCATTTTCTGAAATGCGGCTTTTGCTTGGCCTATTCTGCCCTTAATCTATGTTGTACATCTTCCATCTGATGTTGTAAATGCCCCTCGGTATCTAAAATTATCCACTTGGTTAAGTATTTTTACTTCTATTTCTTTGTCACATTTTGGTGTCAACATTTTTTTTTTATATCATCATTGTTACTGTTTTCTTGATATTCAAGGAGAGTCCTTTCCTTGCACTCTCTGTTAATACCAAGTCCAACAATTGTTGTAGGTCTGTTGAATTATCCGCCACCAATACTGAGTCATCTGCATAGCGTATATTATTTATATTATAACCTCCAGCTAGTATTCCTGGCATCTCTTTGATCTCTCTCATTATTACTTCGCTAGATAGGGAGACGAGATCTGGTGACAAGACAGACTGTCACAGGGCGTAGAAAATCTGGTACTGGTACACCATGGCGACGAATATATCATAAGCTTGAATGGTAATCGGAGCTCTGTGGGTAATATGATATCCCCGAATAGCTTGCGCTCTGGGCAATGGCTCGTGGGTATGATCCAGGAGAATCAACTGATATCACGGCAAGTCCGGCAGGGCGGCTCCTCACACCCAACACATCACAGGAAGGTAACAAAGACAATCATCAACCCATAACACCCTGAGCCGAGTTGAATAGCCACGTGTATTGGTCACTAGTGAGACATCAAGTTACAGTAATGAGCAGTCTACCATCTCCAGTCTTCATACTCTCAACGAGGACTCGTGCTCCCGTACCGTGCTCACAAATCACTCTTACCTGGTGTTGGTGTTGCATGAAGCTGCCCCTTATCGCTGGCAAGCGTGGTGTCAGAGCCAACGGCCCTCGGCTGTCAAATCAGAACGATGTAGCGGTACGATGATCCGACATCGGCGCAGAGTTGTGCTCACAAGAACGAGAACGACGTACGAACAGCCGTACCGACAGCGCGGCAGTTAGCATATGCGGCAACTGGCCATGATTGAGCATGAGTTGAACATGTATATATATATATATATATCTATGTGTGAAGGAGTAACGGTTGACTGTTGCAAGTGTAGAGCGATGGAGTGACCGACTAACCTACATGAACGCTGGTGCTGAAGTGTACTAAGAATGCCATTGCGTTGTTATCCAACGCAACTCTATGACGTAGCACTAGTTTATTAATAGTGCTATATTGTGCTTATTTCTATCACTATTCTATTTATACTTGCTGATGCGCTTGATCATCAGTTTCTCTCTATCTGTCTGTCATATGACACATGACACACACCCCTGTAGTACTCCTAGCTTTATCTGTTCATAACTACCCTCTTTATTTCGCATTTTAATTGTTGCTACTTGGTTCCAGTAAATATTCTTTATTATTCTTAAATCTTTCCCATCAATGTTGATATCTTCCAACATTTTAATCAGTTCATCATGTTTTACTTTATTAAATGCCTTAGTATATTCTAATAAGCACAAATATATGTCTCTCTGTTTCTCTATTGACCTTTCCATTAGTGTCCGTAATGTATAAATTGCATTGTTTGTGCCCTCTCACTCCACAAATCCATACTGTTCTTCACTAATTTACATTTTTATTTTCTGTTTGGTTCTTCTCATTATGATTCTGAGCAGAAGCTTAGTGATATCGTTTATGAAGCTAACTGAACGAAAATCTTAACAATCAATTGCTCCTGGTATTTTTGGTATAGGTATAAATACAGATTTCAGCATATCACCGGGTAAATATCCACTGCTGTAAATATCATTCAACATTTTGGTTAATATATCTACTCCAAATTCTCCCAACACTTCTAATTCTTCTATTGTGATTTCATCTAGCCCAGCTATTTTTCCTTTCTTTATACGTTTCATAGTGTCAGCGACTTCTTTTAGAATAGGTGGACCTTCTAAGTTACTTTCTTTTATTAATTCTTTCCCTTCTCCATCATATAATTCTCTTATATACTCATTCCACCTCTTCATTATAGCACCTTCCTCCAATAATATCTTTCCTGTTTTTGATTTCAAACACGCTGTATTTATTCTTATTTTCCCTCTTGTGAGCTCAATGCATAATATTTGAATCTTTAATGGAATTTAATTCAATTTGTTTTTGCATTGCTCGTTTAACCAACTTTCCTTTGCCTTCCCATATTTATCTTTTATTTCTTTATTTACCTTAGCGTATTCTTGTTTGTCATTTTTACTCTGTTGTCTTTTGTCCATCAGTTTTAAGATTTCTTCATTTCTTCATTTTTTCTTAGCCATTTGGCCCCTCTCCGGTAATACTTCTTTGCTAGTTTAATGAATGGAGTCCCCATTTCCCATTGTTCATTTATACTCTGTATTTTAGCTATTGCATTGTACCTATTTTTCACAGTCACTCTGTATTGTTCTTGAATTTCTTTATCTACTTTCAGACCCTCTTTATTAAGTCTCATGTTCTTAACCATTTTTTCCCTATCTTTAATCTTACTTTTATTTGTCCACATAGTGGTACATGATCACTATTACAGTCGGCGCCAGGCATTGTCTTTACATAATTAAAGCATTTCTAAATCTTTTATTAATTATTATGTAGTCAATTTGGTTGTGTATTTTCTTATCAGGGCTTTTCCATGTGTATAGTCGTCTTTTATAGTGTTTAAACCATGTGTTTCCAATGATCATATCATTGATATTTGCCCATTCTATTAGCTTTTCCCCTCTTTCATTTCTTGTACCTAAACTTCAATTCTTCACTGTATCCTTCATTTTCCCCTTTCCTATTTCACTCTCTCACGCTCTCTCTCTCTCTCTCTCTCTCTCTCTCTCTCTCTCGCTCTCTCTCTCTCGTATACACTCATTCTCTCACTTACACTCACGCACACACGCACATATACACATACTCACACATTCTCTCACTCACACTCAGTAATTCACTCTCTAAACCATACTAACTCACTCTCCCACACGCACACACAGACAAACAGACAGACACACACTCACTCTCTCTCACACTCATTCACATTCTCACTCACCCACTCTCTCTCTTACACACTCAATCTCTCTCACACTCACTCACTCACTCACTCACTCACTCACTCACTCACTCACTCACTCACTCACTCACTCACTCACTCACTCACTCACTCACTCCCTCACTCACTCACTCACTCACTCACTCACTCGCTGACTCTCTAACACTCACTCACTCACTCACTCACTCACTCACTCACTCATACACACACTCATACGTAATCTCACTCTCTCTGCCCCATATTCACTCTCTCATTCACACTCTTTCTCACTCACTCTCTCACCCACACCCTCACTCACACACACAGA
Source organism: Cepaea hortensis (assembly GCA_963921405.1). Classification (NCBI taxonomy): domain Eukaryota; kingdom Metazoa; phylum Mollusca; class Gastropoda; order Stylommatophora; family Helicidae; genus Cepaea; species Cepaea hortensis. The sequence goes on from OY992876.1 coordinate 14,502,191, forward strand.
ATGAAAAATTATAGTGAAAAATGATACCAGTAGGTGACTTATGGAGGCATATAGTCGGTATGGAGTTAGTATTGAAAGAGTTTTGGGTTGAATGTGTAGGGACACATTGGAGTTTTCAGATCTGGTGGAAGGCCATTCCACAAGTGAGCACCAGAATACGCGAAGCATGTTTTGTATGATTCCAACCTAGGCTTTGGAACATGCAATAAATTTAAGCGCTCGCTGTTCATTCTGAGCATTCTCACAAAAACATTCAAAATTGGGAAAAAATGGGAAAAAAATTGAAAAATTGTGAACATAAAAAAAAAATGAGTTATACTTTGTGTAAGGTAAACAATAGTGATACAATTCAATAAAATAATTCCTGGAATTGACATAAACATTATGAAATAAGCAGTGCATATATTACGTATTAGCCGGTCTCTCTGGCTGTGGGGTTACAACACTTTCTCTCTGTAATCCCTTTTATCACGCATAGTCTCGTAGCGGAGCGAGAGCTGAGGCGGTTCGACCCCCGCTCGTGACTTGCGGGATACTGAGCCGGCCGCTCAGAAAGCAATGGCAAACTACTGAGCGTAATCTTGCAAAGAAATCAACATACAGCTGAAAGATGCTGGTGTTGACAGCTAAGTCCTGTAAAGGATATGCTAAAAAAAAAAAAAATATTACGTATTAAATTCCAGTGGCAGTAAAAATTCTAATATGAAAGATGAGGATACCGAACAAATATGGAATAGCATTTCACATGACATGCGAATGCTCTCTCTCTCTCTCTCTCTCTCTCTCTCTCTCTCTCTCTCTCTCTCTCTCTCTCTCTCTCTCTCTCCCTTTGCCCCCTCTCTCTATGTCAGGATGTGTGTGAGGGTAGGTGGGGTAGGTGTGGCTGGGTGTGGAATGTACTGGTGGGTAAAGGATGTATGTGAGGGTGGAGTGAGTATTTGGCTGGGTGGATGGGATGTGTTAGTGTGGGTGGGTAGATTGGAGATGTATGTGTTAATGGGTGGGTGGGGGATGCGTGGGTGTGAGTATTTGAGGGATGAGTACGTGAGTGGGTGGATATATGTGGGAGATGATTGTATGGGTAGTGGATATGTGTGTGTGTGGGTGGAAGATGTGTGAGGGTGGGGATGAGTGTGGGAGGTGGTTTGTGTGTGTGGGTGGTGGGGGTGTGTGTGAGTGGGAGGTGTGTGTTTGTGGATGGGGGATGTGTTGGTGGGTTGGGATGTGGGTGGGGATGTGTGTATTGGTGGGGAGATGTGTGTGTGTGTATGTGTGAATGTGTGGGTGGGGGATGTATGGGTGGGGGATGTGTGGTTAAGGGATGTGTAGTTAAGGGATGTGTGATTGGGGGATTGGTGATTGGGGGTGGGTGGGTGGAGGATGTGTGGGTGGGTGAGTGTGTCTAGGTTGGGGTGGGGATGTGTGTGTATGTATGGATGTGGGATGTGTGGGTGGGTGGGGGATGTGTGAAGTGGTTGATATGTGGGTAGGTGCGTGATGTGTGTGCTGGCGGGGATATTTGTATGTGTAGGTGGAGATGTGTGGTTGGGGGATGTGTGCTTGACTGTGTGGTTGGGGGTTTGTGCGTGTGTGGTGGAGGATATGTGGGTGGGTGAGTATTTATGAGTTATGCGATGAGTGGAGAATGTGTTTAGGTGGGGAGATGTGTGTAGGTGGGGGATGTGTAGGTTGGTGATGGGTGGGCAGGTGCATGTATGTGTGCCTGGGGGTGTTTGTGTGGGTGTGTGGGGGATGTGTGGTGGGTGGGAGATGTGTGTCTGTGTGTTTGGGAAAATGTGTGTGGGTGGGGGTTGTGTGGGGTGTGGAATGTATAGGTTGGGATGGGTAGGGCATGTATGTGTGCCTGGGTGTGTGTGTGTGGTTGGGTGGGGGATGTGTGGGTCATTGGGGGGGGGGGTGGCTGGGTGGATGGTTGGGGTATGTGTCTCATAACATGGTAATATGTATTGTTTATGTTTACAACATTCATTTGACAATGTTTTATTTCCTATGTGAATGTATTATGCATTACTGATGAATGAAAGATGAGTGATTGGAAGGGCCGAATGTAAGATGGGCCTGCATGCCCAACTTGTTACCCTTTGAGAATAAATTCCGTTCGTTCGTTCGTTCGTTCGTTCTCTCTTTATTTGTCATTCATACACACCCACACACACTAGATTTCTCATTGTCTCATTGTCTCTCTCTCTCTCTCTCTCTCTCTCTCTCTCTCTCTCTCTCTCTCTCTGAGAAAGTGCGTGAGAGAGTGAATGAGTGAGAGAGTGAATGAGTGAGAGAGAGAGAGGGTGAGTGAGTGTGTGTGTGTGTCTGTCTGTAAGTCTACTTGTACGTGTGTGCGAGTGAGAGAGTTAGTGTAGTTTAGAGAGTGAATGAGTGAGTGTGAGTGAGAAAGTGTGTGAGAGATTGAGTGAGAGAGTGAATGTGTGAGTATGTGTCTGTCTATGAGAGAGAGAGAGAGAGAGAGAGAGAGAGAGAGAGAGAGAGAGAGAGAGAGAGTAAGAGATGGTGAGTATGAGAGTGAGTGAGTATGGGTGAAAGAGTGAGTAAGAGAGATAGAGAGAAGGAGAGAGAGAGAGAGAGAGAGAGACAATGAGACAATGAGAAATCTAGTGTGTGTGGGTGTGTATGAATGACAAATAAAGAGAGAACGAACGAACGAACGCACGAACGGAATTTATTCTCAAAGGGTAACAAGTTGGGCATGCAGGCCCATCTTACATTCGGCCATTCCAATCACTCATCTTTCATTCATCAGTAATGCATAATACATTCACATAGGAAATAAAACATTGTCAAATGAATGTTGTAAACATAAACAATACATATTACCATGTTATGAGACACATACCCCAACCATCCACCCAGCCACCCCCCCAATGACCCACACATCCCCCACCCAACCACACACACACACACACCCAGGCACACATACATGCCCTACCCATCCCCACCTATACATTCCACTCCCCACACAACTCCCCCACACACACACATTTTCCCAAACACACAGACACACATCTCCCACCCACCACACATCCCCCACCCACCCACACAAACACCCCCAGGCACACATACATGCACCTGCCCACCCATCACCAACCTACACATCCCCCACCTCCACACATCTCCCCACCTAAACACATTCTCCACTCATCGCATAACTCATAAATACTCACCCACCCACATATCCTCCACCACACACGCACAAACCCCCAACCACACAGTCAAGCACACATCCTCCAACCACACATCTCTACCTACACATACAAATATCCCCGCCAGCACACACATCACGCACCTACCCACATATCAACCACTTCACACATCCCCCACCCACCCACACATCCCACATCCATACATACACACACATCCCCACCCCAACCTAGACACACTCACCCACCCACACATCCTCCACCCACCCACCCACCCCCAATCACCAATCCCCCAATCACACATCCCTTAACTACACATCCCTTAATCACACATCCCCCACCCATACATACCCCACCCACACATTCACACATACACACACACATCTCCCCACCAATACACACATCCCCACCCACATCCCAACCCACCAACACATCCCCCATCCACAAACACACACCTCCCACTCACACACACCCCCACCACCCACACACACAAACCACCACCCACACTCATCCCCACCCTCACACATCTTCCACCCACACACACATATCCACTACCCATACAATCATCTCCCACATATATCCACCCACTCACGTACTCATCCCTCAAATACTCACACCCACGCATCCCCCACCCACCCATTAACACATACATCTCCAATCTACCCACCCACACTAACACACCCCATCCACCCAGCTAAATACTCACCCCACCCTCACATACATCCTTTACCCACCAGTACATTCCACACCCAGTCACACCTACCCCACCTACCCTCACACACATCCTAACATAGAGAGAGGGGGCGAAGGAAGAGAGAGAGAGAGAGAGAGAGAGAGAGAGAGAGAGAGAGAGAGAGAGAGAGAGAGAGAGAGAGAGAGAGCATACGCATGTCATGTGAAATGCTATTCCATATTTGTTCGGTATCCTCATCTTTCATATTAGCATTTTTACTGCCACTGGAATTTAATACGTAATTTATGCACTGCTTATTTCGTAATGTTTATGTCAATTCCAGGAATTATTTTATTGAATTGTATCACTATTGTTTATCTTACACAAAGTATAACACATTTTTTTATGTTCACAATTTTTCCATTTTTTCCCAATTTTGAATGTTTTTGTGAGAATGCTCAGAATGAACAGCGAGCGCTTAAATTTATTGCATGTTCCAAAGCCTAGGTTAAAATCATACAAAACATGCTTCGCGTATTCTGGTGCTCACTGGTGGAATGGCCTTCCACCAGATCTGAAAACTCCAATGTGTCCCTACACATTCAACCCAAAACTCTTTCAATACTTACTCCATACCGAATATATGCCTCCATAAGTCACCTACTGGTATCATTTTTCACTATAATTTTTCATTCTGTGTGTGTGAGTGAGGGTGTGGGTGAGAGAGTGAGTGAGAAAGAGTGTGAATGAGAGAGTGAATATGGGGCAGAGAGAGTGAGAGTACGTATGAGTGTGTGTATGAGTGAGTGAGTGAGTATGCAAAGTATGCAAAGTATGTATACAAAGTTCAATATACCATACGACGGGAAAAGAAAAATTACTTTAAGAACTCAGTAATGGATAAAACAAATAGTAAGGATATATGGAAGGCAATTAACACCTTGACAAACAAGTATAACTTCCGAAATTCTTTACCATCAAATCATATTACACGCGACCAATTCAGTAATTTTTTTCAAACTGACATAGACCAGTTGAAGCCTTCAATACCTAATTCTCCTTGCAACTTATCTTTACTGTCATCGTTTTGCGAGAATAGATGCTCCGGCGATATTCTTTCCGACATACCGCTAATGACAATCACTGAGGTATTCACTTACCTCAGTAACCTAAAAAAACACAACCTCATCTGGGTTAGATGGAATCAGCAACCGGATTCTCCGTTGTGCTGCGCCAGTGATCTGTATATCACTAACCTATGTATATAATCAGTGTCTCACCAAAGGCCACTTTCCATCAGCTCTCAAAAACGCTAAAGTGTACCCTCTTCTTAAATCTGGTTCATTGGACAATGATCTCCCGAACAATTACAGACCCATTTCCTTACTATCATCACTATCTAAGCCACTAGAAAAACACATCCATAAAGTAACATTACAGTATTTAGTTCGCAACAAGCTTATTGTTGACAACCAATCAGGATTTCGACCAAAATATTCTTGCCATACGGCCCTAACAAACATGATAGAAAATTGGCACCAGAATATAAACAACAACGGTCTGTGTGGAACTGTGTTTATTGATTTCAAGAAAGCATTTGATATGATAGACCATGTTATTTTAATTAAAAAACTTGAGACAATGAAAATTGGCCCTAATGTAGTCACTCTAATATCATCTTTTCTATCAAACAGAAAGCAAGTAGTATCACATAATAAATGTCTGTCTCATACCACTACCTTCAATATTGGAGTACCGCAAGGCTCTATTCTTGGCCCTCTATTGTTTGCCATATATATTAATGATCTACCTTTACATCTTTCGTCGTCCTGCGATCTATTTGCTGACGACTGTACAGTGTACACAAATGCTGAAAACTGTATTCTATTGGAGTCGTCTTTACAACAAGAATTAAATAATGTAGTTAGGTGGAGCTATTCAAACCGTATGCAAATTAACATCACTAAAACAAAATCAATGTTACTAACAACCAGACAAAGACTTCAAACTCTAAGCTCACACACATCACTTCAACTTCACATCGATAACATGCCAGTAGAAAGTGTAATTGAGCACAAAACATTAGGCATAATCATTGATAGAAACCTAACCTTTAATTCCCACGTTCAAGCGCTTATTAAACAAACAGCGAAAGAAGTCTACCAACTCGCCAAAATTAAAAACTTCCTTGATGAGGACACAAGGAAACTATTCTATACTTCTCATATACAGACACACTTTGACTACTGCTCTACAATCTGGGACGGTTGTTCTAATTCAAACACCAAGCGACTTTACTCACTCCAGAAACGGGCCATGAGTCTAATTTATAACAAACATTTATCTGACAATCCTAGCCTGTATAAACGCCTTCAGTTACTACCACTCCGCAAACGCCTGCTTTTCAACAAAGCTAAACTAATTCACAAAATCCTGCATCGGAATGCCTCAAATTACCTTTGGCCATTGTTTAAATATAATGCTAGACACAGTAAACGTTTAAATATATTACACATTCCGAATTGACTTATACAAAACAAGCTTAACGTACTCTGCAGCTCAGCTGTGGAACAATCTTCCACAAGAAATCAAAGACATCACCAATCCCTATTCATATAATCGCAAATTAATCGAACACTATCTCAGTACGGATTATCTTCCCCCTTAATAATAGAGATAATAATAATAATAACAAAACCCTAGTATAACAGCCAGTCCCCTTTTGGTAGGCCAATATATTCCACATGGCTAATAACAAGTGTCAGACCATTATCTAATTTTAGTGTGATGTGTAGTTTTGATGTTCGCATTTTGCCCATGCCTTTATAATGCATATCTTTTATATTGTTGCTGTTCTCTGTTAGCCTTGAATGATGTGTGAATGAAATAATGTATGAAAGAGAGTGATAGAAGAGCAGAATGTTAGACGGGCCTGCGTGCCCAATTCTTATTCCTTTGAAAATAAAGTTTGTTCGTTCGTTCGTTCGTTCGTTCTCTCTCTCTCTCTCTCTCTCTCTCTCTCTATCTCTCTCTCTCTCTCTCTCTCTCTCTCTCGTATACACTCATTCTCTCACGTACACTCACGCACACACGCACATATACACATACTCACACATTCTCTCACTCACACTCACTAATCCACTCTTTAAACCACACTAACTCACTCTCCCCCTTCCCCACACACACATACAAACAGACAGACACACACTCACTCTGTCTCACACTCATTCACACTTTCACTCACCCTCTCTCTCTCTCTCTCTCTCTCTCTCTCTCTCTCTCTCTCTCTCTCTCTTACACACTCAATCTCTCTCACACTCACTCACTCACTCACTCACTCACTCAATCACTCACTCACTCACTCACTCACTCACTCACTCACTCGCTGACTCTCTAACTCACATTCACTCACTCACTCACTCACTCACTCACTCACTCACTCACTCACCCACCCACTCACCAACCCACCCACCAACCCACCCACCTACCCACCTACCCACTCACTCACTCACTCACTCACTCACTCCTTCACTGACTGACTGACTGACTGACTGACTGGCTGGCTGGCTGACTGACTATATGACTGACTGACTGACTGACTGACTGACTGACTCACTCACTCACTCACTCATACACACACGCATACTTACTCTCACTCTCTCTCTGCCCCATACTCACTCTCTCATTCACTCTTTCTCACTCACACACACAGAATGAAAAATTATAGTGAAAAATGATACCAGTGGGTGACTTATGGAGGCATATAGTCGGTATGGAGTAAGTATTGAAAGAGTGTTGGGCTGAATGTGTAGGGACACATTGGAGCTTTCAGATCTGGTGGAAGGCTATTCTACAAGTGAGCACCAGAATACGCGAAGCATGTTTTGTATGATTCCAACCTAGGCTTTGGAACATGCAATAAATTTAAGCGCTTGCTGTTCATTGCATTAGATTGAATCAACGTTAGAAGATACCCTGGGGTATTTTGAGATATAATTTTATTCACTAATTTGGCTTTATTAAAAAGGAAGCGCTTTCGAAGTGGTAGAAGTCTTCTAGAATGAGAGACTTGTTGCCGAATGGCCAGTCGGAGTACAGACGCCACTAGTGCGCACATGATAATGAACGGACCTGGTGCATAATTCAATATGTCACTTTTGTGAAATAAAGTTACAAATGTACTACGAGCAGACTACACGGATTAAACAAAAATATGCTCATTTAAGAAAAGCTTTATTGCTGGACATTAGAGACTGGGACCAATGGTTCTGCAGGAAATGCGGTCACAAGAAATGTAGGCTGGGATTCGGGAATTTGAGAGTTATGACGATGTTCCAGAAGAAGATACCATGCCTGTATTTGAATAAATGTATAAGTGTGTACACGTATAAATGAAAATTTTTGTATTTGAAAAAAATAATAATATCAGACGTCTCCCGAAAATAAAGCCCCAGTGCATTTAATTTAAGCCAAAATTAATACAAGACCCGGTCTTTTTTTGTCGAGGAAACACGTCAATTAACAAACAGACAAAAATACTGGGATTGACAGCGACATCTTGTATAGGACATGGAATTAACCTTTAAAAAATAAGATCTTCAGCAGTAAAGCCATGCTATCCAAACCCTAGGTGTTCTTATTAGCCTATAAAATTATGGGACAGCACCATATGTCACAGTTACAATTGTTTGGACACGTTTTGACCAGAAATACATTAGAGAACTTGGTGACAACTGGCAAGATTGAGAGGAAAAGAACAAGGGGAAGGCAGAGAAGTAAATACCTGGATGGATTGACCACGTGGCATGGTTGTGACAAGAACATAGTGCTGACCCACGACTCTGGTGACCGTGTGAGATAACGAAGCATGATCGCCCACAAATATCGGCATGGCACATGATGTTGACCATGTGTCCAATACGCCCCAAGGGATGTCAAATGGTCATTTAATCACTCTTGCTGTAAAGTGTCATTTAATCACTCTTGCTGTAAAGTGCCATTTAATCACTCTTGCTGTAAAGGGCCATTTAATCACTCTTGCTGTAAAGTGCCATTTAATCACTCTTGCTGTAAAGTGCCCCATGTGTCCTGCCTCGGCGTCTGTGGCTAATTGTGGTGAACACAATTTCACAATTCAGACAATCCGGATTGCAAGTTCGCTGCAAGCGATTAGGAAGCAGATCCCTTACACGTTATTGTTACAATGGTATGAGCGAAGCTGATCATAAAACAATGCCAAACCACTGAATGTAACATTGCATAGAAAATTACAAACGGCTATTAAATGCTGGGATGGACTTCGGCCGTTTTTTTTTCTCATAACGTGCCCCAAATAATCACAACCTGCCAAACATTGTAATGACTGACCAGAATTTCACCTATTATTTTTACTGCCTAGTGCTTCCACGGATGAAACACGATCGCTCTTTACAGTCGGAGCAACTACTCATGTCTCAAGCACAAATAATTGGACATGTCCTTTAACACTTATGTCTGTTCTGGACCGAGACACTGTAAGTAGTTCACGTTTATGTTGTTAGTCGATAGTCACGGTTCCAACTTCATAGCAAATGGTAACCCACATTGCTCCGTTCCTGTGTCCGTGAATATAACACAAAATGCTCCTCACTGTCCCATGTGAAAAGTTGAATAGACAGCAGTCCCGACAAACGAACAGCACACACACGCTTTCACGCATAAGACCACTGCCAGAATGACAACACAACATTCCAACACTCAAATTACAGTTCATCATTGATGGAAGCGGCAGTCACTAGAAAATCAACAGTTTATATCTTTGCTTAAATATATAAGTCGCCGTGGAAATAGAAATGGTGATAGCCTTATGCTGTCCTGACCACACGAACAATGATGTTTCTCATAAACTTTCACGGCAAGATCACGTCATCATTTGTCTATTGCGAGACAAAAGACGTGAAATCGAGAATCAACATCATTGCACTCCTGGCATACCCACGCATGCTCCATCCCTTTCTTCAGTAACCAAGGAAGAGTTCCGTGCATACGGTACAAGCGGCAGCCCCATTGAACACCTGTCTGCGTTTTCCCATACACGTTGAGTGTCGTTCTGACCGTCTGCCCATTCCTCGGTCAATCAGCCTCTGTAGATTTAGGTCCTCTGTTTCCCTGCACGTTCTTTCTACTCGATTCCAGAGTCTTTACCACACCAGCATTGTCGTAACATAGCTCCCCGCCTAAAGGAGCTGCAGCACCCAGTCTATTAGCCTGTTCATTTCCTCGCACAGCCCCATGCTCTGGGCGGAAAATTCTTAATATGCTCTTGACCTTCGTCTTTCGTAGCTATGCAAACCACCCCACGCGGAACACGTCAGTTTCTGTGTTGCGTATAATGCTTTTGCTAGACTGTCTCATTCTCTAGTTGTTCTAACTGGTCCCCAACCATCGACTCCATTCTCATGCTGGAGATCGTGATATAAAACATGACCTGTATCACAGATTCGGCTAGTCTCTCTCCTTGTGCGGCAATAGTCTCATGACGGGAACAATATGTAATCGGTGAAAGGAGAATATATCAGCAAGCACAAGTGAAAAGAATTCAAAGTGGTACCGAGAAAGATGGACGACGATGCTGAGCAAATTTATTAGTTGCGTATCCTTTACAGGACGTAGCAGCCAAATGCAGCATATTTTCGCTGTTTTAATTCCTGGGCAAGTGTACGTTCAATAGTTTGCCATTGCTTTCTGAACGGCCGGTATTCATACCAGTGTAGGTAAACCAACGCAAAGCGGTCTTCTTCCAAGTCGGCCCCAGCTGTGATTTGAACGCATTGGTAACCCCTTCGCCACAGAGCCGACTAAGCTAATACTGGATCCTGAATGAAGACAACATATAACTAGAACACTGTAGAATAACCTAGACATATCATTGGTTTATCTCTGTTTGCTTCGATCTTTATCTGCGCATTGTAAACGTCCAATTTACCAATGTTTATTCTTCTCTTTATATGAACATTTGCAGTTGTCTTGGGTCAAGTGATTAAGGAAAGTATGATAGGGATAGCAAACTGGTAGGGAATTTACTTGATCCTAGAAACATGCTCACGAATCCTGGAGGACATGGGAGGAAAGGTGTTAGTCACATGCGCTGGAACTTCAGTAAACCGTCCCCACGAGTCTAACGGAATAAGTGGACGACAACGACGACGACGACGACAACACTTGCCTATTTATCACTGTTTGTTCTTCTCTTTAGTCACCGTCTGTGCCGTAGGGGCAGAGAACGTCATTCTCACCCCGGCTACCAGCTGCTAAATCAGCTGCAGCCATTTGGTAGCAGATCGTCTTGCGTTGATTTTTAACAAGTTATGAGGGTCGGTTTTTCAGAAACTTAACAATGCTGCATGCCCTTTGTAGGATGTTGCGATCGACCCCAACCTCAAGATGATTTACTAGGCAGTTTTACTTTCAGTAGTTTGCCATTACTTTCTAAACGAGAAGTCAGTGTTGAAGTGATCGCTGTAGAGAATAAACTCCGTATCCCGCGATCAGCGTACGGGACGTTTAAGCGCAAGAGCTCTAACCTCGCAGCCACGGCGACCTCTGATAATAAACTACTGAACGCAAAATTGACTAGAAAATAAAAAAAAAAATTGCTGCTGCGGTTGACTGCAACGTACGGTAAAAGGCAAGCAATCAACATTAAAAAATCATTGGTTTATCTCTCTTTGGTCTTCTCTTAATCATTTGTACGTATCTATTTCTCATTGTTAGTTCTTTTCTTTATACGAGCATCTGCATTCGTATAATTTCTCACAGCTTCTTGTTCTCTTTATTTTGAGATCTGTACTTGACTCAAAGGGAGCTTCGATTGGCCAGGATTTCGCCTGCTGCCTCAGAGGCCAGGGGTTTGATTCACATCAGGGTGGATCCAAAATTTAAAAATTGACCTGAGCTCTCAAGTCAAGCCAGCCTAAAATGAATACCAGAAAATGTCTTGGGACCTAAAGCGACTGGCTTTGTTCTGGCCACTTCAGCCACCACGTGGCGGTTGGTCTATAAAGTATGGAATCAACACCATATGCTTAATGTATTTTCAGCTGTGTAAACGAGTCCTTTACTTTCTTCCTGACTAGAGTCCGTGGCCCAATTGTTACACCGCCTACCTCGCGCTGTCGAAGGTTGTGGGATTCCGGGCTAGGTAATTCGGTTCGCGAGCGCAATTTTCTCGGAGACTTCTGGGGGTCGTCGCTACGGAGTTCATGCTTTGTGTCACGCTTTCGGCAGACTGCCCCGTGGAAAGAGACCGAGCTATATGGGATAAAATTCGGTGCAATGAAGTCGATTCTCTTGTCTTTTCAACATTTCACTTTCTTTTTTTTTGTACATTTTCATTAGTCTAATTTCAAACTGCTCGTTGTTGTCTTTATTTGAACATTTGTACTTGTCTTATCTCACACTGTTCGCTGTACTCTTTATTTAAACATGTATACTTGTTTCGTTACAGAGTCCCCCCACCAAGTCGCTGTACTTTCAATTAGTAGATAAGAGCGGTTTGAAAGTAAGCCACTTCTACAGATGAATTCCCGTAGTGGAATGTGTGATAGTTATTGTAGTATGATGTAAATGTTTATGTGAGCTTAAATATGTGATTATGTGGTTCTGGTGTCTGTACTTTACACCTTTACACATCGAGGGATGCATTATAAATATACGACTGGCACTTTACCGTCTTGAAAGATGATAGTTTGTAAATTTGAGTTATACCTCTCCTCACCCGCCTGGGCTGAATTTACAGACCATGTGTTGCCCGTGCAGCATAATACCATTCTCGACCTGCTTAGTTTACTCCAGAGGAAAGTCAACACCAGTACGCCTGGAACAAGACAAGCTGCATAAGCTGAGGGATGAGCAAAGCAATGCTCTAGCTGTCCGCATGTCAGAGCTTCAGTTCTAGACCAGCCGACAACCAAGACTTAGGTTCTGATCTGCCCTGCCACGACATTTAGTCTTTAGGTTGCATGTCCTCGCACTAGGGTAAACCCTACCATTTGCGATCCTCTTTCCGAAACCATTGGCACATTGTAGAGTGTCTATTTCAGTGGTTCTCAACCGGTGGGGAATTCCCCCCAGGGGGGAATTTTAGGGTTTCCAGGGGGGGGGGGGGAATGAAGACCATTTCAAGATCGCGTTAATACAAGAACCGATTACTTAATATTGTTTTTCCCTTCATACTTTACAGTTATGTACGTCTCATCCTTCTAAAATTCATTTGATAAAGTAAGTAGACCCACAAATCATGTTTTATGTGGATGTCTAGACTTGTTTTAGTATATGCTATTAAATTTACCTTCCATTTTTACGTATACTGTGTAGGGGTGGGGGGGGGGTGGGGGGGGGGGGTTAGGTGGGAAATATGAAAAGGGGGGGGGGGAGGAATGACGTTCTGAAAATACGGTGAAGGGGGGCACGGGCCACATTTTTGATAGGAAGGGGGGGGGGGAATGGCGTTCTGGAAATATGGTGAAGGGGGGCACGGGCCAAAAAAGGTTGAGAACCACTGGTCTAGTTTGAAGAGCGCCGCCCAACATTCGGCGATAACAGAAAAGAGGTAGAAGCGTCTACTGTTCGCCTCTCTCTCTCTCTCTCTCTCTCTCTCTCTCTCTCTCTCTCTGTGTCTTTGTGTATAATTATCTCTATCTATCTATCTCTCTGTCAGTTTGTCAATAAGCTCACCCACCGACTCCTACGACCGCACGTCCGTCTGTCCGTCCAACTGTCCGTATATTTGTCTGTCTGTTTTTCCTGCCTGCCGCCCTACCCACACAACACACTAGTGTCATTAATCTTTATCAGAAAATCATGGTTAGCTACTCTGGCAATCCAAGGAATTCGCAGCATTCTTCTCCTGCTGGGACAACATTAAAATATGCTCAACAAACAGCCCAGCAGACTGACTGTACAACGGAGCCCGATGATAGGGATTACTGAAGCGCAGACCTCTACCGAATGGGTCTCATTGACTCTCCCTCTTGCAAATGTGGAGCAATCAAGCGAGCCCCAAAACATGTCCTACAGGACTTCTCCGAACTGAGGGAGGACATTTGGCTGCCTGGAGCGACTCCTCGCTGAAAACTCAGATATACAGTGAAGTCCTCAAGCGACAGCAGAAGAAGAAGAAGAAGAAGAAGAAGAAGAAGAAGAAGAAGAAGAAGAAGAAGACGAAGCAGAAGAAGAAGCAGAAGAAGAAGAGGAGAAGAAGAAGAGGAAGAAGGAGGAGGGCCATTACCATTACCATCAGTCTTCACCGGAGTATGATCACGATAACGTGCACATCTAAGTGCCAGCGTGGAAAACAATGAAAAAAGAAAAGAAGTTAGTTGCATACCCTTTACAGGACATGGGAGTCAACCTCAGTGTTTTTGGCTGATTGTCATTTCTTGGCCAGTTTACGTTCAGCAGTTTGCCATGGCTTTCTGAACAACCTGCACTCATGCCTTTGTATGGGAATCAACGCCAGACGGTCTGCTTCCAAATCCCCCGCAGCTGTGTTTCGAACGCAGTATGCGGGATTTCGAATTGCATTGAAGAAGGATGTCAATTCTCAAACTAATGTTTAAATCATAATCACTGTTTTCACAAAGATATTTCTATAAATCAGCATATCTATTTTCCCACGTTATTTCTGTAAATCAGAATGACTATTTTCACACATATATTTCTATAAATCAGCATGTCTGTTTTCACACGGGTATTTCTAAGATTCAGAATGACTATTTTCCCACGGATATTTCCATGCCACCTTTCAGGTAACAGCTGCAATTACTATGATCATCAATGACGTCAATGACAACCCGCCAACGTTCGTGCAGCTTCCTTACCGGATCTCCATACCAGAGGTTTGTCCCCTTCTTCTTCTCTGTTTTTTTTGCACCTTGCCCACTTTCTTGTCACTCCTCCTCATCACCCCCTCTTCCTCCTTCATCTTTTTAAGAAAATTATTTTCTTGTTATGTCGTGTTCTCTTGTTTCATTGTTTCACTTGTCATATCCTGTTCTTGCTATTTGCTTGCTTCACAATTTTAGCTTGTTATTTCCTGTTGATTTATTTGATTATTTTATCTGTTTTTTTTTTCTTTTCTTATTCACTTGTTTCATTGTTCTTTCATGTTATTTCATTTATCTTATCTTATTATTAATCGGTCTGTCAGAGTCCACAGTACGGCAGTGATGCCGTGACATCGTTACGCCGCCAGGTGACTCAGTCCCTAGCAGGGATGAAGGAACTTCGTTACGCCGCCAGGCGAATGGTAGTCACCTGCCTGCGAAGTTGCCGGCTGGCGAGACGGCCAGCGGTCACACCAAGGACGCACGCATGTCTCGTGAAGCCACCTCCGGTGAGGAGGCGAGTTCCAAACGAGAGACAGACAGCTCTGGGACGTGGACTGAACAGGACGCATGTTGCGAGAAAGGTTTCTGTGCCCGAATGTCGAGTGCCTGGACATCTTGAGAGTGAGACTGGGTGCTGTATGGTAGATGTAAGTGTATTCAAGTATCCAGTATATATTGGTGTGATCATCGTATTGTTTATGATCTGTAATTACATCCGTTGAACGTTGTGTCGTTGAGTCTTGAGTCAAATCACGTTGTACTTGTACTGTCCCACATGTGTTAGGTAGCGAGCCAAGTGTAAGACCCTGACATGTGTGGACGTGGGGGCAATCGTCCAGCTTTAAAATGAACGTATTTATGTGATAAATGGTTAGAACTAGAGGTTGTGAACTTAAAATTTTTGTTAAAATTGATTGTACATGTAAAAGTGATCAGGGAAGGCTCATTTTGAATTATTGCTACATTGTTTAAACATGGAGACTAGGTGTAAACGTACAGTGCATTCATATTGTTTGATCGTGTAAACGTGGAAAACATTCGTGATTGTCAAACTTTTGTTACCGTTTTGACCTTGTCGACATTGTGAACTTTTCGCCATTGTGACCTTGTCGCCATCTTGTAAACTTGATGTCTATGTCCTTACTGTATGTCATCTTGATGTAAGTGATGTGTCATCAATGTTATAGCGTGTTGAGATACAGTTAGATTGTCTTTGTGAGTTGAGTTTGTGGAAAGCAGAAAGTTTTTGAAAGAAAGTGACTTGTGTTGATAAAAAAAAAAAATTGTTGACGGACAAACTTACGACATACAATTACACTCAACGCCATACAAACCTACTCAATACTTAGTGACAAGCAGGCACACACCAACAAATAGACGCTAATTTATTTCCTCCAAAACAAAGCAGGTTTTTTCCGTACCATCCGAAACCGTGCGCGTAGAGGTCATTTGTGATTCAAAGTGACGACCCTACAGTTTCCTAGCCCGTTTTCCAACCATTCTTCACCGCATCCAGGGCACTTGAGTATACTTTTCTTTTCATTTACTTTAAGGATGCAATTTTAGGCACAGATTGCATATAGAAAAATTGTAAATGGTTTATTGTACTAACCACTTATAACTATCTGTGTGGCTGGTATTACATTGACATTTTTCATCATGTCTTCATTATTTGATTTCATTGATATGGGGTTAAAGTTGAAGTTAACAGGTGATGAGTTAACAAAGTGGAGTGAGGACAAATATGCTGAATACCTACTAGTACAGGAGAAAGCGGCTGAACGCGATGAACGAGCAGCTGAAAGGGCCGCCAAGCAATTAGAGACTGAAAGAGCCGCCAAGCAATTGCAGGCAGAAACAGCCTTAAAGCAAGCCGAATTAGAAATGGCTGCAAAGACAAAGCAAGCTGAGATAGATAGTGAACTCAAGAAAGCAGAAATAGCAGCTCAGAGTAAGAGAGAAGAACTGGAGTTGCAGTTAAAGATAAAACAACTGGATACTGAGACTGCTATCAATAAAGAGTATAAGAAATCTGAGAGACTGGAGAAAGAAAACCAGTACAAGAAATATCAGGGTATTGTACGTAATTATACCTCGGGTGACTGCATTGCAGCCTTTACCCAAAATTTTGAAACTTTAATGGAACATTACCAAGTTCCACTGTCTGAATGGAATATTGTGTATATGAGGAGTTTATCAGGGGAACCTCTTAAAGTCATTGAGACTATTCCCAAAGACCTCAGAAAAGACTACCATTATCTCAAATCAAAGATAATGGCACATTTTATGTTAGATGAAGCAGGTTACAGAGAACAGTTCAGCAAGTTGAGCCCAAAACCGACTCAAACGTTCTCTGACTACCCCTGCTTAGTCCGAGATATATTCACCAAATGGACTTCAGCAGCTAAAATTAACAAAAATTATGATAGATTAGAAGATCTAATCATCAGAGACAAAATCATTTCATCCATTCCACCAAAATTTTCCAAATGTTTGCAGGTGAATGAATGCACTAGTATAGATGATATTGATAGACGAGGTACGGCATATTACACAGCCAACAAACACTGTTTTGTGACTGAATCTACGGACATTGATTTTGTAGATGCGGCTAATTTTGAAAAACCCTATAGTAGGCAGAAACCTCATAGGCCTACCTCTGAGAAATTTAAGCACTGTATTCATTGTAAATTTTCACATCAGCAGAATGAAATGTGCGATAAACACCCAAAATATGATATTTATCTACGAGATATGATAAACAGACGAGATCATGAGCGTGGATCTTTCAGGTCTGTGCGTAAATGTTATCTTTGTAAAGCGCATGGACACCATCGCAAGGATTGTAAAGGTAGACAAATGATCAACGAGGCAAATGTCGCCTTGTCTAACAGTTCAGAGTCAGAAGAAGAACAATCAGAGAAACATCCTGTGAACTCAGCAAAGATTTCTGACATGTATAACACTTTATGAACTGTTTGTAACACCTTCTATGAAGATGGTATTTTAACTTGTGGTCACGCCATCCCTATTGCCAATGAAGAAGCTAATTTGGTAGTAGATTCAAAAGGCAAGATAATAGTCCATCACGGATATGTGAACGGCAAGTCTGCTACAGTTCTTCGCGATACAGGTAGTTCACTTATTGGCCTTAAAAGAACGTTCATAGTGCCTACAGACTATACAGGCAGGCACGTAACATGCAGAACATTCTCAGGCAATATTGAGAGATACCCATTAGCTTGGGCATATATTCAAACACCTTTCCTCACTGGGAAAGTAAAAGTCGCTGCGTTAACAAACCCAGTGTGTGATGTAATAATTGGAAATTTGCCAGAGGTGAATGATAAACCTCATGACATAACATCTCTATGCATTGATGATAATGTAACATCACCATCCAATGTCATCATTGATAATGTCACACCACCTATTGAATGTATGGTAGCTAATGTAGCACTAAGTTCTCATCATATCATTGATAACATTGTTTCATCACCATCTGACATCATTGATTGTGTGAACGCAGTAACCAGATCTACTGCTAGAGTGCAAGATGAAAGTAATCAAACTGAGGCTATTCAGTCACTTAGCCCAGTATCACTACCTACTAACACCATGAAGGAAACTTTTGTAACAGCTCAAAAGGCTGACCCTTCATTGGTAAAATATTTTAATCTGATCGGCCAAAAGCCAAAGGTAACCAAGAATGCACAATGGCATTTTGCTGTGAAAAATAATATCCTCACCAGGTATTATACCAGAGGTGACAACACCACAGAGCAAACTGTTTTGCCAACTAGTTATCGCAAGCAAGCCTTACATCTTGCCCACGATATACCTCTTGCAGGGCATATGGCATACGTGAAGACCAGATCTAGATTATTAACACAGTTTCATTGGCCCAAATTTTGCAATAATATTAAAGAATATTGCAGAAGTTGTGACACCTGCCAGAAACTGATAAAAAAAGGTAAACACCGACAGGCAAAGTTGCAAGTCACTGACTTAGCCAGTCGACCTTTTGAAAAACTATCTGTTGACATAGTGGGCCCTCTCAATCAAACAACAACTAAAGGGAATAAATATATTCTAACTGTCGTTGATCAATGTAGTCGCTGGCCGGAAGCTATTCCGCTAAAGAACATAACTGCCAATGATATAATGGAAGTATTCTTCCATATTTTTTCCCGGATAGGATTTCCAGACACTATCCAATCTGATAGGGGTACTCAGTTTATCGCCGCATCTACCCAAGCTTTCACCAAAATGTTGGGAGTGAAGCAATGTTTCAATTCACCATACCATCCTCACTCAAGTGGAATCGTGGAAAAGTTTAACGGCGATCTGAAGCACATGCTTGCAAAAGTCACGCAAGAACACCCTAATAACTGGGATGTATATCTACCAGCTATTCTTTTTGCTTAT
Organism: Cepaea hortensis; assembly: GCA_963921405.1. Lineage (NCBI taxonomy): Eukaryota > Metazoa > Mollusca > Gastropoda > Stylommatophora > Helicidae > Cepaea > Cepaea hortensis. The sequence continues at coordinate 14,521,333 of OY992876.1, forward strand.
CGCGAGGTACCACATTCTAGTACCGGTTTCTCTCCTTTTGAACTTATTTATGGTGCCAAACCACGTGGCCCATTGACTATTTATCACCAAATGTTAACTGAATCTACTCCAGTACTTAAACCCATATCATCATACGTATATGTTACATCATTGCGTGAAAGAATCATCAAATCATGTACGATTGCTAAGAATGCACTAAAATTATCTGGTGCTACTTATAGACAGTATGCTGACAAAGGAAACAGAACAATAACTTTGACACCTGGACAGGACGTTCTTCTTCTATTACCTAGTGACCGACACTTATTGACTGATTCTTGGCAGGGACCTTTTAAAGTGACGAGACATATTTCACCTGTAGACTATGAGATCCTAATAAAAGACAAACACAAAATATTTCACATAAATATGCTAAGACCATACCACAACAGAGACAACGAACAAGACGATACGACAGCTTGTACAGTGATAATAGATCACGAAGATGACGATGTTAGTGACGAAATTCCAACACCTACATTAGACACGACACACTGCTTGAAGGATATCAAGATCAATCCAAAGCTAACTCAAGCAGAAACAGACAGTTTAAAACACCTAATACAACAGTACAACACCATCTTCTCCAACAACCCAGGACAAACAGAATTAGTACAGCACCACATCACACTCACATCAAACACACCCATACGATGCAGACCATACACCATCCCATTACATTACAAAGAACATTTACATCAGGAGATCATCAACCTAGGAAAGAATAACATCATAAGACGATCCCAATCAGACTTCTCATCTCCCATGGTCATTGTACGCAAAAAGGACAATACAATAAGACTGTGTATCGACTATCGAAAGCTAAATAAAATAACTGTTCTAGATTTGGAGCCAATGGCAAACGCTGACGATCTTTTGACAGAACTGACAGACGCTAAGTTCTTCACGAAGATAGATATGACTAAAGGATATTATCAGATAGAAGTAGACGAACAGAGCAGACATCTGACAGCTTTTGCCACACCTTGGGGACTGTACGAATGGTGCAAACTTCCATTTGGGCTAGTCAATGCCCCAGCCACATTCGTACGTATGACACGACTTCTTCTAGTAGATATACCTAACTTAATTTGCTATATAGACGACATCTGTGTTCACACAGAGACAATGACAGAGCACATAAAGACATTAGAACTGACATTTGAACGTATCAGACAGCACGGACTGACTGTAAAGCCTGCAAAAGTAGACATGGCCTACCCTGAAATATCCTTTTTGGGATACAAAATATCCAATGGCTTTGTCACGACAGACGATAACATTGTGTCCAAGATTCTAAAACTCTCACTTCCGACTACAAAGAAACAAGTCAGAAGTTTGTTAGGACTGATAAATTATTACCGGCAGTTTATTCCGGATTTTTCCGAACTAACCGAGGTTTTTACTAACTTACTAACTAAAGATAAGCCGGACAAAATTGTAAGCAATGAATGCCTAAAATTAGCATTCTCTAAAGTATTAGCTTGTTTTTCTGATGATAGCTCACACAATCCCATCCTGAAATTGGCCAATATCCATTTACCTTTCAGATTAAGAACAGATGCGAGCTCCGTCGCGATTGGAGCAGTCTTGCTGCAAGAGCACAACAACATCCTCCATCCCGTGTATTTCGTATCCAGAAAACTGAAACCCAGAGAACGAGCTTGGTCAATACCTCAGTTGGAAGCCCTAGCTTTAGTGGTGGGTATTACAAAATTGTCTAGATTTCTTCTAGGACGCCATTTTATCGTGGAATCTGACAGCAGTCCTTTGCGATTCATAAATTCTGGGGTACCATCAAACCATATGATAGCCCGTTGGTCTTTGAAACTCCAAGACTACAGCTTCGAGGTCCGACATATTCCAGGCCGAACCAATACGATCGCCGATTTGTTGTCCCGTTGTCCGACCGACCCGTTGAGCAACAAAGTCTGAGTGCAGTGTAAAATACTCAGATCAACACAGCCATCTATTAGTGAATAAGTTATTCATTCACAAAAGCTGTGTAATGTCTACATTGTGATAGGGATTACCCCCATTATAAATAATGTTCTTATTTTACTAATTCATGTAGTGATTGTCCTGTATAATTGTGTAGTGTGTGGTAGAAAGCGAACTTTAATTGTACATATTCTGTAACAACAACAGTGTCACATTCGTGCAAGAACTTACCCTAAGCGAACTATCCAATTTGACAGTGACAGCTGCGTGTGGATTATTCCAGGGATATTTTAATGACGTGTGCGAATGTGTAAACTAAACAGTGACAGCTACTCCATTGCAGTTAACCGAAATCCATAATGTTCGGTAGTGAAACACATGAACAGTCGATCGTAATCCAGAAGGTTTTGTGAAACATCCAACACATGAACTGTGAGAAAAGTACTTTCCGTAACTACATCAAACCGGAACAAGTGTGTTCTACAAGCTTCTACATCAGCTGATTTAATGTTCGTGTGTACTTCCGGATTAGTTAGGAATTTAGAGTAAAATTAGCAGACGACAAATAAAAGTTCAAATATCTATGACGATTCTAAAATCTTTAGGAATCTATAAAATGAAATACACGAATTGTGTGTTTATTTATTTAGGTAGTGTAATCTTAGAATCATATCTTGATTAATGTATTCATATTACCGACTTTTTCTCGTTAATATGAAGAAACGTCAAGCAATGACACTAAGAAATAAAATAATTATTGTAAATTATTATATGTCATAAATGTTTGAAATGATTCCCCTTTCTTTTAGTTGCTATTACATCCTTACACAAAGGGCCATAATTTGAAATGTATAATGTAATGTGTTATATAAAAATAGCCATGTGTTTGCCAGATTTTGAACTCATCAGGTAGGCATTTACTGGGCATGGCAAAGGGTTGCAGACATTGCAGACCAACACAAGAGTCCTGGCCAAATGAGGTCAAGGGTTTGAGCGTTTTATGTGACTTATGTAAAAGCCACATTTCGGTCTAGCGAGATGGTTTTTGTTTCAAGAACCATATTATTATTTTTTTTTCAAATGCTGCGAGGTAGATGCGTGAAGCTGGAACTACTGATCTGACTGGGTCGTTAATGCAATTATGTAATCAGCCATCGAGATGATGAAACCTGACAGGTGTTAAAAGTTGAACACCACATGTCGTTGAATATAACTTCTATTGATTATATGTTTCTATGGCAGATGTGTATTTTCTATGTATTATGATACCAAGGGATATAAGCAACATAAGGGTTGACTCTGACAAGGGTTAAAGTATTAACCCAGTATGTACATATATTAGACATGAAAGATGACATCTTTCATGGAGTTGCCGGGGGAGCGTGTCAGAGTCCACAGTACGGCAGTGATGCCGTGACATCGTTACGCCGCCAGGTGACTCAGTCCCTAGCAGGGATGAAGGAACTTCGTTACGCCGCCAGGCGAATGGTAGTCACCTGCCTGCGAAGTTGCCGGCTGGCGAGACGGCCAGCGGTCACACCAAGGACGCACGCATGTCTCGTGAAGCCACCTCCGGTGAGGAGGCGAGTTCCAAACGAGAGACAGACAGCTCTGGGACGTGGACTGAACAGGACGCATGTTGCGAGAAAGGTTTCTGTGCCCGAATGTCGAGTGCCTGGACATCTTGAGAGTGAGACTGGGTGCTGTATGGTAGATGTAAGTGTATTCAAGTATCCAGTATATATTGGTGTGATCATCGTATTGTATATGATATGTAATTACATCCGTTGAACGTTGTGTCGTTGAGTCTTGAGTCAAATCACGTTGTACTTGTACTGTCCCACATGTGTTAGGTAGCGAGCCAAGTGTAAGACCCTGACACGGTCACTTATCTCATCTTATTATTTATTGTTCACTTGTTTAATCTCATTAATTATCGTTTATTTGTGTCATATTATTATGATCTTGTCTTATTTTGTTATCTCTTGTTCACTTGTCTCAATTTGCTACTTCTTTTCTACTCGCCTCATCTCATTATTTCATGATCGTTTGTTTCATATAATTAGTTCTTGTTAACTTTTTTAAAAATCTTATTATTTCTTGTTCACTTGTTTTAACTTATTATTTCCTGTTCACTTGTTGCACTTATTTTTGTTCATTTGTTTAATGTTACTATTTCGATTTTCTTTATTTCCACTAATTATTTCTTGATCACTTGTTTCATCTTACTATTTCTTGTTCATTTATCTCAGTTCTTTATTTAGTGCTAACTTGCTTCATTATTTCATCTTAGTGTTTTGTTTGTTCACGTGTATTATTGTTTAATATTGCCGTTTCTTGTTTACTCGTGTTCTATTATTTTCGTGTTCACAACAGAATACAGCCGTGGGTACTTCAGTGTTCAAAGTTACCGCTACTGACCCAGACTCCAGTGGTGGCGGGTTGCCTGTTTACTTTATAACGGTAAGAATAATCTAAGAAACCCATAATAAGATTAATCTACCGTGTTAACCACACGGTAAGAATAATCATCTCTCCCTGGCAAAGAGGTTAACGACTTTCTCTGTAATCCTGTATATCCACGCGAGGAACACAGCTGCGCGAGATTAGGCAGCAGGTCGCGTCGCGTTGGTTACTTATGGGGGTATGTGGGCCGGTCTCTCAGAAAACAATGGCAAACTACTGAGCGTAATCTTGCCAAGAACATCAACATTCATTCATTCATTCAGTAGCATGTCCTTTGCAGAACCTCGCTCCCATAACAACCTTCCGGAAAACCTCTCGATCATAAGTAAGATGTCCCGCGTCTGAGTGAGTGAGTGAGGATGGAGATCGTCCGCCACATCCTGCACCCATCTTCTCTTTGGCCTTCCTCTTCCTCTCTTCTCAGGCATATACCCTTCCATTATTGTTCTCTCCAAACTTTCGTGACGTTTCAAGTGACCAAAATATTTCAATTTTCTTTATTTTATCGTCTTTAATAGCCAACCTTCTTCAATATTCAACTCTTGAACTATGGATGCATTTGTTCTTTTCTTTACCCAAGATATTCTTAGAACTCGTCTATAACATTTATATTCAAAGGCGTTTATGCGCTGTTCAGCTTGTTTAGTAAGTGTCCATGTCTCACAGGCGTATGTTGCAATAGGAAAGATGCATGCTCTTAAAAATCTAATTTTTGTCTGTCCCACTCCATAATTTATTCAGCTGTTTTAGTCTTTGAAGATCAATTGATAGTAGCCGTTTAATTTCTTTCATTGTGTCACCGTTGTTGGTAATCAATGACCCAAGATATTCAAAATTTTCCATCACCTCCAATTTTTCCCCATTAATGTATATTTCTTTCTCCATAGTTGTTTTATTTGTATGCATTATCTTTATTTTTGCTATGTTAAGATATAAGGTGTGATTTTCACTATATAATTGGGTTGAGGCTATTAGGTTTTCTATGCCATTCTGTGTTGTGGATAGTAATACTGTATCATCAGCATATCGAATCTCCGGTATGTCATGACCGCCGATATTCTGATGTTGACTGCAACGTCCTGTAAGGGATATACAACTTAAACAAAAAAAGAGTTTTATCCACATGGTAAGAATAATCCAACGTTTTATCCACACGGTAAGAATATTCCAACGTTTTATCCACACGGATAAAGAATAACTATACGGTAAGAATATTCCAACGTTTTATCCACATGGTAAAAAGTAAATATCTAGATGGGTTGGCCACATGGCATAGTCGAGACAGGAACACGGAGCTGATCCACGACTCTGGTGATCGCGTGAGATGGCAGAACATGACCGCCCACGCTTATCGGTATATCACATGATGATGATGATAAAGAATAACTACGTGGTAAGAATATTCAGCCGGTCTCCCTGGCCTAGAGGTTAACGTCTTTCTCCGTATTCCTGTATATTTTCGTGAGTAACGTAACCTGCGCGAAAATCAGTAGCAGTTCTCGTCGTGTTGGTAACTTACGGGGTTTGTGAGCCGGTTGCTCAGAAAGCAATGGCAAACTACTGAGCGTAATCTTGCCTAGTACATCAACAGCAGCTGAAAAATGCTTGTGTTGACTGCAACGTCCTCTAAGGGATATGCAAAAAAAAAAAGAAAAAAAAGAATAATCAAACATATATACATACTGCTTAAGAAAATCAAGACTAGATGTTGCATGGGGTTTCACACATAATTGTACATACAGCTTAACATGTGATTTTACATGTGGTTTTACATGCAAGTTTTATATATGATTTTACATGTGATTTTACATGCAAGTTTTATATATGATTTTACATGTGATTTTACATGCAAGTTTTATATATGATTTTACGTGTGATTTTACATGCAAGTTTTATATATGATTTTACATGTGATTGTACGCATACTTTTACATATAGTTTAACATGTGATATTTAAATTAATTTTTTCATCCAATTTTTACATGTGATTTCACACACAATTTTACATATAGTTTAACATGTGATGTTACATGTGGTTTTACATGCAAATTTATAAATTTTTTTACATGTGATCTTCAGCCAGTAAATGGAGGCTATAATAACACGTTTGAAGTGAATAACCAGTCTGGTCAGATTGACCTTAAAGTGGCCTTGGACTACGAAAAGCTCTCATTCTATCACTACAATGTGTCAGCCACGGTAGGTCCGTCAGTTTAAAAGTAAATGATTCCCCATTGCCACATCAAGATATTTCAGATTATCATTATAGAAAATACATTTAGAAATGTTGTGTGCGTCACCGATTGCACCATATTAATGTTATGTTTAACCACATACTGCTATGAAATACTGTTTTGTTCAACGACATACTGTTACGTATTAATGTTACGTGAAAATCACATTTCCGGTTCAGACGCTGTGTTAGAATCATACACGCGGTTTCCGTGACACACGTGTCCAGTTCTAGTATTTACTTCCGCCTGTATGTTGCTGGGGCCCATACGGGGGAGCAAAGAATAGTAACACTGTTGCCTACCATGCATGTCGTAAGAGGCGACTAAGGAGGCTATGGTTCCGTCGCCCTGCTACTGGGTGAGTGCGTGGCGCGACACTGTGAGCTGTGAATTTGACGTGGAATGCTTTTGCATCTGTCCGCAGTTGTTTTTCGCATGAACTGCATGTTCGGAACGATGACGGCCGGCTGTTGCTGGATTGACAGGTTTGCCTTTTCGGTTCACGAGTGCATTTTTCAGAAGACTCCTGGGAGTTGTCGCTGTAGCTATGGAGTTCGTGCTTTGTGCGGCGCTTTCGGTGGGTCGCCCTGCAGAAAGAGACCGAGCCATATGGGATAAAACCCCGGTCAATGTAGTCTTTCTGGTGACTACCGTTTTCATCGACGATGAACTGTATTTTTCATGGAGGACTTTTGTGTTGGCATTGTGGCGGCGGCATTATGCGCAGTGTACCTGTGCGGGCTGTTGGCTTGCCGAGACTCCTGTCTATTCCATTGTTCACATGGGGCAGTTGGAGCATTCTGTGTGATATTCACTGGCACAGGAACGGAGCAATATGGGGACGGCCCGTTGCCATGAAGTTGGAACTGCGACTAACTAACTAACTAACTAACTAACTAACTAACTAACTAACTAACTAACTAACTATCTAACTAACCAACTAACGTGTCCAGTTCAAATCAATTATACGGTCAGATAGACCCTATCACAGGCCATAAGGAATGACTACAATGAAGACATGATACCGTTTGAGATTAATAGACGTGTGCTGAAGAGAACTAAAGACACAGCACCAGGTCAGGATGGGGTTTGGTACACCCATTTGGAGAACATGAACGATAGTGACTTAGAGGAGAGGTTTTTGTTTCAACCTTAGTATGAAAACTATCTATAAGTATCACAATCTATTTAGCTGTCTAATTGTTAACTGTCTAAACTAGTCCTATGACTTTAGACTATTTTAAGGCCACACAAAAAGCGAGCCATCTTTTGGTCTCTGGTTCTGTACCTTTGTTGAATCTAAGAGTAAAACATCTCTCTCCTAAATGTTGTAATCCAGGTGAAGCATGGACTGACAGACTAATTGTACTTTTGTAATTCATGAATACCGTAGTATTTTGAGCGCTTATTCTTAAGTCACAACTGCCGTACTCTATCTATACTTTTGGTATATGTTTACTTCCATTATGTTATCCATGAAACTATTCTCCACGGTACCTTTTATATAACCGTAATATAGAAAGATGACAAGTTGTTTTAAAGTGACGTATGATTATTGCTTTGTAATAATGTATGGTAGTTGTTTTAGAGTGATGTATGGTTATTGTTTTACAGTGATATATTGCCAATAACGCTGCTGTCAATAACTCTTGAACTTTTAACAGGAAACAATATAACTGTAGGCTCGTTCTTCAACAAAACTTCAACAGCGCCTTTGGTTTTGAAACCAGAAGAAGAAATAAGATCGAGTCGCAGACATGAGTAATCGAAGGTCAAACGCTGTTTATTTTATTTCACAGCTCATCGGGTTTGCCTAGCAACAAATAAATACTTCCATATTTACCGTGCCTGTGCTGACAGGGCGGGCGGTAACTATACCATGGAATGTATGTAACATTAATGTTCGCTCTTACAAGACCGTTGTAAATTGATTTGGTTCTGACTTACTTGATATATCCGTTGACGACCTTCTCTCTCTCCTCTAAGTCTATTTCTCGCCGCTTCTGACTTCCATCAAAATTCCTCGGCAGTCTGTTCATTCATTCTCAGCTTCATCTCATATGAGTGTGTTATCCTATCTTTAAGTCATATTCCAGCCACTTTTTCCATGTCAAACTATTGATTCACCGGTTTGAATGTCCTGATAGTTTCATGCACAGCCTGCCATTCCTAACTCCAACCAAGTCTGTCTGCTGTTCAGTGACCTCAGAATGACGTTTCTATTTGTTGACAACTTGTCTCCTAGTTTCTGTGTGCGTTTTCGCTTCTAGGATATACATCTATTTTTTTGTGACGTAATTCTTGGGCACCTGCTCTACGGCATTATGCCCCCTCCCCTTTACAATGATGCAATCATTATCTAGATCGTGATCAATAAATCTGACAATAGCAGTGCAGACGTAATAAGTCATAAGCTATGCTAAGTACCATAGTATGGCCCTCTATGCATCCCACACAAAATAAAAAAAAAATTATTATACGAAGGGCACGCACATCAGTCTACAATCCTGCGGTAGACGTCGTGTAGACAACGCATGGGGAGGCTGTACTAACTAATTATAACAAATTAGTCCCTCATTTGTCCATATTGAACTGTAGATAAATAACCGGAGTAAGGGGACGTGTGTGATTCACAGGTACCAATCCGTCAATACTAGTGAATGCTCTATCACTATCGCTGCTATATATATCAACTGCTCTGATCTTGTCCGTATTGCATATATAGGTGAGATCATCTGCTTTAATAGTAGCCGTAGTGGTACTCTGCCCTAGTTGTAGACCTATAGCCCATCTGTTGACTCTCAACAATGTAATGGCAAATAATGGCGTAATTATAATGTGGCATAAACTTCGTCTGTGAGCTAACATCATACTTGAAAATGTTGACAGCGATAATGATATTAACGTCATTATAACACTCTTAATCAATAAATTCTAACAATAAAAAAGTAATTTAAATTATGTGAACCATTCTAAATTAATCTAATAACACATTCAATAATGATCACATCATAATTCATAGTCCTCAATTTTACTATGCTAATAACTAATTATCTCAATGCACAGTAATCAATTGACGTAAATGTAATAACTAATATAGTTAATATGACTAACACGATATCTAAGTGTATAGTTCATAGTCTTATTAATCACAGTCATCGTGATATACGTGTGAAATATATAACCACATTATCTAAGAATATCAAAGTTCTATCTTTAAAATGTCACTCAATTACTCAAACCGAATTCCTTCATTCTGGTAAAGTTCAACATCCAGTGTGGATAGTAGGAAATAGTACAATCATCGTCTCGATCAAATGAATACGACGACTGGCTTCATAATGTCTCTGCCAATAATAAAAATTGACAACATATGTATACAACTGAATACTAATATGCTAAAATAATTTGTTGTTTGCTATGCAAATTGCTATCTAATCGGGTGCATCTGTAACATAAATTTATCGGCCTAAATACTATATGAACGAACGCAGACAAACATTAAGAAAAAAAAAAAAGAGATTACTGTCTAGACGATCTAAAGTCGACTAAGAAAATCTGCCAATGTATTATCCATGTCAGGAATATGACAGATATCGAACTCATAATAGTGTAAGAGAAGAGAATTCTTTAAGAATATGTACCGCAGTAGACTAGAATTATAAACAGAATATTCGGCTTTAACAAGAATATTCTACCGAGAAAATATCCATAGAACTTATCAATGCTCTCTATTATTGATAAAGTTAACAACAAGTGTCTGAAGAATAGAGAAACGGAAGTACTTTACCAAGATGAATTGTAAAAGCATAACTGAGATAGTGTGAACAATTCTGTAACAGTTTGGCTACATATCAGTGGAATTTGGAACAGCCTATTTTGTAAGACCCGAATGTAAGACTGCCCACGCTTTCCGGCATGGCACATGATTGATTGATTGATTGAATGTGTCTGTAGGGAAAAATGTGCTGATATAATTACTTAATACTTTCATTCATTAAATTCTTCCTTATTCTTTTTTTTCTTTCATTGATTTCTCTCTCTTACTTTTATTTTTCCTTCTTTCTTTGTTGACTTGAACAATGCTGTAGTTTTCACTCGTGTGTATACTGTGTAACGCATACGCTGTAATGCGGTATGTTTGGTGAATCTGCACCAGAAGTAAGCCAAGTAAATAGAGTAAGCAAAGATAAGAGTAGTTTGTTTAAAGTAATATTCTTTGCATCCATTTTCCCAGTTTATAAACTTTTTACTGGCTTGTGTGTATATTTTCTTGCCTTGCAATGCCGCAAGCAATCTCTTTTTTTGATTGTGAGTACATTTTTGTGACATATTTCTTGAGGTCTGTGTGTTTGTTTGTGATATGCATTTTTATTCGTGTGAACACGTTTGTGATATGTTTCTTGACCTGTGCGTACATGTTTGTAATGGCACACGCAAAATAAATCTTTGTTTGTGAGTAAATGATCGCAACGTCGCATTCAACCTGAGATAGAGTTGATTTCATTACAGTCATGATCTGGGCAACAAATATGTTTACAATATCCCATTCCCACTGTTTAGTGGACCGTATCTATTGTTTGTTACTATTGTGCGTAACTTTTGTTATCTTTTTGTGATGTTTATGAATGATGTAATTTGTCGACATTTGAGGTTGCCTGGTTGTTTGCTTTTGTTTTTCACTTATACCCACAGAATTAAACCTATTTAATGAAGAATTCACTTTCCTATTTTTGAATCTGTTTACCTTGTGAGTATCATGTTGTACACATTTTTGTACCGTTGTGTTGTCTCCCTTTTGTGTTACACCGTGTTTGTTAACAGTTGATGTAACCTGTTTCAATTGTGTATTTTCTTCTTCTCGCGTTATGTGAACTTGTGTTATTTCGAGTGCCTTATCAGAATTGTGTTCGATGGTCTCTTCTTGAACGTAATCTTTGACATTGGGGATATTACCAATTATCAACCCAGCACACGGGTTTGGTAATACTGCTGCGCATACTTTACCTTCATAATATGGGCATTTTATCATGACCCATGCGGTCTTGTATGTTTCTATAGTACCCCCAAATGTTCTGCAACAAATGTCATCATGTGTGAAGTCTTTTTTGTTTACTAGTTTGTGACTCACTCCCGCAATATCAGATCCTGTGTCTCCAAAACAGGTTGCTGGTGAATCATTATCCCACGCTTGGTGGATCATAAGAGTACCTTTATGAGTGCATACTGCAATAGCTTCATGTATATGTCTCTTGTGATCTGATGTAAACTATCATCACCTAGACCTTCTTTACCTGTTCTGTTATTGTATGTCTCTATTATAGCTGCGTGTGTGTCCTCTAAGTCATCGGAATCACTACTAGAAAATACATAAGCAGTACTTGCTTTTTTCCAAGTATTTCTCATCGCACATGACTTACTAGTATGCCCGTACGCCCGACAAGAAAAACATCTAACACTCCTCTTGTAGGAGTCATACGTACTTCTTTTTCTTGCCGTGATGTCTCTTAAATATGCAGCATATCCAGGATGTTGATCACACATTTCCAAAGACCCGTGTGACAGTTTACAGTTTACAATGTTGACATCGAGTGAAGTGACCCTTTCTAGGTCTGTCTGCATCTCTGTTTGTGTTCTGGTAAGGACCTCTGTTTCTATTTGAAAATTTCTTAAACTTTCCATTACCTTTGTGATTCTGGATTCTGGCGCTAGCCCCTATCACAAGTTCTGGTTGTGCACAGTCAGCAAATATGTCATGGTGGGCGTTATAGAACGATTAACCCCGTGACTCCATCTCACTAAGTGACTTACATTTATTCTCTACGAGGAATACAGACATAGCTTCGGGTACAGCAGACATAAGTTTGTCTCTCAGTATTAAGTCACGTATTTTTATCGAAATCAGATCCAACATCTGCTGCTCTTAACCACTTGTCAAAGCAAGAAGATGTTTCAGAAACAAAGTCGAGGAATGTTTGGTTAGACTTAGGAGTAAGAGTCTTAAATTTTGTACGTAAACCAGCTGCGCCAAGACTAAAATGTGCAAGAATCCTATCTCGCATGTATTTGTAGTCTGTCCTAAAATTCTCAGGGATCAACTCAATCACAATTAAAGGTTCTAACGCAAGATGTCAATGAAATAATATTGATAAGCTCTGTTCAGGAATTTTATAGAATTTTGCCAGGACTTCAAAATTTGTAATCCAGAAACAAACTACATCACCTTGTTGGAAATTATGAATCAGTCCTTGGAACTTCTTAACTGGATCATTATGCTTTGCTTGTATTCTTTCTCGTTCTATCTCAGCTTAACGATCCATCTCTAATGTCTTAACCTTCAAGTTACCCTCAAGTTCCTTATCTTTCAAAATTGCTTCGGCTGCAAGTTTCTCTTTCTCAAATGCAAGTTGCCTTTCTTTCGTTTCTCTTTCTGCCGCTATTCTCTCCCGTTCCAATGCTACTTCTTTATCTTTTGCCGCCATTTTCTCTCGTTCTAAAGCTAATTCCTTTTCTCTTAATTATTTCTAAAATGCAAGCTTCTTGTCCTTGCTTTCCTTCTACGCTGCTAAATTTTCTGCTCTTTCTTCCCGCTGCTGGGCCTAAAACCTTTTTCAACCCTTGTTTCACCCACGTCCTAAGCTCCGAACCGGTCAAACCCGACTTCTCACACATGTTCATGAAGTATCGTAGTGTCGACATGTTGTCCTAACTGCGCTATAACTTATCTAGCTGAAAAAAAATAGCGAAGTGCAAAGGAATCGACAAGTTGCAAGTACGCTGAAAATAGAGTAGAAGATACATCAAAGTACAAATGTTGAACGAAATCTCAACATCAAACTCAACAATAATGTAGAATTGAATATCAAAAGAAATTGAGCAACCTTAGTGCGAATAGATACCGTCCTAACCGTTTTTTTGTTGTTGCATATCCTTTACAGGACATCGCTGTCAACATCAGCAACTTTCAGATGTAAGTTGATTTCTTGGCAAGATTACGCTCAGTAGTCTGCCATTGCTTTCTGAGCGGCCGGCTCACATACCCCGTAAGTTACTGATGCGATTTAAACCACTGCTTATTCTTACCGTCATCACGTTACTGACGAGAGTATACGAGATTACGAAGAAAAGTCATAACCTCTAAGCCACGTAGCCAACGTCCTAACCGTTACACTATGTAAATAACAGAAAATAGTATGAAAAATATATTCTGCATAAGAATATAATAACACAAGACAAATAACGGTCACGAGAAAACGAGTGACGTGCAACGTAAACACATATCTATTCTCATAAAAGAAAATAACATTGACTAGTTATACACAGGTAACTAACGTATATAACTACTACAACACACCACTAGTACTGACAAAATGTGAGATCGCTACAAAATAAATTCGTAACGAGCTGACGAGTGTAAGTACGAAACATATCTCTATGCTATGTAATGCTTTTACTTAGCAACGAGATAGCCCACCAACCACCCACTTCGTCAATGAAACGACGAATCGGCCATCGCTAAAATAATCCGTATATTACGTATGTAAGTGGGTGAATATTACGTATACACCCAATCAAACAACAATCAACATAACAATCAACAATTATACTGGCCTTATGTCCTTATGTTGGCGTGATAAGTAGAGAAAGAAAACGTTGAAGTGGGTATGGTATCTGACAATTATAGATACAAACGGTGGCTTGATGTCGGTATGTAGTTGACTATGCGAGAAAATGTCGTATGTCCTGATGTCCGTGTACGTGAAGATGAGCATCCGTCTTGTGGAAGTAAGAATCGTCTGTGCACATTTCCAGAACCTGAGGCAGTCTACTGTACCGAATATATAGTTTCGGTATTAAATGTGGCACCGTGACAACGCGCCTGCTGTATAGGACGAATTAACACTAACAGCACCGGTGTCACTGGTTAAGGTGTGGACCTTACGACGATAAATCCCTGGGCTGCTCAGCCTGCATGGTGGTGAAATGTAGCACGATTCTTACTAATGATATCATGTGTAAGCTGGTGTAAACGTCCATATGTGTCAAGTCGTTAAGATGATGTCCTATCCCGTCCGTGACATGTCCGATAGTGTGCTGGCGTCCTCTTAGAAGTGTCGGTCACGATGTAGATACATCTTCATGAACGATCCGGTGAACAAAGTCCAAATTAGTGTCTCAATAAAATCCAGATTTCCTAGAGAATGATGATGGAAGGAATTGTCGATGAAGGTCAAGTCTATAATGTCCCAAATCCATATTGACATCTGAGTTCATATACATTCCTACATCAATGTTTAATCAATAGCATCTATAATGTTCATATAATAGACGAGACTTGTCCTTCTCTACCTTGATTA
The DNA here is from genome assembly GCA_963921405.1 of Cepaea hortensis. Classification (NCBI taxonomy): domain Eukaryota; kingdom Metazoa; phylum Mollusca; class Gastropoda; order Stylommatophora; family Helicidae; genus Cepaea; species Cepaea hortensis. The sequence continues at coordinate 14,536,370 of OY992876.1, forward strand.
TATACGTTACTGTTTCCTTGTACCATCTGTATTTCTCCTCTTCTTCCTCTCCATCCATATCTATACTGTCCTATTTCCATTGGTTCTTCAATTCTATCTTCCGAACTACTACCTAACTCTCGTCCTACCCTCAATCTAAACCTTCTCCTCAAGCTTTCTTCTTGTATAGCGATATCTACAGCTTGTGACAACCTTGCAGGATTCTCTCTCAATAATTTAAATTTCAATCCATCTGACCTAATCCCATCAACAAAAATCCCCACCAACATCCGTTCCACTTCTTCAGCTCGTACATTCTGTCCCAAAAATGACTCTTCAGCTAAATTGATTAACCTATCACTGTATAGCTGTACACTTTCTGTAGTATTTTGTCTCGTCTGTCGCAACACCGAGAATGCGTGTTGGGGGTCAGTAATTTCTGCATATTTATGTGCCAGGTCGTCTTTGAATTGTTCCCAGGTTTCACCTCCTCCAGCTTCTAGCTTTCTTCTTATATGGTCAGAAACAGGACTTGTACTAGTTCTATATGCTAAATTCTTTTTATCCTCATCTGTAGCGTTCACTAGATAAGCATGTTTCTCAATAGAAATAATCCATTTCTTAAATTGGTTCGCCTGTCCATTAAATCTCTCGACATCACTGATTACACTTTGCTGTCTTAATACTGCGTCCATAGTTGATATTGCTCCACCAACTCCACTCAGTACTTGAGAAAAATCCTGGGCCTCCATCCTAAAAAAATCTATAATGGAAAGCACCAAGCAATATAATATACTAATATTTTAAGACAATATTATTTTAAAGTAAGCAGCAAGAAATATTTTGTTCCATTGAGTATGTTGTTAATTAACCTAAAATTATCCATTACCCAAACTTGATGAAAGAGGTTCCAATCGACAAACTTGATGAAAAAGGTTCCAATCGACAATCTTGATGAAAGAGGTTCCAATCGACAATCTTGATGAAAGAGGTTCCAATCGACAATCTTGATGAAAGAGTTTCCAATCGACAATCTTGATGAAAGAGGTTCCAATCGACAATCTTGATGAAAGAGGTTCCAATCGACAATCTTGATGAAAGAGGTTCCAATCGACAATCTTGATGAAAGAGGTTCTAATCGACAATCTTGATGAAAGAGGTTCCAATCGACAATCTTGATGAAAGAGGTTCTAATCGACAATCTTGATGAAAGAGGTTCCAATCGACAATGGCAGTGGAACGGTCAGTTCAAATCAATTGAAACAAATTTGATTTGAGACAAGTTGAACATATTCGATGCCTTCACTTAGCTGAAGTGACTGTTGACCTTGATTCGAGAAATTCACTGGTCCAGAAAGTGAAAATCGACCTTGATTCAACCTCAAACAGTCCAGTGAGCTGAGACCACAATCATAAATTTTATCATCCTCGAGATTTCGCTGTTCCAATTGGAGCTGATCGTTCGGCTGTAGACATAATTTATTTCCCGAGGTACAAGGTTAATTTACAAGTTGTAAGATGCATCTAGCGGTGACATCATTTAAAAATTTCGATGTAAAACAGCAATTCTTGACTTCAACAAAAAGCAGCGTATGTCAGCGATCAAGGCACTGTATATTGGTGAGTCAGGTATATCAAAAAATACCGGTCTCTCTATGAAACAAGATTAGCAAACCTCCTGACCTTGACTAAGATCCACTTAGCAAACACCGGGAAATCACAACAACTACCCCTGGGCGGGCTTTCAGTTGCTGCGTCTCTCATAATCTACTTGAGAAAACCCATAACATCCGTCTCCAGACGCAGACAAAACAAATCTTCGCTTGAGTCAACAATCTCCGCGACGACCCATGTTGGAGATCTTGAGGTCGACGGCACCAAAACAGCATGTATAACAGTACAGGTGATACGATAAGGCTGTGTATAGTGGATGGCTCGTGTCGATATAGTGGACAAGTCTCGTCTATTATATGAACATGCGTTTATTGGTTGAAATAATACATCTTCAAACTGGTGATGTTATTTACAGACATGTTTTCTGTTTACCTAGTTGAATCCCAAGTCCCAAGTGACGTGTGTGCAACCCCTGGATACTTAGCCCCATTTGTGCACACACGTTCACCAACTATAATTTCCCCACTAGTTAATGAATGCGCAGCATTCATTAACTCTCCACTACTAAGCTAACTCCCTTACTGTTATACTTAGTACGTAAACTCAGTATGTATGGCGTTGTACTGTGCAACGATACTTAAGCATGATCAGGATACAGTATAGGCTTATTCCGACGTCAAAAAGTTCAATGAGAATTTCGTGGAGGGAAGTGTTTTCGTGAAAGTTAACGTCTCTCATATGTTGTGTGTATATATGGGTGTCAAATTGATCAAAAAATGATGTCAAATACGTGTAAGCGTACGTCCTACCTGTTAACTGAATGGTTGGTGGCAGACACAACATAATCCTCCAGTATACGAACAAGCACAGACATTATATGTTTATTTTCCGACTTTGGAGTTGTGATGATTTACGGCATGTGCATTTTTCAGTCGTTAGTGGCTAAAAGTAGCTGACATTCCCAGAAACGAGTCCACACTTACCAAGATGCTGTTGTCAATAACTCTTGAACTTTTAACAGGAAACAATATAACTGTAGGCTCGTTCTTCAACAAAACTTCAACAGCGCCTTTGCTTTTGAAACCAGAAGAAGAAATAAGATCAAGTCGCAGACATGAGTAATCGAACATCAAACGCTGTTTATTATTGCTCACAGCTCATCGGTTTTGCCTAGCAACAAATAAATACTTCCATATTTACCGTGCCTGTGCTGACAGGGCGGGCGGTAACTATATCATGTAATGTATGTAACATTAATGTTCGCTCTTACAAGACCGTTGTAAATTGATTTGGTTCTGACTTACTTGATATATCCGTTGACGACCTTCTCTCTCTCCTCTAAGTCTATTTCTCGCCGCTTCTGACTTCCATCAAAATTCCTCGGCAGTCGGTTCATTCATTCTCAGCGTCATCTCATATGAGTGTGTTATCCTATCTTTAACTCATATTGCAGCCACTTTGTCCATGTCAAACTATTGATTCACCAGTTTGAATGTCCTGATAGTTTCATGCACAGCCTGCCATTCCAAACTCCAACAAAGTCTGTCTGTTGTTCGGTGACGTCAGAATGACGTTTCTATCTGTTGACAACTTGTCTACTAGTTTCTGTGTGTGTTTTCGCTTCTAGGATATACATCTATTTTCTGTGACGTAATTCTTGGGCACCTGCTCTATGGCATATATGATTGTTATTTTAGAGTGATATATGGTGGTTGATATAGAGTGATGTGTAGTCTTTAGTTTAGGATGATGTATGGCCGTTGGTTTACAATGATATATGCTTACCCATAACATGGTGATTAGATGTTACCAAAGCATATCGAGCAGTTCCGCCAAACATACAACCCACCACGATTGTTTAACTTTTTCAAAAACAGGATCAAGGTAATCCACCATGTCCAGGTGTGAATTGTACATGTGACCAAAACAATCATCTCAACAACACGACCTGTGACCCTGGACCAGTTGACCTGTTTATCACCATTATCGATGTCCAGGACACGCCTCCTGTGTTTTCCAGGTTGCCCTACATTACCTCAGTTGCAGAAGACGCCCCTGTAGTAAGATTTTATTTAATTCTCTCTTTATTTTGTACATCTTGCAATTTACACGTGTAAAGTAAACAGAAGATAGTGATCTGTGGAAAGACATGAACGCCTACCCAGCTAGCAAAGCACATGATGATAATGAAGTAAAGGTAAAGGGCTCTTTACACACCTTGAGGCTTTATGGGTGTATGTTGATAGTTCTATGTGTATAGATCTATCGGCACTCGATGGGTGATGTGCTCAACATCGTACCGACAGCTTCTACTTTATACTTCATTTCCTGGTGTCCATTTTAAGTTTGGTAGACTTTGGAACCTAGGCCAGTTAACATATAATCAAGTTTGATGGTGCAACTTCAGAAGAATTTGAAATCAAGAGTGGAGTTAAGCAAGGCTATCTACTAGCTCCCACCCTCTTTGGAATATACTTTTCACTTCTACTGAAATATGCCTTTCGTGATCAGGATGGTGGTATGTACATTCACTCACGCTCAGATGGCGGCCTCTACAATGCTCAGATATTGAAGGCCAAGACCAAACTTAGGAGAGTACTGATCAGAGAGTTGCTTTTTGAAGATGATGCTGCAATTATGACGCACTCTGAGGAAGAATTACAACGTCTACTATCTGCATTCTCCAATGTTTGTTCTGAATTTGGTTTAACAATTAGCAAAAAGAAGACACACATTAAGTCACAAGTTGCACATGGGGCACCATAAATCTTTAATGACTATGCCGAACTGGAGATAGTAGACTATTTTACATATCTAGGATCAGAGGTAAATAGCAAATTATCCCTAGATCAGGAAATCAACATCAGGATTGGTAAAGCAGCAATAACAAAAGACAGGTTAACAAAAAGTATCTGGGAGAACAGGAAGCTTACTGCCAAAACAAAAGTAGAACATTTTACATATCTAGGATCAGATGTAAATAGCAAATTATCCCTAGGTCAGGAAATCAACATCAGGATTAGTAAAGCAGCAATAACAAAAGACAGGTTAACAAAAAGTATCTGGGAGAACAGGAAGCTTACTGCCAAAACAAAAGTAGAACATTTTACATATCTAGGATCAGATGTAAATAGCAAATTATCCCTAGGTCAGGAAATCAACATCCGGATTAGTAAAGCAGCAATAACAAAGGGCAGGTTAACAAAAAGAATCTGGGAGAACAGGAAGCTTACTCTGGACACCTTATTCACACCAACAGGAACGTTTAAACAACTGTCATATGCGGTGAATGCTTGTAATTAAGTGGCAAGACAAAATCCCAAATACTGAAGTATTGGAAAGATCAGGTTGTGCGACGGTGTATTCCATGCTCAGTCTTCGTAGACTTAGATGGATAAGACACGTTAAGAGGATGGATGACGGTAGAATCGTCCCCCGCTGGTGACTTGCGGGATAACTGAGCCGGCCGCCCAGAAAGCAATGGCAAACTACTGAGCGTAATCTTGCCAAGAAATCAACAGACAGCTGAAAGATGCTGCTTTTAACAGCGATGTCGTGTAAAATGATATGCGAATTAACAAAAAAAAAAGAAAAAAAGAAGAGATCTCAGGGTCGGCCTCTACTACGATATACAGATGTGTGTAAGCGAGATATGATAATGCACATTGGAAGCAAGTCGCCGCTGATCGTGTTGCATGGAAGGAAATATCCAAAATGGAAAAAAGACAAAGGAGAAAATTACTGCAGCTAAGTCACACACCGAGCGTGCGAGACGTAAGATGGTGGCAATGACCATGTGTTCACATGCATCCACTGTGGACGAACATTTACAGCGCGAATTGGCCTGATTGGTCACATTCGCTACCGCCATGGGTTGTAGTTATTATGCCTTTGGCTTCCGATCGCCAACATGGCGGTTAGGCGTTGAACCGTTAAGGCCTGTGGCGTGTTTGTGCTTGCAGCTACGGTTTGCAATTGCATTTTCCTCATGTTGGACTGGTAGTACATGGTTCCGTCGCCCTGCTACTGAGTGAGTGCGTGGTCTATACCGTGAGCTGTGAGATTCGAGGGGAATGCTTTTACATCTGTCCTGTACAGTGACCTGCATGTTCGGAACAATGGCTACCAGCTGTTGCTGAATTGACTGATTTGCCTTTTCAGTTCACGAGTGCATTTTTCAGGAGACTCCCGGGAGTCGTGCTTTATGCGACACTTTCGGTTTGTCACCCTACCGACTGTGAGCAGCGCCATCTATGACTTCTATATGAAGGGCTAGTCATGTCTGTTTTTGAGTATGCGATGGCAATCCTGACTCTCAGCCGTAAGCAGATAGAAAGGATGGAGAGGATACAGAATGAAGCTATGCGTATTATTCTTGGATGTACAAGAGATACAGCATGCAGGGCGATGCGCTACCTTCTTGATTTTCCATCCATTGAAGACAGAATACAAGTCTGCAGAGCTCGCGCCTACCTCAGAGTTAACGCAAACATACAACATCCACTGCAAAGTGAAATTATGAAGGTGAAGGGCAGCAGGTTAAAAAGAGGATGGTGGTGGATGGGTCAAACCGAAGACATTCTTCTACAGGTGTGTTCACGCGAGGACTTAGAACCTGGCGAGGAGTGGGTACAAGTGCCAACAGATTTCTGCACATCCTTTTCAGTTTGCATCCAATTAGACAGAAAATGCAGACTAGAAAACCCGGCAGCTGTGGAGGCGGAAGTACAAGCGTTGATTTTCGAGAATTCGCTAGACGGTGATGCTGTCATTTACACAGATGGGTCTGTCGTCCGACATGTGAGAAGCTCATGGGCCTTTACGGCGCAGGCCGGAGGGCGAATTGTGAAGGAGGACTCTGGTGCTTTTGCTGAGACCACAAGTAGCCTGACTATGGAAGTCATGGCAGTATGTAAAGCAATAACATGGCTCGATATACAGACATTCAATAGGGCATGTTTCCCTAGCGACTCAATGAACATGCTCCAGAGGATAGAGATGGGGGGATGAGGGGAAGAGAATGGGTTCTGTCTCTGGAGCGGTCTCGGCTGGCAAAGATTAGTTTCATCTTCGTGCCAGGGCATGCGGGAGTACAAGGGAATGAGCGGGCTGACAAGCTCGCAGGTAACGCTACTGTAGAGGGCGGAAGCGCCATGGACCAGGCTGACATTCTGAATGCTCTATAAGAAGTAAGACGTTTGCGAGAACCAAGTGATGACTGTGAATCTACAACCATGGCCAGACTGCGAGAACAGCAACTTAAAAGAGAGGTGGCCAAACAAGAACATTACGCAGGAAGCCAAAGAAGACTGATAAACCAACACAGAACTGGTGGATTTAGCCGCTACACGCTGCGGGATTTGCTGAGGAGGGGATCCGAGCACTTATGGACTGAATGGTTCGATGTGCAATGAGGATGATCTGTCGACTAACTAACTAGCTCTACCTTAAAAGACCGAACCATGTGAGAAAACCCGGGTCAATGAGGTCTTTCTGGTGACTGCCGAGTCCATCGACGATGAACTTTGGTTTTCGTGGATTATTGTGATGGCATTCTGGCGGCGGCATTACGCACAATGTACCTGTGCGGGCTGTTGGATTGCCGAGACCCCTCCTATTTCACTTTTCACATTGGACTATGGGGAGCATTTTGTGTGATATTCACTGGCACAGGAACGGAGCATAATGGGGACGACCCGTTGCTATGAAGTTGGAACCTCGACTAACTAACTAACTAACTAACTAACTAACTAACTAACTAACTAACTAACTAACTAACTAACTAACTAACTAACTAACTAACTAACTAACTAACTATTATTATATTATATTATATTATATTATATTATATTATATTATATTATATTATATTATATTATATTATAATAATTCTTTCTTTTCATTAGCTTGCCTTATTCAATACATTTTATTATATAATTAAATTACAATTAGTGTAGCCATATAAAAAAAGAGGCTAGTATTCTTGCCTGCTGACCCGGTGATAATGTGTTCGAATTCCCTGTCAGGCAGGGCCTCCCAGGTCAACCAGCCTAATCTCGGTAGCAGGTTATATTCTGGGAAATAAATGCGACCGATCTTATATTGAGCACAGTATCTATCAAGTGCCGTCTTTTTCTGAATGTCTACAGGGGTCGTCTATCTTCCAAGTGACAGCCGAGGATGGAGACAGGGGTGTGAACAAGCCAAATCGCATCCAGTACACTCTCAGTGGAGGTTTGTGGGCTTGACTTGCTTCCTTTATCGCTGAAAGCATCTGTTTGATCTTAACTCAGTTTAACGCGTGCTCAGGGATCTGAGTGGTCTCAAGTTATGGTGTCCGCCTCGAGTGCTGGGGGTCCCCGGTTCATGCCCCTTTGAGGACAGGAATTTTTTCACGTGGACTTCCAGAAATAAAATTTCCCCTGGTCTCTGGGTAGTGAGATCGGAAGCCCGTGTTTATTGTTGCGCACGTAAAAAAATCCCTTGGCAGTTGGAAATCGAAAAATAGTAGCCTGACGGCGCTGCCCGGGCAAAATTTTGAGTTAAAAATCTACCCAAAGTATTTCAGGATCCTCGCCGGTGCTACGGATTTCGTGCACTGAGCTTAGTCTCTCCAGACTCAGGTTTGATTTAGGAGGAAAATGGAGCACTTGTGGGTTAAACCCGTGTGCCGTGATGTTAATCCATCGACTAAACTAAACTAAACGTGTGCTCATTCTTTTCTAAGCGAGCTTTGACCCGTTTATCATACATCCTGTCCATACAATCCACTGACAGTCCAACGTGTGTCAGTCTCTCATAGCAAGGATACAGATTCAGATAAGTACCTTTAATCAGTTTAATATTGTCATGTAGTGTGTTTTATGTAGTTTTGTGTCGGTTTGTGTTTGTTTGGCTAACGAAGTCTTTGGCCGCAACGTCCATTTTGTTTCTTGTAGCCGTATTTTAGTAAAGCTCACAATCTACTTCTCGTTGTTTGGTGATTCATTCATTGCCTTTTAAGCTTTACTGCAGTTCCCCTCATTCTTGTTTACCAATGTCCAGCCACTAAACTACCGCGGCTCACAGGATTTATGTCATTGGGTGGATCGGTCAGCCCAGGTCGGTTTTTCAAAAAAAAAAACAACAGCGGATGGGGATTCCAACACACAACCAGCGGTGCATGTCACTGCGCTACCTCAGCTATAAATACACATTAAAATTAATCGCATGTCCTTTACAGGACGTCGCAGTCAACTCCAGCATATTTTAGCTGTTTCTGATTCCTGGGCAAGTTTACATTCAGTAGTTTGCCATTGCTGTTTGAACTACTGACACTCATACGGTTGTATGAAAACCAACGCATTGTGGCCTAGTTCCAAATCGCCTGCAGCTGTGTTTCGAACGCAGTATTCGGGATTACAAATTGCGTTCTTAACCCCTTCGCCACAGAGCCGTGGTAGACACCGATTTAAATAATTGTTTTGCATATTTTGAAATGTGTATTCTTGTTTTTAATACAGCAGACAGCTCTCAATTTAAAATAGATCCGACAGATGGAACTATCCGGGTCAATGAAACTTTGGATGCGGACAGGGAAGAAGTCAGGAATAAAGGAGGCCTGTATCGGTTTAATGTCATTGTAAGTTGTCATTGTTGCGTCATTGAACTTCAGTGTTATCGGACTCCACATTTAGATGTGATCTCTTATCTTATGAACTCATCCTTTTTCTGCCTCTTTCTCTCTCATACTCCCTATCACTCTCCCACTCTATATTTATTTACTGTAGAAACAACATCTACTAAAATCAAAGGCGCTATCTCGTAATACCAAAATCACAATATACAAAATACTGATCAGACCAGTTGTGCTGTATGGCTCTGAAACCTGGAGTACAACGAAAGGAGACGAAGCCTTGTTACAAACCTTTGAGAACAAAATTTTAAGACGCATCTTTGGACCCTAAAAACGTAACAAAGACATTTATGATCTGTTTAAGTCCCCGCTAATCACTGGTATCATGAAGGCTAATAGACTACAATGGCTGGGGCATATAGAAAGAATGGAAGATAATAGGGAAACAAAACTCGCTTACACTCAGGAAATAAATGACCGTAGACCCCGAGGTAGACCAAGAAGGCGGTGGAGAGATAATACATATACAGACCTACAAGCACTTGGAATCAGCGACTGGCAAGAGAAGGTCCACCAGAGAGACGAATGGAGACGGATTGTATCTGCAGCAAAGAACCTCAATGGCTCTGAACGCTGAAGAAGAAGAAGAAGAAGAAGAACTGGTTTAGGATCAAAGCTCCGACAGGCGTAGAGTTATAGCATTGATTCGGCAGCTTCTGCAGCTTGTTTTATTCGAGACGTATTGATGTTACCTTTCCTATGGGGTTAAATATGCAGGCCGAGAGAGTGATCATGTTGCATGGACAACAAATGGTCTCTACAATTCAGCTCACACTTTGTGCTATTGAGAGATATAACTCCATTCCTGGTCCCCGCCATGGGTTGTAGGTACCTTGTTTCAAGCACAGTGAAACAAACTATCGACCGTTAAGACGTCAAGGTGCCAGTAACTGAGTGTAAGTAAACTTATATAGGTATTTTGGTAGATAATTACGTAGGCTAGTTAGTTAATCGCGGATCTAACTTCTCAGCAAAGGGTCGCCCTATTATGCCCCGTTCCCGTGCCAGTGAATATCACAAAAAATGCACCTCACTGCCCAATATGAAATCTTACATACAGACAAGGCTGTGTTTCAACAGTATAATTAGGTAAAGTTCCCTGATTCAGGCCTCGAGCATATGGTGCTGTACCCATATCTGTATAGACCAATCGGCATTCGGTGGCTGATGTGGTCAGTATCACGCTAGGCACTTTTACTTGCCAAGACGTTTCTTGGTAGCTCTTCTAGTCTGGTTCAAACCGGAAACCCAGGTCAGTTTAAAAAAAAATTCGAATTTACACCGTTGCGGTTTGAATCCATGACCACGGGCTGGGCGGGGGAGTGTATAGTTACTACACCACCTCTCGAAGAGGTTACGAATGCAATTCGTAATCTAGCATGCCGCATTCGAAACACGCCGTGGACGATTTAGAAACAGAGCGCCTTGCGTTGGTTTCCATACAGTGGTATGAGGCACTCATGAGGTCGTTTATAAAGCTATGCAAAATACTGAACGTTAACTTGCACAGGAATCGCAAACAGCCGAAAAATGCTGGAGTAGATTGCTACGTCCTGTAGAGGATATGCAACTAATTTTCTAAAAAAATACTATACCTACGTCCATTTAACAGTATGCTTGAGAAAGAAATAACTGTCTTCGGTATTCTGTTACAGGCAACAGAGGAATCCCAGATTGGCGCAGAAAACCTGTTCAACAGTACAGAAACCTCGATATCTATAACAGTCACAGACGTCAATGACAATCCGCCAAGTTTTAAGCAAAATTATTATGATGCAACCGTCCAGGAGAACACGCCTAAAGGGGTGCCAATCACCATGACATCAAGTATAGAAGTTGAAGATGTCGATCAGGTAATTATAAGCCTACTTTGCTTTCCCTGTCAATGCTATGGCAAATGTCAAGACCGTTCATCTAGTGGTAGTTGTAGGTTCGTCATGTGTCTTCCATAGCATAGACAGTCTTGTAACTTTACAGCGCAGTCAGTCTTTAACTTTACAGCAGAGACGGTCTAGTAACTTTAAAGCAGAGACATGCTTGTAACTTCACAGCAGAGACGGCCTTGTAATTTTTACAGCAGAGACGGCCTTGAACTTTACAGCATAGAGGGGGCTGCGTGGTCTCGAGGTATGGTGTCCGCCTCGAGTGCTGAAGGTCCCGGGTTCAAACTCCGGTGAGGACCGGGATTTTTTCACGTGGACTTATAGTAATAACATTTCTCCTGGTCTCTTGGTAGTGAGATCGGACGCCCGTGTGTATTGTTGCACACGTAAAAAATCCCTTGGCAGTTGGAAATCGAAAAAGAGTAGCCTAACGGAGCTGCCCGGGCAAAATTTCGAGTTAAAAATCTACCCAAAGTATTTCAGGATCCTCGCCGATGCAACGGAGTTGGTGCACTGAGCTAAAACTCTCCAAACTCAGGTTTGAGTTAGGAGGAGAACGGAGCACTTATGGGTTACACCCGTGTGCCGTGATGTTGATCCATCGACTAAAACTAAAAGTCTTGTAACTTTACAACACAGATGGTCTTGTAACTTTACAGCAGAGAGAGGCATGTAACTTGCACTTATGGGTTACACCCGTGTGCCGTGATGTTGATCCATCGACTAAAACTAAAAGTCTTGTAACTTTACAGCAGAGATGGTCTTGTAACTTTACAGCAGAGAGAGGCATGTAACTTTACAGCAGAAACAGTCTTGTAACTTTACAGTAAAGACGGTCTTGTAACTTTACAGCAGAGAGATTATTGTAACTTTACAGCAGAGATAAGTTTGTAACTGTACAGCAGAGACGATCTTGTAGCTTTATAGCAGAGAGAGCCTTGCAATTTACAGCAGAAATAGTTTTGTAACTTCATAGTGGAGACAGTCTTGCAACCTCATTGCAGAGGCAGTCTTGAAACTTCATGGCAAAGACATTCTTACAACTGTATAGTCTTGCAACCTAATGTTAGAGGCAGTCTTGTAACTGTATATCAGAAACAGTGTAACTTCATGGCATGGCAGAGACAGTCCTGTAACTGTATATCAGAAGCAGTGTAACTTCATGGCATGGCAGAGACAGTCTTGTAACTGTATATAAGAGACAGTGTACCTTCATGGCATGGCAGAGACAGTCTTGTAACTGTATATCAGAGACAGTGTAACTTCATGGCATGGCAGAGACAGACCTGTAACTGTATATAAGAAACAGTGTAACTTCATGGCATGGCAGAGAAGTCTTGTAACTGTATATAAGAGACAGTGTAACTTCATGGCATGACAGAGACAGTCTTGTAACTGTATATAAGAAACAGTGTTACTTCATGGCATGGCAGAGACAGTCTTGTAACTGTATATCAGAGACAGTGTAACTTCATGGCATGGCAGAGACAGTCTTGTAACTGTATATAAGAAACAGTGTTACTTCATGGCATGGCAGAGACAGTCTTGTAACTGTATATCAGAGACAGTGTAACTTCATTGCATGGCAGAGACAGTCCTGTAACTGTATATCAGAGACAGTGTAACTTCATGGCATGGCAGAGACAGTCTTGTAACTGTATATCAGAGACAGTGTAACTTCATGGCATGGCAGAGACAGTCTTGTAACTGTATATAAGAAACAGTGTTACTTCATGGCATGACAGAGACAGTCTTGTAACTGTATATCAGAGACAGTGTAACTTCATGGCATGACAGAGACAGTCTTGTAACTGTATATCAGAGACAGTGTAACTTCATGGCATGGCAGAGACAGTCTTGTAACTGTATATCAGAGACAGTGTAACTTCATGGCATGGCAGAGACAGTCTTGTAACTGTATATAAGAAACAGTGTTACTTCATGGCATGACAGAGACAGTCTTGTAACTGTATATCAGAGACAGTGTAACTTCATTGCATGCAGAGACAGTCTTGTAACTGTATATCAGAGACAGTGTAACTTCATGGCATGGCAGAGACAGTCTTGTAACTGTATATCAGAGACAGTGTAACTTCATGGCATGACAGAGACAGTCTTGTAACTGTATATCAGAAACAGTGTAACTTCATGGCATGGCAGAGACAGTCTTGTAACTGTATTTAAGAGACAATGTACCTTCATGGCATGGCAGAGACAGTCTTGTAACTGTATATCAGAGACAGTGTAACTTCATGGCATGGCAGAGACAGTCTTGTAACTGTATATCAGAGACAGTGTAACTTCATGGCATGGCAGAGACAGTCTTGTAACTGTATATAAGAAACAGTGTTACTTCATGGCATGGCAGAGACAGTCTTGTAACTGTATATCAGAGACAGTGTAACTTCATTGCATGGCAGAGACAGTCTTGTAACTGTATATCAGAGACAGTGTAACTTCATGGCATGGCAGAGACAGTCTTGTAACTGTATATCAGAGACAGTGTAACTTCATGGCATGACAGAGACAGTCTTGTAACTGTATATCAGAGACAGTGTAACTTCATGGCATGGCAGAGACAGTCTTGTAACTGTATTTAAGAGACAATGTACCTTCATGGCATGGCAGAGACAGTCTTGTAACTGTATATCAGAGACAGTGTAACTTCATGGCATGGCAGAGACAGTCTTGTAACTGTATATCAGAGACAGTGTAACTTCATGGCATGGCAGAGACAGTCTTGTAACTGTATATAAGAAACAGTGTTACTTCATGGCATGGCAGAGACAGTCTTGTAACTGTATATCAGAGACAGTGTAACTTCATTGCATGGCAGAGACAGTCTTGTAACTGTATATCAGAGACAGTGTAACTTCATGGCATGGCAGAGACAGTCTTGTAACTGTATATCAGAGACAGTGTAACTTCATGGCATGACAGAGACAGTCTTGTAACTGTATATCAGAGACAGTGTAACTTCATGGCATGGCAGAGACAGTCTTGTAACTGTATTTAAGAGACAATGTACCTTCATGGCATGGCAGAGACAGTCTTGTAACTGTATATCAGAGACAGTGTAACTTCATGGCATTGCAGAGACAGTCTTGTAACTGTATATAAGAAACAGTGTTACTTCATGGCATGACAGAGACAGTCTTGTAACTGTATATCAGAGACAGTGTAACTTCATGGCATGACAGAGACAGTCTTGTAACTGTATATCAGAGACAGTGTAACTTCATGGCATGGCAGAGACAGTCTTGTAACTGTATATCAGAGACAGTGTAACTTCATGGCATGGCAGAGACAGTCTTGTAACTGTATATCAGAGACAGTGTAATTTCATGGCATGGCAGAGACAGTCTTGTAACTGTATATCAGAGACAGTGTAACTTCATGGCATGGCAGAGACAGTCTTGTAACTGCATATCAGAGACAGTGTAACTTCATGGCATGGCAGAGACAGTCTTGTAACTGTATATCAGAGACAGTGTAACTTCATGGCATGGCAGAGACAGTCTTGTAACTGTATATCAGAGACAGTGTAACTTCATGGCATGACAGAGACAGTCTTGCAACTGTATATCAGTGTCACAAAATAAAACCGTGTGTTTAACAGGTTGATTATTATAGAGGATTTTCGGATTAAGCGGACGATCTGCCAGCGACAACTATTTTTACTAACAGAGTAAACACAGCTGCACAGGTTACATCGGGGCAGCACATATACACATTTGGTGGTGATGGAGACAGATCCCGGCAGCGCCGTGGCAGTTTGTCAACATTTGAATACAAATGGAAGCAGTGGGGTCAGCCCATATACACATTTGGTGGTGAGTGAGGAGGAAGTGAGTGCGCTGAATCATACATCGTTTTGACAAGTCGGATGGAAAACGGAAGTACTCAGCAAGGAAGTAAACAGTCCATATGTCATATAGTTTCCGGACATCACTCAGAGGGGCAGATTGCTACTGACAGCTTGTTGAGGAAAACTCTTTGTTGGAACTCGACAGCAACTCGCTGGCTTGTTTTGAGAATCTAAACCTGTGATGAAAAATCTAACATGGAGGGAGCCAGAGGGAGGATGGATCCCTGACAGGGGATGATCTGCACCTGTGTGGGGGCATAAAGGATAACGTCACGTGGCCAACTTTGGTAGTTTGCCATATAAACCCGAGTTCGGACCAACTAGGGGGACTTGAAAAATGCTTTAGTCGGAGTGCCAGGGCACTGCAGTGCTTAGTGGAAATAATATCTACCGTGTGTTAATTAGTGACTTAATTTTACACGTGCCTATAATGGCAGATGTAGATATGATTGATAGGACTGCAGTAGTGCCATTTAAGGTATAACCTATTATAATATTAGTTCTAATTAATATAGACTGTGGCCTTGTTAAACTATAGTGTGATGATTAGCACTGTTAGTGGAAACTAGTTAGAGTAGAATAGTGATATTAACTCTGCTAGTTAAGAATAGATTAGTGAAGTGTTGATAAGCTTTACTAGTTGAGAATTTAGTAATGAGGGATAATTGGGATCTTCCCGTAGGTGTCCCTGGTGGGCGGGGTTCCGCATTCTGTTTGCTGATTTTTCCTTTGTCATAGCCTGATTCGGCTCTAGGTGGGTAGCTAATCTGCTCTATGACTAAGTCTAGTTAGCTAAAGATCATTAAGCAAGGTGATAGGCTTACACTCAGCCGAAAGGATCAGTGACTAGTACTATCACCAGATGTGTTGTTTCTATCCTAGGTTCCCTACCAGGTCCAAGGAAACTCAACAAAGTTTTGGGAAAGAATCCAATCCCATTAGGAAGAACACCAGTTCCACAATCAATAAAGTTGCATACAGAACGTTGCATACAGAAGGAAGTTGATTCACCAAAGAGAGTGATGCGTGCTGATGCACCACACGGCATCAGACAGAAGTAACTAAATGAGAACAGTCTAATAGTTACCTAGTGTTATATAATCTCGTGTAATAGAACACAAGACTTGCTACTTGAGGCTAGATAGACACGAGGGAGGATCCAGTACAGTAACAATTAACAGTAGTAACTGTGTACACACTACAAAGGACTTGTGCAGTTTTTTTTTAAGGAACGATAGGAACGGACATTGTGTAGAGTGCAACCGGTCCATGATTAACTGTTAATACCACCGGTGTCTATTTCGGATGATCTTGAAATTGGATTACCAGAGGTCTACAGAGGCAAAGCAATATCCGGCAAGATGGTTTCGGCACTGGGTGAGAAGTACATGTTCTGACGTAACGTGCTGTGGTCTATCCTGGCTGGGATCAGCTGACTGGGTTGTTGTCTGAGAGTCCGATTCTACACACTTTATAGAACACGTCACACATTTTCTTCACATACACGTCTCATATACGTTACACTTTTATTTTAATAAATTACTCTTTAGTAATTTTTAGAAGCAAGAGTTGTTGAGTATGTTGCGTTGGGAAGTATGAGAGGGGGCATAGTACGACAGTGAGAGAGTGATAGGAAAAGGTGTCCATAGGCTGATGGAGTGTGTTGGACGGAAGCTGGTGGATTCTCCAGAATATTGAGAGGAAAAAAATATTATAATGTGGGTGTCGGGTCTCCTCACTCCAGGGACGACACTTTAAAGGAGGACACGACAATCAGAGACAGTATAACTTCATGGCATGACAGAGACAGTCTTGTAACTGTATATCAGAGACAGTGTAACTTCATGGCATGGCAGAGACAGTCTCGACAGTCACAGCAAAAAGTAATTGACAGAGACAACACGGTGAAACACGAAGCTCTCTTTACAAATTCAATGTCAGCTGACTCAATATCATCATCATATAGGAGATCCTTTGCAGATCCATCACGGTCAGAAGAAAAAGCCTTCCAATCTCTAGCCATTCCTCATGTCGCGTGCACTCTCATGCCCAAGGTATCTGCAGCGCCCTGTGCCCACCTTCATGCTGATGGAAACCTACTTCCTCCCATCACTGTTTTGTTTAGTCTCTGTGACGTGTAACATGGCCACATTATTTTAGGTTCCGAGATGTAATGTTGTTTATGAGCCAGTGTTCTTTAGTGTTCAGATGTTGAGGAATTTCAGTAGTTTTTTTTCCTCGTGGTCAACTGTACTTCTTGGACTTCTCAAACCAGTACATTCTTCGTGGCCATGAAGACTTGTAGAAGTGGCACCGAATAATTTCAGAATTGTATGTACAGCCTTGGTATCCATGCAGACTTGTAGAAGTGGCACCGAATAATTTCAGAATTGTATGTACAGCCTCGGTATCCATGCAGACTTGTAGAAGTGGCACCAAATAATTTCAGAACTGTATGTGAAGTCAAACTTCACAATAGGGAAGTCAAATCAATAGACCCATTGCCACGTCTGGTGACGCACTGAGCATATAGTGTTGTAGACTAGCCAGCACTCAATGGGCAATGTGGTCAACATCACGCCTGACACGTTTACTTCCCAGAGCATCTTCTAGTACCCATGTCATGTCTGAGAGTCAAAGACAACTTGTATTGAGATTCGAGCTGCATGGATACCAAGGCTGTACATACAATTCTGAAATTATTCGGTGCCACTTCTACAAGTCTGCATGGATACCAAGGCTGTACATAGAATTCTGAACTTATTCGGTGCCACTTCTACAAGTCCGCATGGCCACGAAGAATGTACTGGTTTGAGAAGTCCAACCCTTACACTGGTCAGCTGGATTAAAATGTTAACTTCTCGTTAATTGGCCCTCCTTAAACTTGAGACAGTATGTACAATATGTTAAATGACCTTTTAGTAGCTTTGTCCCCTGAAAAACGATATTTTGAGACACAGTTCGCCATTGTATTTCACGATGCTGGACTCATTCCATTCCTGCACTGGCTGGAAGAATCCATGGGTAACTGAATCATTGGAAACACCTGGTATCAACAGCACCCAAGGTGATTATGGACATGGAGGAGTCCTAATCATAAGATCAGAAATCAGATTGATTACATTCTCATCAACAGAAAATTTCTATATGCCTTAAAACAGTGGTTCTCAACCGGTAGGGTTTCCAGGGGGTGGGGGGGGGGGGGGGGAAATGAAGACCATTTCAAGATCGCGTTAATACAAGAACCGATTACTTGATATTGTTTTTTCCCTTCATACTATACAGTTAAGTAAAATTCTAAATTTCATTTTATAAAGTCAGTAGACCCACAAATCATGTTTTATGTAGATGTCTAGACTTGTTTTAGTATATGCTATTAAATTTACCTTACATTTTTACGTATACTGTATAGAGGTGGGGGGATTTTTAGATAGAAAATATGAAAGGGGGGGGGGAATGACGTTCTGAAAATACGGTGAAAAAAGGGGGGGGGGGCACGGGCCAAATATTTGATAGGAGGGGGGGGGAATGACGTTCTGAAAGTATGGTGAAGGGGGGCACGGGCCAAAAAAGGTTGAGAACCACTGCCTTAAAAGTTGCAAAAACTATACCAAGCGCAGACTGCTACGGCGACCATAGATTAATCTTCAGCAATTTACACATAAAATTAAAGAAAGTCAAATATTCACCAAGAAATACAAAATTTGATCTACAAGCACTGAAGAGTGAGGAGATAGAGATAAATTCAACATAAAGGTAAAGAACATATTCGATGCATTGTCCTGCCAAATGGTGAATTACATATAATAATAAACATCTGCAAACTCGTTGTCAAGGTAGAACCAAATGAACAGAATCCAGAAGCAACGTGCCAAAAGCATTGACGACCAGAAGCAGGCTGACATGTCTGTTATGTCAATATATATTTCCGGTGAACAGCTTGTAATAAATATGAATCATAATACTAATAATACTAATAATCATTGGAATACCGTTCCCGTATAGCCGGGAGGGCCGTTACCGTAGCAATAAACATAATCACACAGCTGAACCTAACTATTCAAATCCCTAGACAATGTCGGTTCTAATGCCTGATATCGGTTGACCGTTCTGTCACCTTGGCCATTCTCGCCGAGTCCTAGTTTATACATTCATGGCCAGCTGTTGGTCCTGACTGAGAGGAATAATGCTTTAATGATCTAGCTCTTCTACCAAGTAGTTCCTAGCTACCACTGCCATCTCTTGAAGACTTGTTGACAATCTTCTTTCCTGTAATAGACTCATTCCGCCTTCCGTGCCGCCAGCCCAAGCTCTACTCACTTGTTGCTAAATTATCCCCTGTGACGTTTTCTACCTTCTCACGTCACTTAGCGACTTTTTCTCTCTGTTGGTTCGAGATTACTTCTAAAATTCTTTGTGACTTATTCATTACGTCATTCATTTTGACTCGCTACATGGCATGCCCGATATGGAAATATTATTTCAAGACGTCAATGACCAATGGGAAATATTAAAGAAATCAGTCAACCAAGCTGCCGAAACAACCATCCCAAAAATGAAGATAATAGGACGCAAGAAATGGATGAAGGAAGACATCTTAAAACTCATGGAAACAAGAAGAAACAGCAAAAATAACAAGGACAAATATGAAAAGATTCACACGAAAATTAGGAAGCTATGCAAAGAAGCAGAAGAAACATGGCTTGAAGACAATTGCAAGGAAATTGAAAATCAACACAACACCCGGAATACCAAATTAATGCACAGAAGAATTAATGACATAACTAACAAAAGAACACACACATCAACGAGTTGCATAGACACCAAAGTTGGCAAAATCATAATAGAAAAAGATCAGATTTTGCATGCGTGGTCACATTATGTGACATACCTTTATGATGATACAAGAGAAGACATTGGCACCTTGCCGTCTTGATAGACGATAGTTTGTTACATTGGGCTTCAAAAACTATAATCCATTGCGGTGGCAAATGTGACTGTTAAGGCCAATTCACGATGTAAAGGTTCCTTTCCATAGCACAACGCCTGGGCTAAAATATAGAGATCATGTGTTAGTCATGCAGCATGATCCCTCTCTCGGCCTGCCTAGTTCACTCCAGAGGAAAGATAACACCTCTACATCTGGAACATGACAAGCCGAACAAGCTGCCAGATCAGCAAAGCAATGCTCTAACTGTCCGCCTGACGGAGCTTCGATCCTAGACCAGCTGCCAACCAAAGCTTAGGGCCTGGTCTGCCCTGCCATGACATTTTGTCTTTAGGTTGCATTTCCTCGCATCAGGATAAGACTTGTACCCTCCCAATTGCACTCTTCTGACAAGAGAAGAACAATATGATCAACGGAATAATAATGAAGGACCATCAATTTTGAAGATGGAAGTTCAGAATGCTCTTAACTATATGACAACTGGCAAGACTCCGGGTACACATAACATCACAATAGAAATGATCGATGTCTTAGAAGAATATGGAATAGACCAAGTCACCAGACTGCTGAACGCAATATGTGACACTGGAGACATATCTCACGAATTATGTAATTCTATATTTATTGCAATCCTGAAGAAATCAGGAACCTTGGAATGTGATCAACATCGAACAATTAGTATAATGAGCCACATCACGAAGAATTTGTTGAGAATTATCATTCAAAGAGTTAGGAAGAAAATACAGCCCGAAATAGGAGAAGAACAATGTGGGTTTGTAGAAGGCAAGGGCACAGTAAATGCTGTGTATATGCTGAGAACAGTAATTGAACGTTCTATAGAAGTATACAAAGATCTATATCTTTGCTTTATTGACTACACAAAGGCTTTCGTTAAAGTGAGACATGTCAACATGATAAGGATGCTTGAAGATCTACAACTGATGGAAAAGACCTTAGACTTGTAAAAAAACATATATTGGAAACAACAAGCTGCCATCAGAATTGAAAATGATGTAGTTCAATATCAGCCTATTGAAAGAGGTGTGAGACAGGGATGTGTAATGTCTCCAGATCTTTTTTCCCTGTACATTGAAAATATTTCCAGAAATATGGAAGATAAGGAAGGAATCAACATTGGGGGACGATACATCAATAATATTAGATATGCAGGTCATACAGTCTTGATTGCAGACAATGAAAAAGACCTGAAACATTTCGTAGATGCGGTTATTGCACACAGTGAACAACTAGGGTTAGAACTGAATAGTAAGAAGACACAGATTATGGTCGTCACTGGGAAGAAGGAAATTCCACAGTGTGATATACAAGTAAATGGGCATATTCTTAAGCAAGTGAATCGGTACAGTTATCTCGGAACTGTCATAACATCTGATGGGAGATTCCTTGAAGAGATTAGAACAAGAATTGCCATTGCGAAGGTAGCCTTTTGCAAAATAAAAAACATACTGATCAATAAAATATCAATTGAAATTAGAAAAAAGAGTGTTGAAGTGCTACATAGAACCTTTACTTTTGTTGATGGTTATGGTTGTGGAAATGTGGTTTCTGAGGAAAATGCAAAGAATACCATGGACAGACAGAATCCAATGAAGTCCTTCAAGAAACAAATGAAGATCGTAAACTGATTAGAGTCATTAGATGTAGACAGTCAAAATGTTTTGGGCATATTATGAGAAGAAATGACTTGGAGAACTTGGTGACAACTGGCAAGATCGAAGGGAAGAGGCCAAGGGGAAGACCAAGAAGTAAATACCTGGATGGCTTGGCCACGTGGCATGGTCGAGACAGGAACACGGAGCTGATCCAGGACTCTGGTGATCGAGTGAGATGGCAGAACATGACCGCCCATGCTTATCGGCAGGGCACATGATAGATGGAACTGAATAATAAACCTCTATGTTGGTGAACCATTACACTACCTTTCTGCATATATTGATAATCTAGAAGATTCCTTATAATTTGGACAGGACGTCAACAGCAGGTTCTGGGTATTCTTGGAGAAGGATGGCAGCCCTTACAATGACTTTGACACTTTGCCGGAAGCCAGTGTTGTCATTCAAGGTAGATCAACCATCACAATCAGAGTGCTAAACGCTTCTGTCCTAGATTACGAAAATACAAAAAGTATAACTTTTCAGGTATGAAAATAATGTTTGTCTGTTTTATATTTGTGTTTTGTGTTTGTATTTTTATGAAGCATGTCAATTTAATGTAGTTGTTTCTATCATGTCTATTTAATATATTTGTTTCTTGTATGTCTGTGTGATGTAGTTGTTTCTTTCATGTCTTTTCGTTGTAGATGTTTCTTTCATGTCTATAAAATGAAGTCGTGTATTGCATGTTTATGTGATGGTGTTGTTTCTTTCATGTCTATTTGGTGTAGTTTCTTTTATGTCTATTTGGTGTAGTTTCTTTCGTGTCTAATTGATGTAGTGTCTTTCATGTCTAATTGTTGTACTTTCTTTCATGTCTTTCATGTCTTGTTCTTTCATGTTGTATTTTCTGTCATGTCTATTTAATTTAGTTGTTTCTTTCATATCTATTTGATGTAGTTTCTTTCATATCTATTTGATATAGTTTCTTTCATCTCTGTTTGATGTAGTTTCTGTCATATCTATTTGATGCAGTTTATTTCATGTCTATGTGATGTATTTGTTTCTCTCATGTCTATTTCATGTGGTTGTTTCTTTCATGTCTATGTGGTATAGTTGTTTCTTTCATGTCGTCTATTTTATGTAGTTTTTTTCTTGCATATCTATTTGGTGTAGTTATTTCTTTCCGTCTAGTTGATGTAGGTTCTGTCATGTCTATTTCATGTAGTTATTTCGTTAATGTCTATTTGATATAGTTGTTTCTTTCATATATATTGTGTGTAATTGTTTCTTTAATGTCTATTTTGTGTAGTTATTTCTTGCATGTCGATGTGTGATAATTGTTTATTGCATGTCTATGTAAGATAATTGTTTCTTGCATGCATATGTGACTTGAAACATGACATTTAACAAATTTAATGAAACTAAACATGCTACTTAAGAAATCAAATGAAATGAAGCTTGCCATTTAACACATCAACGGGTTAAACCCCATCACCGGTCAGGTGGACTAAAATGTTGACTTCTCGTCCTTGACTTGGGGACGTAAATTACAAGTACCTCTGAAACAGGGGTTGATTCGCCTGATGGCGAGGGACACTGGTAATAGTGAAAACTAATCCACACGCAAAAAATCTGTCCACTGCATTAGAAGTAGTAGCACATGTATGGCATACGCTTGAGTTCAAACCGAGCGATTAAAAAATATGAAATGAAACTTGGCATTTAACAAATCAAATGAAAAGTAGATACGAACCCTTGAATATAAGTTGTTTAAAGAGTACTGTACTGGCACCTTGCCCTCCTGGCAGATGGTAGTATGTTACACCGTGTTTCAAAAACGACTTAATAACTACAAACCATGGCGGAGACCAGAGACTGAGTTATACCTCTCATAGCACAAAGCCTGGGATGAATTGTAGAGACCGTATGTTGCCCATGCCGCATGATCCCGCTCTCGGTCTGCCTAGTTTACTCCAGAGGAAATGTAACACAAATACATCTGGAACAAGACCAGCTGCAGAAGCTACCTGATCAGCAAATCAATGCTCTAACTATACACCTGTCAGACTATGGATCTTACACCAATTGCCAACCAAGGTTTAGGGCCTGTCAGCCCCGCCATGACATTTTGTCTGTAGATTGCATTTCCTCGCACCAGGACATGTTTGCACCCTCCCAGGTGTGCTCCTCGGCCCGAAACTTTAAAGAGTATTATACATTCATTAAACGGAAATGAAAACAAACATGTGAGTAGACATGTATGAAAAAGTTAACCATGAATGGAGGCGTACTGGGGAAATGGAGAAGAGAAAGATCAAAGCATTGATGGATTCAGCAAGCGATAGATATTTAACACAAGACGCCAATAGATGCAGGACATCTGGCTTATGATAGAGGACGTCGGGAAGGATGCTATTAGGTGAAAGTACTGCACACGGCAAGCCACTATATGAAGATGATGGCATATTGCTTGATTACAGCTCAAGTGGTTGATGCGCTAGCGAAGTTGATGGTAACTGCGCTGATAATGTCGTGAGGACGCTCGCATGTCAAAATGAAGGAAATATTGGGCACCTATTCTAGCTCACTCTCGGGCCTACAAAATGAGGGAAATATTGGGCACCTATTCTGGCTTGCTCTCAGGCCTACAAAATAAGGGAAAGATTGGGAACTTATTCTGGCTTGCTCTCAGGCCTACAAAATGTCATGGTGCTGTCACATCATAGCCCCCAAACAGGAAATTGCTTCGCGACAATGAAACAAAAAAAAAAAAAAGCTCAAAATCCAGTGTTCTAATCCTAACGTTTGTTGTGTATTCTTTTCCAGCTCATTGCCAGAGAAAACAACACCAATCCAAACATAACAACATCATCAGTGGCAACAATTAACCTGACTATCATAGACACCAATGATAACAGCCCTCAGTTTCCCGTCCAATCAAAAACATTCAATGTTTCTGAGGACGCTCCTATTGGCCACATTATTGCCAATATCACAGCCAATGACGCAGACTCTGGTGATTATGGGGAAGTTGTGTTTAGTTTAGAGGACAACGGGCTAGATGGGACGTTCAACATCAGCGAGAAGGTGAAAGGTGTTCTTGTCTGTTGTGCTATTTATATCTAGTTTATATTGGTGTCCTTGTGGTTTCCTTATGACTTACGGCTGTGTGTGCTTCGACAGTTCATAAATGAACATACATGTATTGTTTGACACTTATAGAAGCAGAAGAAATAAGTAGAGAGTAGTGGACTTACTAGACAGCATACAAATTGAAAGCTTTATTTACAAACCGGGATTCGAACCTGCCACCTCTATTTGATGACAGCGTCTCATGGCAGGAACAGGTATATTTCAACGCATGATCAACTAGACAGACCTAAAAGGGCGTCTACATTAGCCAGGTCTACCATCGACCACATCGCGTTTCCATGAGCTGACTGGCTGGCTGTCTCCAGCGTCGACACTGCCGGGACAGTAGAACATCCTTGAAGTTCTGGTGAGAGGGAAGTTGAAAGGAAACCATGATCGATTTAATTGCACCGGGTTTTCCCGACATTTCCCGGTCTCTTTTCGCACAACGGTCTACAGAAAGCGTAGCACAAAACGCGAACTCCGTAGCCCCAGAGACGACACCCAGGTGTCTCCTAGAAAACTGTTCACTTTAACCGAATGTCGGAGTTCGTAAGAGAGAAGTACCTTTGCTTGACATTCACTAATCTAATATCTGTGCTTTACATTGTACGGACCTAGAGTCCTTGACAATGATTTAAATGTTGCATGCCCTCTGCAAGACGATGCGATAAACCACAGATTGTGATTTCCTAGACAGTGTTAGTTAGTTAGTTAGTCGACAGATCATCCTCATTGCACATCGAACCATTCAGTCCATAAGTGCTCGGATCCCCTCCTCAGCAAATCCCGCAGCGTATAGCGGCTAACGACGCCAGTTCTGTGTTGGTTTATCAATCTTCTTTGGCTTCTTGCGTAGTGTTCTTCTTTGGCCACCCCTCTTTTAATTTGCTGTTCTCGCAGTCTGGCCATTGTTGTAGATTCACAGTCATCACTTGGTTCTCGCAAAAGTCTTACTTCTCGTAGAGCATTCAGAATGTCAGCCTGGTCCATGGCGCGTCCGCACTCCACAGTAGCCTCACCTGCGAGCTTGTCAGCCCGCTCATTTCCTTGTACTCCCGCATGCCCTGGCACGAAGATGAAACTAATCTTTGCCAGCCGAGACCGCTCCAGAGGCAGCAACCATTCTCTTCGGATCGACCCCTCCTCTATCCTCTTGATCATGTTCATTGAGTCGCTAAGGAAACAAGCCATAGTGAATGTCTGTGTCTCGAGCCATGTTATTGCTTTACTTACTGCCATGACTTCCATGGTCAGGCTGCTTGTGGTTTCAGTGAAAGCACCAGAGTCCTCCTTCACAATTCTCCCTCCGGCCCGAGCTGTAAAGGCCCATGAGCTTCTAACATGTCGGACGACCGACCTATCTGTGTAGATGGCCGCGTCACTGTCTAGCGAATTCTCGAAAATCAACGCTTGTACTTCAGCCTCCATAGCAGCCGGATTTTCTTGTCTGCATTTCCTATCTAGTTGGATGCAAACTGAAAAGGATGTGCAGAAGTCTGTTGGCACTTGCACCCACTCCTCGCCAGGTTCTAAGTCCTCAAGTGAACACACCTGTTGAAGAATGTCTTCGGCTTGACCCATCCACGACCGTCATCTTTTTAACCTGCTGCCCTTCACCTTCCTAATTTCACTATGCAGTGGATGTTGTGTGTTTGCGTTAACTCTGAGGTAGGCGCGTGCCCTGCAAACTTGTATTCTCTCTTCAATGGTTGGAAAATCAAGAAGGTAGCGCATCGCCCTGCATGCTGTATCTCTTGTACATCCAAGAATAATGCGCATAGCTTCATTCTGTATCCTTTCCATCCCTTCTATCTGCTTATGGCTGAGAGTCAGGATTGCCATTGCATACTCCAAAACAGACATGACCAGCCCCTCGTACAGAAGACATAGACGGCGCTGCTCACAGTTTGCTGCCGCCATCACCCGCATCGCAGCCAAACCCCGCTTGGCCTTTGTTATCACCTGGTCTATGTGCACATTATAAGCAAGGCTTCGATCAAACCGTATCCCTAGGTAATTCATTGCCTGCGTTTTTTCCACCGTCTCTGAACACAGCATTACAGTTGGTGTTGGAGTGTTGACAATATGATTATTCAACGAGAACCAAGTCACTGTTGCCTTTGATGGGTTGACCATTGTCCCAGCTTCATCACACCAAGTACTTATGCGATTGAGTTCGGTTTGTAGTTCCACAGCAACCTGCTCTCTATCCTTACCCTGACGATTCACTAAAACATCATCGGCATACGATGTTATGCCAGGTCCAGTGATCTGCTCACTGGTGATTCTCACTGTGTAGGCGTTGAACAGTACCGGAGATAATGGTGATCCATGTGGTAGGCCAGGATATATTGTTGTTGGTTCCGAAGTCCAACTGCCACATCTAAAAACTACTTTCCGTTGGAAGAGGGCTGCAGCGATCCAACTAAGGAGGAATGGACTTACTTTTAGTTCAAGAAGCTGAAACATTAAAAAATCCAATGGTACTCTGTTGTTTTGCGTCCTCAAGATCAATCGCTGCAGCAAAGGTTTCAATGCCTGAGTGGAAACCTTCATAGACATCATGGGCAAAAACTGCTGCATTGGTCCAGGTTTCTCTTTTTGGACGGTACCCACCCAGGGTAGGTGGGAAAACACCTTGCCTCTCTAGCTGGCTTGATATCTTCCTGGCAATTACCTTCTCAGGCAGCTTGCCTATTGTATTCTGCATGGTTATAATTCGATATCCTTGAATTTTTGTGTGGTCTTTGTCAGGCTTCGGCAAGGGAATCAGATAGCTGTGTAACCATTCCTCCTTGATGCTAGCACTCCCTATACTGTTGTTGTACATGTCTGCTAGTTTCTCTAGCTCATTGTCGGTACACTTATTGATGTCGTCGTATCTTATGCCATCAGGACCTGGAGCGCTGTTTTTTGATCGTCGAAGTACAGCCTTGATTTCTTTCACTGTCACTGTGTCTTCATCCGAAGTGTTCTGGGCCTTGCATCGGTCTGAGGTGACCTCCTTGTCCAGATTTCGGCCTCCCATGCCTGTCTGATTGCTCTGCACAAGATAGCGTTCAAAGAGGGCTTTGCCCTTGTCCTCGTCAGTCCTCTACCAGATGAGGTCAGCACCTTGGAAGTCAGAAATGCTCTTATTCTTGACTACACCACTCATGCTTTTATGTAGTCGCCAGAACAATTTCAGTGACTTGTCTGTGCTTAGTCTTTGACACACCTCTGCCCATTTTTCGCTTTTAACCACCTTGACCAGTTTCTTGAAATAGCTTACTTTTGTGTGCATATCTCTTTCTAAGTGCATGCAGGGACTAGGATGACCAGCTCTGTTCTTCTTGGCATTTTGCCATCTCCTTACAGCACTACGCTTATCCACCCAAACCTTCTCCACCTCGAAATTCCACCACTGTGGCTGCTCCCAGCTTTTTTTCCTGCCCTGAAACTTTCTGCGCTTGTCACGTCTTATTTTACTCACCACATCTTGCCCTGTACTGTCATACTGGAAAGTCTTTACCTGTGCTTTACCAGCTTTTGCTGCCTGGTTCTGCCTTCCTCCACCAATATGATGCAATGGTGGTGGTCGCTGCCGTGGTGACCTAGGACACCCCATCTACACACTGTAGTGAGTGAAGGTGAAACTAGCGCCAGATCAATAGCACTGTCCTCATCGCCTGGACGGCTTGCTGTCCTGGTGACACAGCCACTGTTGATACAAACCAGGTCAATGGTTTCAAGTGCAGTCTCGAGCTCCTCCCCCTGTGTATTGCAGGAAATGTTTCCCCATGATCTGCCTTTAGCGTTGAAGTCACCACAGAAAATAACATTTCTCTCGTGGCCTAATATGCCACTTACGCACTGCCACTTCTGGGCGTTCATACTCCCATTGCGGGCATAAACATTAACCAACACGAATGGTATACTGGAATGAACTCTCAACGCCTGTATTTGTATATCGTCACTGTCCCAACTGGACATGTCTAGCTCTGACGCCACCATGCTGTCGCGAACGAGAAACGCCATTCCCAGATGTCGTCTGTTGTAGAAACATTTGAAGCCGGCAATTCGGAGTAGCTGATCGCCCAGTCTCGTCTCCTGGAGGCTACAATGTCGTTCCTGTAAACTAGGGTTTCTAAAATAGAGCCCCGTTGTTTTACACTGGCACAGTTCCAATATAGAATACGGATATTCCTGAGTCCTAGACGGTGACACTTGAGTATAAAACGTCTCAAACCACCACGCTTACCTTGCTTCTTTCTCCCTGCGCGGCTTCCACGCCGCTTCGTTATGTTGACTGCTGACTGCTCGAAGAACACATGTTGTTCCGCCATGTTGAAAAAACGAAACACAGAACCCACACACGCTGCTAAAGATTCAGTGTTATGTTCACTAGTTTGTTAGGGACGCAGAGGTGTTTCCAAGGCACCAGGGCCGGGTTATATACTGGCCAAGACCTATTGACGCGTCCTCGTCGAGCGTCCTGGGCAACAGGTCCCTTCGGGGTCCTGGCTGTAGTCAATAGGATCGCCGATTCCTCCGAAGTCGGAGAGTGTCTGCCTGTACGGCGAGGAACCACCAGTCTGCGCACCAATAAGCCAGACATGGGACAACGGATACTCACGCAAACCTCAGGTCCTGTATGACATCACACTGATGTTGGACAACTGGATGCCTTCATCCGACATACAGGACTTTGCGTTGGAGCTCAAGCCAACGAACACAAGCAAGCAAGCAAGCAAGCAACTAGTTTGTTATTGCTTTCTGAATGAGAAGTCAATGTTTTAAGTCAAACTTAATGCCAGGGATTGAACGCTCTACCTCGCCATCAGAGCACCGGAACTTTAAGACAGAGAGCTCTTATCTTTTTGGCCACATTGGCTGTTGTGACAATGATTAATCTCAAGATATTGTTATTTTTAAATAGTAACGTGCTGGATCATAAACGTTAAATGTTTAACTATCTTAATGTTAGAAAAGATTGATTAGTTGGTTGATTGATTGGTTGGTTGGTTGTGAATCCTTTGGGAGACTGAGTTTTAATTCTCCGGTCTGATGCGTTGGCATTTATGCTGTTCTCATGAGAAAGGTGAAGTGGGCATGCTACGAGCAGAGTGACCGGATTCAATTTAAAAATCCAAAATAGAATCCATCTGTTAGATATTTTCCCCAGGACATGCTGGTGTGATATGAAACGAGCAGGCGGACAGATTGTCTGGGTCTGCAACACTTGGTGGGGCTGTGGTGCATGATAAGGCAGACGTTGTCAGGGCCCTTTGTGGTTGTGTGAATAGTGCAGAAAAACAGATAGATCATTGTGGCCTGGAGAGAATAGTGCTGCAGGGAGTGACCAGAGGATCTGACCTACACGCAGGACTCCGTGGAAAGCCCAGACGGACACATAATCAGACTGCTACTGGCACCATTAGTATTGGGGCACTTCGCTAACTGTTGAAGTTGGGGACGAGGCACGCATGGCAATGTCCTGAGTGCTGTGATATCTGTTCTGGACTCAACACAACTCATATTGTCCCCTCTCTGTCAGGTACTGGAAGCTATCAGAGAGAGAGAGAGAGAGAGAGAGAGAGAGAGAGAGAGAGAGAGTGAGAGAGAGAGATAGAGAGAGTGAGTAAGAGAGAGAGAGAGAGATAGAGATAGAGAGATCGATGTAGAGACTTGTGTCTCCACCCGGTACCACAATACCATCGCCACAACTCATGTTGTCCCCTCTCTGTAAGGGACTGGAAGCTATCAGAGAGAGGTCAGTGTAGAAACTTGTCTCCACCCGGTACCATAGTACATTCTCCACAGGGGCTGTAATGCAGTGCTTCCTTTCCCCTCTCCAAGCCGAGAAACCAGCGGGGTGTGCGATAGTGGTACTGGAACTTCACATCTATGAAGAAACATATTAGGTTGTCAGCAGGTGATGATTCAGCACGTACTGACTTAAAGCCCGCTGAGTCGTCGCCTACTCCTAAAGCTTCTCCTTCTCCTACTCACTATTCTTTTCATTCTCCTCCTTAAAATTCTCCTTTTCCTTCTCATTGTCCTCCTCATTATTCTCATTTTCCTTATTCTTCTCATTCTCCTCCTCCTTATTATTATTCTTATCTTTATTCTTCTCATTCTTTTCCTCCTTATTTTTCTCTTTCTCCTCCTCCTTCTTATTCCTCTCATTCTTCTCCTCCTTATTCTTCTTCTTCTTCTAATTCTTCTCATTCTCCACCCCCTTATTCTTCTAACTCTCATCCTCCGTATTCGTCTCCGTCTTCTCGTTCTCCTCCTCTTTCTTCAGCTGCCATCTCTGGAGCAGACATTGATCATCATGACCTCCACTACTCTCTGTAGTCTAATAATACACTGCCATCCATATTGCTCAGCAGGCACGATAGCCAGTTCTGTCTAGGATTCGACTCCTGAGTTCGTCATCTTGCTAAGTGAGGCAGAGACTGTCCACGTATTCCTCCGTGTATTCAGGCCTGCAAAATGTGATCTCCCCATCACACCACACATCCATAGTATGTTCAAGCTTTGGGACATATTCTGTGCGTATGTTGCTTATTGCCATTGCAACATAAGCCTGTGAGACCTGGACACTTACCAAACAAGCTGAACAGCGCATAAATGCCTTCAAATATAAATGTTATAGACGAGTTCTAAGAATATATTGGATACAGAAAAGAACAAATGCACCAGGGATGTCTTCTGAATATTTTAGATGGTTGGCTACTAAAGACAATAAAACAGAACATTGCAATATTTTTGGTAACTTGAAACGTCATGACAGTTTGGGGAGAACAATAATGGAAGGGTATATGCCAGGGAAGAAGGGAAGAGGAAGGCCAAAGAGAAGATGTGTGCAGGATGTTTCAGATGATCTCCAGATGGGTGTATCGGAAGCGGGATATCTTGCTTATGACCGAGAAGTTTTCCGGAAGGTTGTTATATGAGAGAGAGAGAGAGAGAGAGAGAGAGAGAGAGAGAGAGAGAGAGAGAGAGAGAGAGAGAGAGAGAGAGAGAGAGAGAGCAAGGTTCTGTAAAGGGCATGCTAATGAATGAATGAGTGAATTGCTTGTTGCATAGCTGTTTAGGTTGTCCATATATACTATTATGTGCCTTTCACTGCCTCTCTTGGGAAAAATTGTCCCACTTACTGTGGGTTTACTGTAAATGATTATTTCTGTTAATATTTACCCAGGGCGTGATTACTTTAGCGCAGCAGTTAGACTGGGGAGTACGAAAGTCCTACACTCTTGCTGTCATTGCCTCGGACAGCCCTCAACATAAAGACCAACAAAGACAGTCAACATACCGCATCCAGGTCAATGTTATTGATGTCAACAACAACGCACCCAGCTGGGCTCAGTATGTTGGCTTCATCAATGTGCTGGAGAGATCTGCAGTGGGATCGAAAGTGACGGATCTCAGGGCCGTTGATCTCGACTATGGAGTCAATGCTGAGGTAAGGCACTAACTTGGTGAGGTAAGGCACTAACTCGGTGAGGTAAGGCACTAACTCGGTGAGGTCAAACATCAACTCGGTGAGGTAAGACACCAACTCGGTGAGGTAAGGCATCAACTGGGTGAGGTAAGGCACCAACTCGGTGAGGTAAGGCACCAACTCGGTGAGGTCAAACATCAACTCGGTGAGGTCAAACATCAACTCGGTGAGGTAAGACACCAACTCGGTGAGGTAAGGCACTAACTCGGTGAGGTCAAACATCAACTCGATGAGGTAAGACACCAACTAGGTGAGGTAAGGCACTAACTCGGTGAGGTCAAACATCAACTCGGTGAGGTAAGACACCAACTCGGTGAGGCAAGGCACCAACTGGGTGAGGTAAGGCACCAACTCGGTGAGGTAAGGCACCAACTCAGTGAGATAAGGCACTAACTAGGTGAGGTAAAGGCTTAAATCAGTGACGGTAAGTTACTGACCCAGTGAAGTAACGTACTAACTGCGTGAAATAAGGCGCTTACTGGGTGAGTTGAGGCACTAACTGGATGAGGTAAGGCACTAACTTGATGAGGTAAGGCACCAACTCGGTGAGGTCAAGCACCAACTCCGTGAGGTAAGGCACCAACTCGGTGAGGTAAGGCACCAACTCCGTGAGGTAAGGCACCAACTCGGTGAGGTAAGGCACTAATTGGGTGAGGTAAGGCACCGACTCGGCGAGGTAAGGCACCAACTCGGTGAGGTAAGGCACAACCTGGGTGAGGTAAGGCACTAACTGGATGAGGTAAGGCACCAACTCGGTGAGGTCAAGCACCAACTCCGTGAGGTAATGTACCAACTCAGTGAGGTAAGGCACCAACTGGGTGAGGTAAGGCACCAACTCGGTGAGGTAAGACATTAACTGGGTGAGGTAATACACCAACTCGGTGAGGTCAAGCGCCAACTCGGTGAGGTAAAGCACCAACTCGGTGAGGTAAGGCACCAACTGGGTGAGGTAAGGCACCAACTCGGTGAGTTAAAACACTAACTGGGTGAGGCAATACACCAACTCGGTGAGGTGAAACACTAACTGGGTGAGGCAATACACTAACCCGGTGAGGTAAGACACTAATTGGGTGAGGTAGGGCACTTGCCAATAAATGTTGAGCACCATCTCACACGATTCCCAAGAGTATGTTGAGTTAGCTATGGTGCTGGAGAGCTCTGTTGTGGGCACAAGTGTTGCGGATGTCAGAGCTACTGATCTCGACGGTGGAGTCAATGGTGAGATAAGGCACTCGCTCATAGACTCAGTCTTCAGCACCAGCCTCATCACTTTCATCATCACGTGCCGTGCCGGTAAGTGTGAGTTAACATAAACACCACAGTAAATAGGGAGATACTAGAGCAAGTAACAAGTTTCTCCTATCTTCGACATGTGGTAATTATCATCATCATGTGCCATGCCGGCAAGCGTGGGCTGCCATGTCTCGCCTGTCACTCGATCACCAGAGTTGTGGATCAGCTCAGTGTTCTTGTCTCGACCATGCCACGTGGTCAAGACATCCAGGTATTTACTTCTCTGCCTTCTTCTTGTTCTTTTCTCCTCAGTCTTGCTAATTGTCATAAAGTTATCCATTTTATTTCTTCTCATAACATGACCAAAAAATACTAATTTCGCTAATCAGTTTACGATTTTCATTTGTTTCTTGTAGGGTTTGGTCATTAGTTTTTCTGTCTGTCAATGGTATTCTTTGCATTTTCCTCAGAAACCATATTTCGATCAGATATTTTTCAGCCTGTTTGCTCATTGTCCACGCTTCACATCCAGACAAAAGCACATGTTATATGTATTACCTCAATACTCTTTTTCTCGTTGCAAATGATATCTTTTTATTGGTATGTATGTTTTCCATCTTGCATAAGTTTACATTTGCCATGGCGATTCTTGTTCTAATCTCTTCGAGACATTTCCCATCAGAGGTTAGGACTGTTTCGAGATAATTGTACCGATTCACTTGCTTAAGACTATTCTCATTTACTTGTACATTACATTGTGGTATTTCCTTCTTCCTAGAGACGACCATAGTATGTGTCTTCTTACAATTTAATTATAACCCTAGTTGTTCACTGTGTGCAACAACCACATCTACTAAATGTTGCAGATCGTTCTCATTGTCTGCAATCAATATTGTATCATCTGCAAATCTAATGTTATTGATTTTTCTTCCTCCTATGATGATTCCTTTCATATCTTCTACATTTCTGAAAATATTTTCGCTGTAGAGGGAAAAAAGATCTGGAGACATTACACATCCCTGTCTGACAACTCTCTTAATGGGTTGATGTGACGTAATAACAGACGAGGACAAATTTGAAACAGAAATCTGAAAGAGAATATGAAAGGTCAACAATGTTTTCAACAACATGAAACCATTACTGGCATCTAGAGAGATAACAGGGATAACGAGAGAGAGAGAGAGAGAGAGAGAGAGAGAGAGAGAGAGAGAGAGAGAGAGAGAGAGAGAGAGAGAGAGAGAGAGAGAGAGAGAGAGAGAATATATATTCAATTAAAAATGTAACCTGAAAATAAATTTATGTTAACTTTGGCAAAGGTGGCCGTGGTGATGGCTCTTGCCCATGGCCCGATGGTTATATCTTCGAGTTGTCCTCGAGACTGGGATGTCTTTCATTGACCGGTCATATATGTGTGTATAATTGCAACAGCAATCCAAAACAAAAGACGTAGACTAATAACAGAAATACAGAAGTAATGGTAGTAGCAGAAAAACATGCCTTCCCAAATGCAATATCAAAGTGAATGGAAACAATCTGAAACAAGACACTGTAATTCAATAACAACAGTTGGAAGTTCTATTCGGAAAGTTAAACATAGTATAACCCAAGCAAAGGCAGCAGTTGACAAGAGAAGAATATTCTCCGCAATTATCTGAGGGAAACGAGATCTTTAAAAGTTATATTGAGTTAATTCTGATTTACGGAAGCTAATCATGTACAATTAGCTGACAAGAGAGGAAATACGTAGAAGTTGTTATGTGAGTCTATAGGAGAATGACGAGAAGACTATGGATAGATAAACAGAGTAATGAAGATATCGTGAAACAAGTTACCCCACAAAGAGAACTGATTACTCGCATCAGAAGAAGACAGTCCACATTCTTTGGGCATGTAATGAGAAGGGGGAAGCTGGGGTACGTCACCACAACGGGAAGGTTGAAGGGGGAGAGGAGGCAGAGGAAGACTAAGAGAGAAGATGCTGGACAGTTTGACATCATGGCATGGATGTACATCAGTATCAGTAGTGACTGGCAGTGCACGAGACAGAATGTTGTGGACAGACATCATCACCAACGCCACACGGCATGGACTATACGAAGACTGGCAGTACAAGAGACAGAAGGTTGTGGACAGACATCATCACCAACGCCACACGGCATGGACTATACGAAGACTGGCAGTACAAGAGACAGAAGGTTGTGGACAGACATCATCACCAACGCCACACGGCATGGACTATACGAAGACTGGCAGTACAAGTGACAGAAGGTTGTGGACAGACATGATCACCAACGCCACACGGTATGGACTATACGAAGACTGGCAGTACAAGAGACAGAAGACTGTGGACAGACATCATCACCAACGCCACACGGCATGGACTATACGAAGACTGGCAGTACAAGAGACAGAATGTTGTGGACAGACATCATCACCAACGCCACACGGCATGGACTATACGAAGACTGGCAGTACAAGAGACAGAAGGTTGTGGACAGACATGATCACCAACGCCACACGGCATGGACTATACGAAGACTGGCAGTACAAGAGACAGAATGTTGTGGACAGACATCATCACCAACGCCACACGGCATGGACTATACGAAGACTGGCAGTACACGAGACAGAAGACTGTGGACAGACATGATCACCAATATTACATGGAAAAGTCTATAAGAAGTAGAGAAAGAAAAAGGAACATGAACCCACCTGGCCTCAATGAGTAAAAAGACACTATTTACTTACTTTATTTCACTGTTTTTATTTCTGCAAAACACTCTGATTTTTCTCACCAGATTGAGTACAGCATTCTTGCGGGGACTAACGGATCTGGATTGTTTAATGTGAGTAAAACAACGGAAGGATTTGCCGAAATACGTATCCAACAGGAACTGACCGACAACGTTGGCCTCCATCTTGTCCGTGTCATGGCCGAAGACAAGGGGACACCACCCTTAAATTCTACTTTAGATCTGTCAATATTTGTGATTGATGAGAATCAGAACTATCCTATATTTGTAGATCCTGATCAGACCAAGTTCAATACAAGTGCTGGACACTGGCCTGAAATAAGAATACTTGAGGTAAAAGTTGCATTTTTATACATCAAATTTTAAGTGTGTTGATATCCCCATTGAAATTGTCTATAAATGGAGCGAGTGCAGACTAAACAATGTCTGCATTTAGTGGGCAATTCTGCAACAAATGTTTAGCTGTCATTTTACCAGTTCCGCACGCACATGCATCTGTATCTCCTAACTTAAGTTTATTACACGTGAGTTGTGTCGGCCTGTTATGTTCTGTGATGAGTGTGTTGTTCACTTTCGTCAAGTTGGTAATATGCTTTATTTTTATAGTGGCCTGGATGCTCTAATTCCAATCTGGTTATATACATGCTTCTTTGAAAGCTCTTTGCCTCATCATAGGGTATGCCAATATCCGGTTGAGGTAGTTTTCTTCATTCTTTTGACATTCTGCCAGGCTCTGCATTGCCAGGTATGTTGCAATGTGAGGGGTCCCTTGTGTTACAACCATTTTGGACATTTGACATAATTTATGAAGTGCTGCTATTAGGTCTGCTAGTTTTGTTCTGTTTTTCCCTTTAGTGGCTACAGTTAACTGTTGTATTCATTGGATGTATTCACATTGTCGTTTTGAAGGTGTACAAAGTAGAAGAAGTTGAATAGGGGATGAGAAAAGATCAGGAATAATAATAATAATAATAATAATAATAATAATAATAATAATAATAATAATAATAATAATAAGAACAAGAGCAAGAACGAGAAGAACAAGAAGAAAAAGAACAAGAAGAAGTAGGAGGAGAAAAAGAAGAAAAGAAGCACACGCAGTAGAAGAAGAAGTTAGTTAGTTAGTTAGTCGACAGATCATCCTCATTGCACATCGAACCATTCAGTCCATAAATGCTCGGATCCCCTCCTC
This sequence comes from Cepaea hortensis, assembly GCA_963921405.1. Lineage (NCBI taxonomy): Eukaryota > Metazoa > Mollusca > Gastropoda > Stylommatophora > Helicidae > Cepaea > Cepaea hortensis. Next base: position 14,573,758 of record OY992876.1, read on the forward strand.
AGCAAATCCCGCAGCGTGTAGCGGCTAACGACACCAGTTCTGTGTTGGTTTATCAATCTTCTTTGGTTTCTTGCGTAGTGTTCTTGTTTGGCCACCCCTCTTTTAATTTGCTGCTCTCGCAGTCTGGCCATGGTTGTAGATTCACAGTCATTACTTGGTTCACGCAAAAGTCTTACTTCTCGTAGAGCATTCAGAATGTATGGCGAGTTCGCCCTCAACAGTAACCTTACCTTCGAGCTTGTCAGCCGCTCATTTCCCTGTATTCCCGCATGCTCTGGCACAAAGATGAAACTAATCTTTGCCAGCCGAGACCGCTCCAGAGACAGCAATCATTCTCTTCGGATCCATCACATCTCTATCCGCTTGAGCATGCTCATTGAGTCGCTAAGGAAACATGCCCTAGTGAATGTTTGTGTCTCGATCCATGTTATTGCCTTACTTACAACCATGACTTCCATAGTCAGACAACTTGTGTTCTCAACAAAAGCACCAGAGTCCTCCTTCACAATTCTCCCTACGGCCGGAGCCGTAAAGACCCATGAGCTTCTCACATGTCGGGCGATCGACCCATCTGTGTAAATGACAGCATTACCGTCTAGCGAATTCTCGAAAATCAGCGCTTGTACTTCCGCAAGTAGAAGAAGAAGAAGAAGAAGAAGAAGAAGAAGAAGAAAAAGAAGAAAGAGGGGAAGAGAGAGGGAGGAGAAAAGGAGAAAAAGGAGGAGAAAGAAAGAGATGAATAAAACGAGAGGAAAAGGGAAAGAGATAGAGAGAGAGAGTGGGCGGATAAAAAGTGAGACACAGACACACAGAGAGAGAGAGAGAGAGAGAGAGAGAGAGAGAGAGAGAGAGAGAGAGAGAGAAGCAGAGAGTGAGAGAGATGGGAGAGAGAGTGTTAAGGGAGAATTAGACCAAAGGAGAAACAGAAACAGAGGGAAACAGAGAGAGAGAGAGAGAGAGAGAAAGAGCGAAAGGGGGAGAGAGAGAGAGAGAGAGAGAGAGAGAGAGAGAGAGAGAGAGAGAGAGAGAGAGAGAGAGAAAGCGCGAAAGGGAGAGAGAAGGGAAAGAGCGAAAGGGAGAGAGAGAGAGAGAGAGAGAGAGAGAGAGAGAGAGAGAGAGAGAGAAACAAAGGGAGTCAGAGAGGAGGAGAGTGTAAATCCATGATCTGAATGAATCATATATACTGTATATTCTAATTATAACACATAAGCCAAAACCGATGTAATGCGAGTTACTACCCACCCATCCACCCATTTACAGCCTACCTAACTATCTGCTACCTACCCACCCATCCACCCAACTAAGATAAATAGCACAACTCTGAAACAAGTTAAAGAGTTCAAGTATCTTAGAATTATGATCACAGAAGATGGCAGATTAGACAGAGAAATTGAAATCAGATGTCAAAAAGCTAGTGCACTTACATATCAACTTTCACCCTTACTGAAACATCCAAATATACCCATGTCCGCAAAACGACAGATACATATATTCACAGCATATTCACACCAACCCTATGCTATCAATCTCAAACCTGAACTTTATCGAAAATCACACCTTCGCAAAATCAAATATTGAAAGACGGAAGATCAAGTGGTTTGGCCTTGTCGTTAGAATGCAACACCAGCAACTACTATCACGTGCCTTACATCAAAGATCATCTGCGACAAGACCACGAGGACGTCCAAGAAGAAAATGGATTGACGACATCAAAGACATTGTACAACCACACGGAATGACACTATCCAGTGCCGCCCACCGGGCGCTGGAACGCAAATTATTCCTCCCCACGCTTGACGGCAGAAGTGGAAGATGCTGATGATGATGATGATGATGATGATGATGAAGGGTTGAAGGGGATATTAATAGCTGCATTATGCTATCACTACCATGACAAATACTGCCATTGTGGCGGGAAGTGTTAACCCCTCACATATTCTAGGGAGTGGCATAATGAGATGGTGTGGCCAGTTCTCGGAACAGAAATGTTCTGGGGAATAAAAGAAGATGACGTAATATTATAATTACGTCACTCATTGACAGCCGATTACGGGTATGACATGTTATGGGGTTAGCAACATATAACCAGTGCACGTTAAGGCATGGGAAATAGTTCTTTATTTAATAAACACCCTCCAAACAACCTACCCGCCTACCCACCCAACCGCCCATCCATCCACCCAACCATTTACAGCCTACCTAACTATCTGCTACCTACCCACCCATCCACCCAACTAACTTTTACCTACCTATTCACCCACACATCTAGTTGCTGCTTACCAAAATTCTCCTACCAACTATTTCATACTCACCCAGCCACTAACCTAACCTTAGCTATTATACTTAAGGCTAAGTATGCCTTAAGGGCTGAGTGGTCTCGAGGTATGCTGTCCGTCTCGAGTACTGGAGGTCCCGGGTTCAAGCCCCGGTGAGGGCCGGGATTTTTTCACGTGGACTTCTAGTGACAAAAATGTCCCCTGGTCTCTGGGTAGTGAGATCGGATGCCCCTGTGTATTGTTGCGCACGTAAAAAATCCCTTTGCAGTTGGAAATCGAAAAAGAGTTGCCTAACGGCGCAGCGCGGGCAAAATTTTGAGTTAAAAATCTATCCAAAGTATTTCAGGATTCTCGCCTGTGCTACGGAGTTCGTGTACTGTGCTGAGATTCTCTGGACTCAGGCTTGAGTTAGGAGTAGAACGGAGCACTTATGGGTTACACCCGTGTGCCGTTATGTTGATCCCTCGACTAAACTAAACTAAACTAAACTAATTATACTTGTCATGCTAAAAGTTAGTTTTAGTGCCTCATGTATTATTGATTATTACACATTTTCCATGTCTGCATAATGCATATTGTTTCTGTTGTTGTCGTTGTTTTCGTTTCCTTTCGTTTGCTTGGAATCTACAATATTGTAATTTATATTAATTTCACTGTCTTTTTAAAAAAAAAGTAAATTCAGTGGTCCACAGTGCTTTGTTGTCTAAGATTAGCTTCACAAGTGGTGTAAGAATGAAATTATGTATGAGAACAGAGAGACAAGAAGGGCAGAATGTCAGACGGGCCTGCGTGCCCAATTCTTAATCCTTTGAAAATAAAGTCCATTCGTTAATTCATAGGTTCTACCTACCTACCTACCTACCTACTTACCTACCTACCTACCTACATACGTACCTACCTACTTACCAACCCACCCACCCGCCCGCCCACCTACCTACTTACCTACCCACCCACCTATCCACATACCCACCCACCCACCTACCTACCGACCTGCCGGTCTGCCGGTCTGCAGGTCTGTCCATGCATATAAAATCTATACACTTGTTTACTTCAAGGAACAACCGATTGACTCCGAGCTGTATTCACTGAATGCCACCGACAAAGACACAGGTTTGAATGGGCAGGTGGAGTACTTCCTGGATTTCACCAGCAACAGAGATTATGAATATTTCACAGTGAACCGCTTTAACGGGACGCTGAAATCTGTTCGCCGGTTGGACAGAGAGACAAAGGCAACATATGAGGTATTCGCACGCGCGCGCGATTGTGTGTGTGTGTGTGTATGTGCGTGCGCGTGTGTCTGTGTGGGTGTGTCTGTGTGGGTGTGTCTGTGTATGTGTGTGTGTGTGTTTGCTGGCTTAGAACACAAGCGTTGTCCATTCACATGCTACTACTTCTAGTGCACCGGTCTGATTTTTGTGTGTGGATTAGCTTTTCATATTACCATGTGCCTCGCCATCATGTGAACCCACTCCGACTTCTGAGATACTTGTAATTTACGTTCCCAAGTCAAGGACGTGAAGTCAACATTTTAGCCCAACAGATCCGTGTAGGGGTTGAACCCGCTTACTCGGTATCAGCGCACCGTAAGTTTAAGAACGATAGCTCTTATCCATTTAGCCTGCTTACCTCATATGAGTTATGACTTTTGCTGGAGAGGCAAGTTTCTGGCAGTATGATTAGCTGGGGTCAGAAGGTATAGGTCACAGTGCTAGCAATTAGAAGCAGTTCTCCAACCCATTTATAAATATGAAAATGTATGTGTTTGTGTCTGTGCGCGTGTGTGAGTGAGAGAGAGCGAGAACGAGAGAGAACGAGAGAGAGAGAGAGATAGAGAGAGGCAAAGAAAAGAGAAATAAAAGAGGGAGAGGGGAGCAGGATAGAGAGAGAAAAAGAGAGAATAAATAGAAAGAGAAAGAGGGAGAGAGGATTAATTTGTGTTGATAATAAAGCCATAGTTAAATTATTGTGATAATTCGAATGTCTAATATATATTTCCCTATTAATGTATTTCTAACACATTTTTGTTCTTCTCTATTATGGGGCTGTTACTTTAAAGTAATAATTGCCTGTTTGAGGAGTTAATGTAACAACTGCCCGAGATATAAGCAGTTAAGGTAATAATTGATTCTACCAAAGGTTGAGTTGGGTTGAGTCTAGAACCAACATCACTTTGCCATACGTGTTTTGCAGAGTTATGATTCGGTATCCATTATGTCTGGAGTGATCCTTACCTGGCTTTGGGAAGGGAAACCAGGTAGCCATGCAACCAATCGTGGGGTATTTTCGCCGTATTCATGCTTAGGTTGAAACAAAGAGCCATCTTCTCCAAGTCCCCATCATTTATGTTCCTCATATGGGAGTACGTCACCCCATCCGGACCTGGCGCTGTGTCTTTAGCCCGCTTCAGTACCCTTCTAATGTCCTACACTTTAATCTCACATTCCTCCTTCCTAGTGACCCGTGACAAGGCTTCTCTGACGTTATCTCTAATAACCCTATCTTGCTGATCCGTCTGTTTTAAAATTGCACAAGAAAATCCTCCCCTTTGTCCTTGTCAGTTGTCATAGGTCGGTTGTTATCATCATAAACGTTGCCATGTGTACCAGGCATCACCTGTCTCTTCATCTGCCGGTGCAGCCTCCAGAATTTTCCCAATGTAACATCCCCACCGACTTCATTGATAAACTGTTCCCACTTAATCCTCTTTGCCTCAGCTGCCTGGAGTTTAAAATCATACACCTTTACTTTTTTTTATACCTTTCAGCCTCTTCCAATTCTGTGACAACTGAATTGATTGCTCTCCTCGCCCTCTGCCAATTCCTTATGGAATCATATATATACCGAATCATAACCCTGCAAAACACGTATAGCAAAGTCCTCGAAAAAATAGTAGCACGCAGGCTCCAGCAACGCTTGGAAAGTCGGAATCTGCTTCCCCAAGGACCCGGGAGCTACCAGCCGGGAAAGGACACCTGGGCCAATGCTGCAACTTTTGCATTTGATGTCTACGAGGGCTTCTAGGATAAATAGGAGACAGTGGCGGTAGCTCTTGACCTGGAGGATGCGTATAACAGGGTCAGGTATGATCGGTTGATATACACATTGTTGGACATGGAGGTCTGCCCTTGCCTTGTTAGATGGGTTCCGGCAGTCCTTTATGAACGTAAGGTTGCACTGCGCATGGGTTACTGGACTTCCGACCCCTGTTCTATAACATCTGGGTTGCCGCAGGGATCTGCCTTGTCCCCAGTGCTCTTTGGTGTCTCAATCAATCAATCATGTGGCATGCCGGAAAGCGTGGGCGGTCATGATTCGCCATTTCACTCGATCACCAGCAAAATCGCAGCTATTGAGACACCAGGTGTGGGTAGAATCTTGATATTTGCAGATGATGTGCTGGTGTACAGAGAGGGCAGAGACAGGGCCAGTTTGGCGAAAGAATTACAGGTGGCTGTAAACAGGATAACGGAGTGGTGCAGGGACGCAGGGGCCATTATAAACCCAGACAAGGCATCGGTTGTGTGGTACTCCCTGGATAACCGGATCGTCAAGGCAGACGTCCCTGGTATTATGTGAATAGATGTCCTCTTAGTCGAGAGAGTAAATTGAAGTACTTGGGTATCACCTTTGACAGGTCTTTTAAGGATCATGTGAAGGTTTTGGTGGTGAAGGCTGGTAGGGGACTTAATGCATTGAGGGCTATGGCGGCAACCGGGGTAGATCAGAGGATGCTGCACAGGCTCTTTCAGCAGTTAATAATTTCTGTCGTTGAGTATAGTTTGGGGCTGCTGACAGTATCAAAGAGCCAGCTTGAAAAGTTGGAGCGCATACAGAATACTGCCATACAGTTAATCCTGGGGTGCACAAAGGACACTCCAATTATATGCATGAGGCGCCATCAACAATGACGGATAGGCATAGGGTCCTTCAGGCCAAATGGTATCTGAGAGTTGCCGCAGACAGGGATCACTCGCTGCATGCAGCAATGGATATGGTCAAGGGTCATAGACTAAGACGAGGCAGGTCCTGGATGGCACAGGCAGAACTTTCTATATGTCAGGTGTGTGATCTAGAGACCATCAATCGTGGAAGAGAGTGGGTTGAAATTCTGGAAGACATAACGGACTGGCACAATGTAATAATAACACTGAGTCGTGAGTGCAGAGAGTGGCAATGAATGAATCACCCCCCCCCCCCCCAAAAAAAAAAAAAAAAAAAAAAAAAACAAAAAACAAAAAACAAAAAAAACGAGAAGTAGATTGTGAGCTTTACTAAAACATGACGACAAGAGACAAATTCGACATTGCGGCCAAAGCCTTCGTCAGCACAGGACAAGCAAATACAAACCGACACCAACCTACATGAAACACACTATGACAATATTAAACTAATTAAATGTACTTATCTGATTCTGAATCCTTGCTTGGAAAGACTGCCACGCGTAGAGCTCCAGTGGATTAATAGACCGGATGTATGGTACACGGGTCAAAGGTCAAGCGGGAGGGGGATTGGGGGTGGAGAAGCGCCTATGTGTGCGGAAAAGTGAAAATTAGGACCGGCAAAGATGTCGCGGACGCAGTTCACAATTAGCAATTCTTGTTAAGCGCTCGAAACACAGCTGCGGAAGATTACATTGTGTTGGTCCTTACAGAGGGGCATGAGTCGCGGTCGTTCAGAAAACGATGGCAAAACACCGAACGCAAACCTGCCAAGAAAGTTGACTGCGACGTCCTATAAAGGACCTGCACGTACCTAGATGGTAGGTTGTAAGCTAGGGGGTGGGGGGGGGGTGGGTTTAGGAAGTTAAATGAAGCTGTGTTGGACATTGAGGCCGTGAGGAGAGAGTGTGCCCAACTGGAAGATGAGACGGTGTTCCAATGTCTTCCGATCCCGTTCGTGGGATACGCATGATTTGATGGCCGTGGCCTGTAAGTCGGCCACGCCACGGTGGCCAGGACTGTTGAAATACATGGGCACTGGTTTGTGAGCGCCACTGATGATATCAGAAAGATGTCTAAATCTGTCACCTAGACGTAAGCCTGTCTCACCGACATATCTCATGTCGCATCGTGTGCAGGTAATCGCATAGATGACGTTTCGACTGATGCATGAGAAACCCTCACTGATGTGGAAGGTCGTTTTAGGGAATGTCAGACTCTGGGTTTGAAGTACGTGTGGGCAGGTCTTGCAACGCGATCGAAGACAAGCCACCGTGCCAGGATGAGACTGGTGAGGTTGGGGTAGAATACTACGGACCAGCACATCCCGGAGGTTACGATCCCGCCTATACGCCACCATGTAGTGAGATCAACTCGTAAAGGAAAATGTAGTGAGATCAACTCGTAGTGGAAAATGTAGTGAGATCAACTCGTAGAGGAAAATATAGTGAGATCAACTCGTAGAGGAAAATGTAGTGAGATCAACTCGTAGAGGAAAATGTAGTGAGATCAACTCGTAGAGGAAAATGTAGTGAGATCAACTCGTAGAGGAAAATGTAGTGACACTCAACTAGTAGAGGAAAATTTAATGACACTCAACATGTAGTAAAAATGTAGTGATACTCAACATGTAGTGAAAATGTAGTGACACTCAACATGTAGTGAAAATGTAGTGACACTCAACTAGTAGAGGAAAATGTAGTGATATCAGCTCGCAGAGGAAAATGTAGTAACACTCTAATCGTAGAACAAACGAGCGAACGAACGAACGAACAAACGAACGAACGAACAAACTTTATTTTAAAAGGGTAACAAATTGGGCACGCAGGCCCGTCTTACATTAGGCCCTTTCAATCACTCATCTTTCATTCATCAAATGTGCATGTTACATTAACATAGGGGAAAAACATTGTCAAATGGATTTTGTAAGCATAAACAATGCATATTACGCATGATACATTCAGATAAGAAAAAAAAACATTGTCAAATGAAAGTTGTAAACATAAACAGTGCATATTGCAATGTTGTGAAACACATCCCCCATCCACCCTCATATCCCGCAGCCACCAACACATCCCCCACTCACAAAACCTCCACCCACCCACACATACCTCCACGCACTCACACAGAACCAGGCAAACATACATGCCGCCACCCACCCACTGATCCCCCACCCACATACAGTTCCCCACCCACACACATTTCCCCACCCACACACATTTTCCCACCCACACACACATCCTCACACACCAAGAAGAAGAAGAAGAAGAAGAGGAAGCAGCAGAAAGAGGAGGAGGAGGAAGAGGAGGAGGAGAAGAAGAAGAAGAAGAAGAAGAAGAAGAAGAAGAAGAAACCACACACACATACCCCCGCCAACCCACACATCCGGCACCTATCCATATACACATCCCGCACTCTCACAATTTTCCCCACCCACCCACACACACATCAGCCAACCTACACCCACTCACCCACCCAATATTCACCACCTCTCAACTACACATCCCCACCTATACACACATCCCCACCCATAAACACATCTCCCCACCTGCCCACACATATCCCCCACCCATAAACACCCCAAAACACACACCTCCCACCCACACACACCCCGCCACCTACATATACCCCACCCACACACATCCGTCGCTCACACACATCTTCTCACAACTACACACCTCCCCCACCCATACACCCATCTCTCACACACATCCACCCACTCACGTACTCATCCATCAACCACCTCACATCCACACATCACCCACGCGCCCATCAACATATGCATAGAGGAAAATGTAGTGAGATCAACTCGCAGAGGAACGTGTAGTGACACTCAGCTCGTAAAGCAAAATGTAGTGATATCAACTCGTAGCGGAAAATGTACTGGCATTCAACTCGTAGAGGAAAATGTAGCGAGATCAAATTCGTAGAGGTAAATGCATTGAGACACAGTTAGACTGCCAATGGTACCATCAGCATAGAAGAAACACCTTGTGGGGATGTCTCGTGACAGAAGCAACTAGTTGGGATGTACCGTGACAGAAACACCTCTTGGGGATGTCTTGTGACAGAAGCAACTTGTGGGGATGTCTCGTGACAGAAGCAACTAGTGGGGATGTCTCGTGACAAAAACAACTTGTGGGGATGTCTCATGATAGAAACAGCTTGTGAGAATTATCATGACAGAAACAACTTGTGGGGATGTCTCGTGACAGAAACAACTTGTGGGGATGTCCTATGACAGAAACAGCTTGTGGGAAGTCTCGTGACAGCAACAGCTTGTGAGGATGTCTCGTGACTTAAACAACTTGTAGGAAGTCTTGTGACAGAAACAGCTTGTGGGAAGTCTCGTGACAGCAATAGCTTGTGGGGATGTCTCGTGACGGAAACAACATGTTGGGATGTCTTGTTACAGAAACAATGTGCGGGAATGTCCTGTGATAGTAAACAGCTTGTGGGAATTTTCAGTGACATTCTGTTCATTCATAACTTTCATTTTATGAAGAAATACATATTTTTCGCTCTCCCTTTAAACTCGATAGTAGACCAAACTGAACTGATGTTTGTGTGTGGACCAGCTTTCCCTAATACCAGTATCCCCCGACATCAGGTGAACCCACTCCGACTTCTGAGATACTTGTAATTTAAGTCAATATGTGATATCTGTTGCCAGATTCAAGTGAGAGCACAAGACAACGGCCAACCTGCTCAACTTCTCACAACACTGGCAATCAGAATTATCTTGGAAGATATCGATGACAACCAACCAATCTACAAGAGAAGCGACATGCCACAGAATCTTCAGGTGGTAGAGGAAAGCAATGATGCTTTCATTGGGCAGTTACTCAAAGCCACTGATTTAGACCTGTATCCAAACAATATTACCTGTTATTACTTGTATGGTACGTAAACCGTCTGGCTATTTTGTGTATAAATTCTTATAGTCGTTGACGTGTGGCGTTGGTGACCATGTCTTTCCACAGCATTCAGTCTTTTGTCCTTCTAATAATTTCTGATACTCATGTTTCTTCAAGCCGTTTGGCGTTGGTGATCATGTCTGTCCAAAGCCTTCAGTCTCTCGTGCTTCCAGTAATTTCTGATACCGATGCTTCTCTATACCGTGTGGCTTTGGAGATCATGTCTGTCCAGTGCCTTCAGTCTCATGGGCTTCTAATAATTTCTGATACCGATGTTTTTCCATTCCTTGTGGTGTTGATGAGGAAAACGGTCAACAATCTTCTGTCTCTTGTCCTTCCAATCAATTCTGATATCAACGTTCCTCCATGTCGTGTCAGAATGACGACTCCCAACAGCCTCTGAAAAGATTGCATTTGTCATCTGAAAGACGTAGTCGAGAAACGAACTTAGACCTTCAGAGCTCGAGGGAGAAGGCTTGCCCACTTCGCAAGGGAGGCTCATCTCTCTCTCTCTCTCTCTCTCTCTCTCTCTCTCTCTCTCTCACACACACACACACACTCTCTCACTCTCATTCGCACTCTCCCTCCCACACACATACACACGCACGCACGCACCCACCCACGCACACACACTCTCTCACTCTCTCACTCTTCCTCTCACTCTCTCTCTATGGGTGAGGGATGTGTGTGTGGGTGGGAAGGCGGATATATGTGGGTGGTGGGGTGTGTGTGGGTGGTTGGTGTGTGTGTTTTTGGATGAGGAATATGTTGATGGGTGAGGATGTGTGTCTCGGTGGGGAGATGTGTGTGTGTGTGTGTGTGTGTGTGTGTGTGTGTGTGTCTATGAGTATATGGGTGGTGAGATGTGTAGTTAAGGGATTGTGTCACAATCTCTATAGCACCAGAATGAGATCGGTCGTTGTCTAGATCCTAATGCTTCTTCTATATCACTGCAGAGTGGAAGTTGAGCTAGCCACCTGTCCCACACCCCACAAGTCTCCACTGCAGCACACATCCACCAGTCAGTGAACAAGATTGAATTTGTGCACATCATATCCTTTTAATTGGGGAATGAACACGGACACAAGTAACATATAAATCCAGTAATAGTATTTCCAGAATATATCTTCATCACAACCTAACACTCAAATAACACTGCCTCTCAAGGCCCTTTCAATATAATCCACCACAACAGTTAATCCGTCACTCTCTTGGCCCGAAATAACTCGATCCAACCCCCTTTGGGTCTAAAAACTTCACTAACTATCCGACCCTCTCTAGGTCCAAACCTCAACTGACACTCTGACCCTCTCTGGGTCTAGACTTCAACAAACTCTCCAGTCCAGACTGTCTGCCTCAAACCTTTTCCCGACCGCCGACCCCCACTGTCGGGTCCCAAAACTCAACTGTCCATCCGACCCTCTCGGGGTCTCGGCTTCAACTGCCTCCTCAGTCCCCTAACTTTACACAACACTCCTCGCCAGCCTAAACTATCTCTCTCACCATCCACACTAGCGGGCTGAAACCACCTTCACACCCCCTTAACTCACTGTCTCCAACCTTCCCCGTCTGTCTTCTCATTTGCCCCCTCCGGGGACCTACCCCCAGCCTTATTTCTCAGGCCCGGTCACTTGTTTATGTACTAGCATTGCTACCAAGGGCAATCACCTTAATGTTAGTGAACCCAGGCATGTTTCAGATTATGATTGGGGATTGGAGATCGTCGGGGTGGGGGGGGGGTGGCGAGTTGGTGGGTGGAGGATGTGTGGGAGGGTGAGTGTGTGTAGGTTGGGGGTGGGAGGGGATGTGTGTGTGGGTGCTGGATGTGTGGGTGGGGGAGATTGTGTGGGTGGGTGATATTGTGTAAGTGGGGAATGTGTGGGTGGGTGCGGGTTTTGTGTGTGGGTAAGTGTAGGATATGTGAGTTGGCGAGAATAAGTGTGTGTGGGTGTTGAATATGTGGGTGGGGGATGTGTGTTTGGCCGATTGGTTGAGGGTGTGTGGGTGGATGGTGGAGGATATGTAGGTGGGTGAGTGTTGGTAGGTTATGGGATGGGTGGAGGATATGTGCGTGTGGGTGGGGAGATGTGTGAAGGTGGGGGATGTGTGGATGGGTATGGATGGGTGGTTGCATGCATGTGTGCCTGGGTTTGTGTGTGGGTGGGTGGGGGATGTGTGTGGGGATGTGTGGTGGGTGGGAGATGTGTGTGTGTGTGTGGAGAGATGGTGTATGTGGGGGTGTGTGTGTGGAATCTGTGAGTTGGGGGATGGGTGGATGGATGGGGTCATGTATGTGCCTGTGGGTATGTGTGTGGTTGGGTGGTGGATATGTGTGTGGGGGGACACGCGGATGAATAAGGGATGGGTGGGTGGGTGGGGGATTTGTCTCATAACATGGTAACATACATGTTTATACTTACAACATTCATTTGACAATGTTTTTTTCCTATGTGAATGCACTATGCACTGATGAACGGAAGATGAGTGATTGGAAGGGCCGAATGTAAGACGGACCTGATTGCCCAATTTGAGAGAGAGAGAGAGAGAGAGAGAGAGAGAGAGAGAGAGAGAGAGAGAGAGAGAGGGGGGGGGAGAAAGAAAAGAAGCAGAGCAAGAGAGAGCAACAGAGAAAGAGAGATAGACACGGAACAGGAGAGAGAGAGGGACAAAAAAGTGAGAGACACAGCAAGAGCGAGCGACAGAGAAGAGAGAGAGAGAGAGAGAGAGAGAGAGAGAGAGAGAGAGAAAGAAAGAGACTGTACAGGAGAGAGAGAATAAAAAATGAGAGAGAGCAAGAAAGAGAGATATACAAGTCAAGAGAGATACAGAGAAAAAGAGAGATAGAAAGATAGAGATACAGAACAAAAGAGAAACAGAACAAAGAGAGAGACAGAGAAAGAGAGCGAGACAGAGAGAAAGAGAGAAATATAGAACAAGAGAGAGTGACAGACAGACAGAGAAAGAGAGATACAGAACTAAAGAGAAACAGAGAAAGAGAGCGACACAGAACAAGAGAGAGAGAGAGACAGAGAGAGAGAGACAGACAGACAGACAAACAGACAGACAGACAGACAGACATACAGACAGAAAAACATAGATACGGAGCAAGACAGAGAGACATACAGAGCAAAACAGAGGCAACGAGCGAAAAGAGAGAGAGAGAGAAGGGAGAGTGAGAGAGATACAGAGATAAACAGAGAAATAGAAAGAGAGAGATTC